>CALYLW010000956.1:35900-230155 GCA_944989445.1 Ampullaceana balthica | reverse complement strand
TGGTTGTCATACTTATAGGTCAGACTGCTAACAATAAACAGTGTGGTTGTCTTAGGTCAGAGTTAAACAATAAACAGTGTGTTTGTCATACTTATAGGTCAGGCTAACAATAAACAGTGTGGCTCCGTCATATGGTCAGAGTTAACAATAAACAGTGTGGATTGTCAAACTTATAGGGTCAGAGCTAACAATAAACGTGTGGTTGTCTATACTTACAGGTCAGAGTTAACAATAAACAGTGTGGTTGTCCATAGGTCAGAGTTAACATAAACAGGTGGTTGTCATTAGTTTCAGAGTAACAATAAACGTGTGGTTGTCATTCTTACAGGGTCAGCACAATAAACAGATGGTTCTAATATTTCTCTTTTATGACTATGTCGCTGGTGGTTTGCTATAGGCTGAAATTGGTGTACAACGAAATGTTAAATAATTACTATAAAATTATTGATATTAGCTTTTCACTCTTTGAATTTTCATTGCCTTATTTGTCATTTGATTTAAATAAAACATTTTTGATGCAGCCCTTGTGTAATTTTTATTGATAATCTTTATAGGTAGGGAAAAAATTATATTTGGTATCTGGTTTTGGTTATTTGAGGCTTTTGAATGTATAGATTTTTGTTTGGATGTCATTCGTTTGTTTCTATCAGACATAGGAGAGAGCTGACCATGATACAGAAACTGGCTCAGCTGTCCATCCAACAAGGATGTCAGCATCCTACTATTGTTAAAGGCCTTGACCCACATACTGGAGCCTCAATCGGTTCCACTGAGGATGGTCTCATTAGTAATCAAGGCCAGATAAGTTCACTCCAAGTGGACACGAAGACAGCCAGTAGCCAATGTATCATGAAATCAGAGACGATTCCGACCAAAAGTCTAGACAGTGGCTCACAGACACCAGGTAAACACAATTATTACAATAAAATGATATAAATCTAAAAAATTTATAACCATGTAACCTTGATTTTTATGTAAATTGAATAGAAATGCCAACCAATGAAATAAATAAATAAATGACATGTACCCTAAGAGATTTATGTAACAAAACATTACATTTTATTATGAAATAATCAGTATCTCCATAATTTATTACAAATTTAAACACAAACATGAAACAGGACATAATTTATTACAAATTTAAACACAAACATGAAACAGGACATAATTTATATTACAAATTTAAACACAAACATGAAACAGGACATCATTTATTACAAATTTAAACAAACAGGAAACAGGACATAATTTATTACAAATTTAAACAAACATGAAACAGGACATAATTTATTACAAATTTAAACACAAACATGAAACAGGACATAATTTATTACAAATTTAAACACAAACATGAAACAGGACATAATTTATTACAAATTTAAACACAAACATGAAACAGGACATAATTTATTACACATTTAAACACAAACATGAAACAGGACATAATTTATTACAAATTTAAACACAAACATGAAACAGGACATAATTTATTACAAATTTAAACACAAACATGAAACAGGACATAATTTATTACAAATTTAAACACAAACATGAAACAGGACATAATTTATTACAAATTTAAACACAAACATGAAACAGGACATAGTTTATTACAAATTTAAACACAAACATGAAACAGGACATACTTTATTACAAATTTAAACACAAACATGAAACAGGACATAATTTATTACAAATTTAAACACAAACATGAAACAGGATATAATTTATTTCAACTTTAAACAAACATGAAACAGAACATAATTTATTACAAATTTAAACACAAACATGAAACAGGACATAATTTAAATGAAATCTTGTAAACCATGGAAAACACATTTTTATTATTACAAGAGAAAATGATGCTATGTAATGATATTTTTTTTAAATCCAAGGAACACAAAAATTAAGTTCTGGCACAAACACAGCCACACCAGTGGATCGTGCCAAAATAATATATGGTCGACTTAGACATGGTGAGTTACAATGGTGTCTTGTTTTTCTTGTTCAGTGGCCTACGTAAACATAAAATTCTCTATGGGTTAAAATTTGAAATAAATATTTTTCCTCCCGGCATTGTTTATCCAAATCTTTTTTTAAAAAGTTTCATCTCTAAAATTTTCTTCAGATACTATGTTAACCTATTTTGATTTCATTAAATTGTAAGGTTGCTAATGGTTAACCGGTCCTTAGATCAGGACCGGTCTCGTTTAATCAGGACTGGTTAATCGTAACTTATTACCCAGGGTCAATTTTTTGTTGTGTTACGGCAGAATACCAGAGCCAATATGTGAGCGACCGTGACATCAAAGCGTTTTCTTAATAAATGTATTCTGGTCTATAAATAATATAAAATACATGTCATCACTGTTAGTGGAATTCGCTAGTGAACGATTTTTAATTTTAAAAAATGTATTCCCTTAGTTACCGAAGCATAGTACAACACAGCGTGGCGGTAAGGTCAAAAGTGAATAACAGTAAAGGGCGCAAGTGTTACTATTTATATTGCAAGAGGAAAGATAGGCCTTCTAGAACGGTCCTCAAATTCGATTTAGGTCTTATATCAACAGTTTTCCAGCAAAGTGCTTGCATGTCAAAGGCATTAGACTTAAAATTACCACACTACTGTCAGCAAGGCAAAAAAAACTCTAAACTATTGTGAAGAATTTACTATTTACAAAATAAAATAAAAAAACTATACAAGTTTGGATCACCAGAGGAAAGATCACAACACATCCCAACACAACAGCAGGCTTCACTTTTCAGTGTAGAATTGAAATATCTCCCGGTGAGAGCTTCATTGAACATTTTCACCTTTAAGCTTAGAGGTTATGTCTCCTGGGCCTATCATCACTGAAATAGTGCTATCACTTTCTATCATTATGTTTGTATCCATGATTTACTATCATCACTGAAATAGTGCTATCACTTTCTATCATTATGTTTGTATCCATGATTTACTATCATCACTGAAATAGGACTATCACTTTCTATCATTATGTTTGTATCCATGATTTACTATCATCACTGAAATAGTGCTATCACTTTCTATCATTATGTTTGTATCCATGATTTACTATCATCACTGAAATAGTGCTATCACTTTCTATCATGTTTGTATCCATGATTTACTATCATCACTGAAATAGTGCTATCACTTTCTATCATTATGTTTGTATCCATGATTTACTATCATCACTGAAATAGTGCTATCACTTTCTATCATTATGTTTGTATCCATGATTTACTATCATCACTGAAATAGTGCTATCACTTTCTATCATTATGTTTGTATCCATGATTTACTATCATCACTGAAATAGTGCTATCACTTTCTATCATTATGTTTGTATCCATGATTTACTATCATCACTGAAATAGTGCTATCACTTTCTATCATTATGTTTGTATCTATGATTTACTATCATCACTGAAATAGTGCTATCACTTTCTATCATGTTTGTATCTATGATTTACTATCATCACTGAAATAGTGCTATCACTTTCTATCATTATGTTTGTATCTATGATTTACTATCATCACTGAAATAGTGCTATCACTTTCTATCATGTTTGTATCTATGATTTACTATCATCACTGAAATAGTGCTATCACTTTCTATCATTATGTTTGTATCCATATTTTACTATCATCACTGAAATAGTGCTATCACTTTCTATCATTATGTTGGTATCCATGATTTACTATCATCACTGAAATAGTGCTATCACTTTCTATCATTATGTTTGTATCCATGATTTACTATCATCACTGAAATAGTGCTATCACTTTCTATCATTATGTTTGTATCTATGATTTACTATCATCACTGAAATAGTGCTATCACTTTCTATCATGTTTGTATCTATGATTTACTATCATCACTGAAATAGTGCTATCACTTTCTATCATTATGTTTGTATCTATGATTTACTATCATCACTGAAATAGTGCTATCACTTTCTATCATGTTTGTATCTATGATTTACTATCATCACTGAAATAGTGCTATCACTTTCTATCATTATGTTTGTATCCATGATTTACTATCATCACTGAAATAGTGCTATCACTTTCTATCATCATGTTTGTATCCATGATTTACTATCATCACTGAAATAGTGCTATCACTTTCTATCATTATGTTTGTATCCATGATTTACTATCATCACTGAAATAGTGCTATCACTTTCTATCATTATGTTTGTATCCATGATTTACTATCATCACTGAAATAGTGCTATCACTTTCTATCATTATGTTTGTATCCATGATTTACTATCATCACTGAAATAGTGCTATCACTTTCTATCATTATGTTTGTATCTATGATTTACTATCATCACTGAAATAGTGCTATCACTTTCTATCATTATGTTTGTATCTATGATTTACTATCATCACTGAATCAGGACTAGCACTTTCTATCATTATGTTTGTATCTATGATTTACTATCATCACTGAATCAGGACTAGCACTTTCTATCATTATGTTTCTATCCATGATTTACACCCCCCCCCCGCCCCCACCATCTCACAGAGAAAAAAGACAATGAGCCTCCTACAATCTTCATTGACCTGAGAGGTTTTGAGAAGAAGAAGGAGGAAGAGAAGCAGGGCCTGAGGAGTGTCCAGAGAGTTTTGGGACTGCAAGACGTTGTCCAGTACGTTCATTTTGACTCTCCCCCCTCCCCCTCCTGTGATTGTTATAATAGATTTTATTACAAGATGGATTGAACTGATGACATCACATAGGAATGACTTATTTATAGATTAGTTTTAAAGATTTGTTTCTTGCTGGATACATATAGTGATAGTTGTTTATAGGATACATATAGTGATAGTTGTTTATAGATACATATAGTGATAGTTGTTTATAGGATACAAATAGCGATAGTTGTTTATAGATACATATAGTGATAGTTGTTTATAGGATACAAATAGCGATAGTTGTTTATAAGATACATATAGTGATAGTTGTTTTATAGGATACATATAGTGATAGTTGTTTTATAGGATACATATAGCTCTAGTTGTTTTATAGGATACATATAGCTCTAGTTGTTTTATAGGATACATATAGCTCTAGTTGTTTTATAGGATACATATAGCTCTAGTTGTTTATAGGATACATATAGCAATAGTTGTTTTAATCGGATACATATAGCGATAGTTGTTTTATAGCAGGGGTTCCCAACCCCGTGCCCGCGGGCACCATGGCGCCCGCGGAACGATTCGTATGTGCCTGCCAATATTCGACAGAGACATAATTTATTCATAAACATTAATTAAAAATGTAAATTATTTTTATTTATTTGTTAGAGTTTTAAATTTTTTGAGTGCCTAGGTTTATTAAATACGTTCGTATGTTTGCGATATTGTATATATGAATGGTTCCTTTTGTGACAGTATTTGTCACAACTTGTCTAGCGGCGAGCCAGACTGCACACTTGGAACGAGGAGTTCTATTTGTACATCAATCCTTGTACACGCAGAAAACCCGAAGTGAACGTATGCCACTAACTGAGCCGATGAACGCCGTAGGCGCCAAAACAGATGTCACATGACTCTGATGACTTCGGCTATCATCGGCTCACTTCGAGTTTTCAGCGTGTACAAGGAGTGATGTGCAAATGACAGTCCCCGCCTGGAACCGCATTGTTGTCATGGTGATTGCGATTGCTGCCCTGTTAGGGTCGCGACAGTTAGCTAGGAGACATCTTTGTCCGACGAAACATGAATTAGGAGTTTTGATATTCCTTCTGAAAATTGTTAACGGTCTAAAAGTGAGGTGCGTAATCTATTATGATTGTGGGGATAGGTATAGTCCTTGTTATAATAAAAGTATGCATATAATGTAGAAGAGACTTGCGCTATAACATTGATATTATATTGTAGTTCAATTAATATTTATTAATTATTTTTAGCCCTAAAATAAGTTGACAGTAAAATACAACGAACCTATAATTTTAACACTGACTGGGAGGAATCATATTGTTTCGTTAATTTGAAACATAAATTGTTGTATGAACTATTTTTGACTGGTGCCGAATGTTTGTTTGAAGGATTTTCTAAGAAACATGAGATTGTCTCAGCAATACAAGACTTACAGTTGTCAAATAACACTGTCACAAGAAGAATACATGCAATTTCAACAGTCATACAAACTCGGTTTAAGACTGACTTGGAAATACGTGACTGGTTCTCGCTACAATTTGACGAGTCAACAGATATATCAAACACTGCACAGTTTGTGGTTATGGTGAGATTGGTATTTAGTAACTTCACAGTAAAAGAGGATATGTTGCAAATATTACCTATGAAAGGACAGACAACGGGTGAGGATATTTATAATACATTCAGAACATACGCCAAGTCAATAAATATGCCTTTGCACAAGGCACAAGGTGTCTGCGATAACCACCGATGGGGCACCAGCAATGGTAGGTAAAAACAAAGGATTTATTGCTCTCTCCAAGAGGGATGAATCATTTTCAAACTTTATGTCCTACCACTGTATTATCCACCAGGAAGCTCTGTGTTGTAAAATATTGCCATTTGAACACGCTGTGAAAATAGTTACAAAAATAATCAATTCTATTCGAGCAGCTCCTTTGCAACACCGACTTTTCAAGGTAATATTAGAAGATACTGAAGATAAAGAACACGATCCTATTATGCATACTGAAGTATGTTGGCTCAGTAAAGGAAATGTTCTTACAAGATTTTTGAGTTTAATCGATGAAATAAAAACATTTATAAACGATAAAAAGGAAAATATGATGAACTAGCTGACTCTCGCTGGCTGACTCTCGCTGGCTGACTCTCGCTGGCTGATTGATTTGGGATTTCTCACAGAGATCATGGAAAAATTGAATTCTTTAAATTTGGAGCTGCAGGGGAAAGAGAAAAACATAGCTGAAATGATAAGCTCTGTAAAGTCATTTAAAAGTAAATTGAATTTGTTTATTATTTATTAATCAATTATGAATATAATAAAATAAATTATGGTAAATGAGAAGTTATGGAAGGAGTTTGTCGATTAAAAATAGGTGGTGCCCGCCGCCCTACCGATATTTTAGAATGTGCTCTAGAGTACAAAAAGGTTGGGAACCCCTGTTTTATAGGATACATATAGCGATAGTTGTTTTAATAGGATACATATAGCGATAGTTGTTTTAATAGGATACATATAGCGATAGTTGTTTTAATAGGATACATATAGCGATAGTTGTTATAATAGGATACATATAGCAATAGTTGTTTTAATAGGATACATATAGCTCTAGTTGTTTTAATAGGATACATATAACTCTAGTTGTTTTAATAGGATACATATAGCGATAGTTATTTTATAGAATACATATAGCGATAGTTGTTTTAATAGGATACATATAGCGATAGTTTTTTTTAAAGGATACATATAGCGATAGTTTTTTTAATAGGATACGTATAGCTCTAGTTTTTTTAATAGGATACATATAGTTCTAGTTTTTTTAATAGGATACATATAGCTCTAGTTTTTTTAATAGGATACATATAGCTCTAGTTTTTTTAATAGGATACATATAGCAATAGTTTTTTTAATAGGATACATATAGCGATAGTTGTTATAATAGGATACATATAGCAATAGTTGTTTTATTAGGATACATATAGCTCTAGTTGTTTTAATAGGATACATATAACTCTAGTTGTTTTAATAGGATACATATAGCGATAGTTATTTTATAGAATACATATAGCGATAGTTGTTTTAATAGGATACATAGAGCGATAGTTTTTTTAAAAGGATACATATAGCGATAGTTTTTTTAATAGGATACGTATAGCTCTAGTTTTTTTAATAGGATACATATAGCTCTAGTTTTTTTAATAGGATACATATAGCTCTAGTTTTTTTAATAGGATACATATAGCTCTAGTTTTTTTAATAGGATACATATAGCAATAGTTTTTTTAATAGGATACATATAGCGATAGTTGTTTTATAGGATACACATAGCGATAGTTGTTTTATAGGATACATATAGCTCTATTTTTTATAGGATACTCGTGAATGTACATTCTCTTTTGGGTCGAGCCGCTAGGCTCTTAAGACCCGGTTCATTTTATCGCAGGCGAGCCTCATCAAGCGGGCATCGCCGTAGAGGTAACCCTCTGCAGGTACCGTTACTTCGTCCTCCAAACCCCCGCACAGCTCGGGGCACTCTTCGAGTACGTGTGCCACCGTCTCTTCCGGGTGGCCACACAGCCGACAGGCCAGTTCCCTTCTAGTGTTAAACTTGTACAAGTAGCTTCGTGTGGGACAATGTTCAGTTCTCATTCTAGTTATGAGCGTCTGATTGCTACGTCCAATTTTCCACCAGGAATCGCTTTTGCTCGGTCGCGGCATGTACTGGAATACTTTTCTGGCCGTGCTTCCAGATGCCCAGCCCTGTAGCCATTTCTCTCGGAAATGGTCCTTAAGCCACGATCTGACCCCCAACTGGGTCATCGGGCGATCGGGTTGGGGCTGAGCTGAACCTTCTCTCGCTAACTTATCGACCCTGTCTGAATGAGGCTCGCCACTGTGCCCAGTGATGTACTGAAGGACTACTTTTCCGCCTCGTGCTAGGATACATATAGCTCTATTTTTTATAGGATACATATTGCTCTATTTTTTATAGGATACATATTGCTATATTTTATAAAGGATACATATAGCTCTATTTTTTATAGAATACATATAGCTCTATTTTTTATAGAATTCATATAGCTCTATTTTTAAATCCTTTATATTAACTCGTGGTGTCTGCGGCCGCCCGACCGACAGACCGACCGACCTTGTCGCCAAAACTTTTGAGCGATTTTGAACCCACTTGCCCGTAAGCTAGTGAGCTGAAATTTTGCAGGCAGTTTCGTACCGATGATAAAAACAATGTATCAAAACTTCAGATCGATCGCATGTACCGTAATTAAATTATTGATTTTTTAGATTATTTTATATATTACTATGTATCATGCTATTTTTTGAGATAGAGCGCCGCGGTGCGTATTATATTGAAGAACCTTTCTGTCACGCAATAAGGTGCGTATTTTATTGACAACTCTTTTTATAAACATATTCCTGTTCGGTGCGCATTATATTAAACATGTTTTACGACACAACTGCAATTTTGTATTTCTGGATGGTCTGGCGCTGCGTATTATAATGAAGATTCTTTTAGTTACTTCTCGTACATAAAGGATTTATAGTCAAAAACTTGGTTTTTTACGGGTTTGTCTTATTTATAGGATACACATAGCTCTATTTTTTATAGGATACATATAGTTCTATTTTTTATAGGATACATATAGCTCTATTTTTTATAGAATACATATAGCCCTATTATTTATAGGATACATATACTTCTATTTTTTATAGGATAGATATAGCTCTATTTTTTATAGGATACATATAGCTCTATTTTTTATAGGATACATATTGCTCTATTTTTTATAGGATACATATTGCTCTATTTTTTAAAGGATACATATAGCTCTATTTTTTATAGAATACATATAGCTCTATTTTTTATAGAATACATATAGCTCTATTTTTTATAGAATACATATAGCTCTATTTTTTATAGGATACAATTAGCTCTATTTTGTATAGGATACATATAGCTCTATTTTTTTATAGGATACATATACTTCTATTTTTTATAGGATACATATAGCTCTATTTTTTATAGGATACATATAGCTCTATTTTTTATAGGATACATATAGCTCTATTTTTTTGTATAATGTGTTGAGCTCCTGAAGTATTTAAGTCACATAATTTATCCAACATTTGTCACACGTAAGACAATCATTAAACCCTTCTTTAATAATATTCCTTTCTTTTCAACATCAAATTGTTAGAATGATCTCTCTCTAAATTCACAAATAATTGTATGCATGTAAATGAAATGTCTTGTTTAGAGATTCAAATAATTGTATGCATGTAAATGAAATCTCTTGTATAGAGATTCTGACAGCTCAAGTGATGAAGAAATGGTTGAGAGATGTGACTGGCGTAAGACCAGGAAGCAAATTAAAGAGGACCTGTCAGCCCACGGGGCCTCGGCCACACTGCACACAGAGAACAAAGATGGCGCTAGTACAGAACAAAACACGCCCAAGTACAAGCGACCGCCACGTGTGATAAATTTACTGGTTGGTTCAGTCATTGTCTTAATTTAAGCCATGACACTTTTTAATAGCTCAGTAGGGTCAGTTTGGAGAATAGGCTTAACAATAATTTTTTACAATATGATGGATTTCTGGGCACAAAGAAAGTATTTAAAATTGACTGTTGAAACATTTAATGAGGGTATCGAATCTCTTACCCAGAAGAAAATTAATTTTATATAATCGGCATCCTTCCGTCTCGCGAGACGATTGTGCATCACTGTTGAGTTGGGTTGCATTTCCTCAAGTGGCTGTGCAGTCCTATCCTTGAGTGACAGTCTTTACCATAGCTTTTACACACGAATTCTGTGCTACAAAATGTTTTAGCCTTTCTCCTAGCTCTTCTTTCTGTAGCCTCCTCCATCCTACGCTCCTCGGCTACTATGACGCCCTCTTTGACAACTGTGCGCCACATAGATTGGTCTTCTGCCTTACACTCCCAGTCGCTTGTGCGTATTCTGGCTGCTTTCATGTCCCTTTGGCAGACATCTTTAAATCGCAGCCATGGGCGACCTGTCTTCCTCTTTCCCAATGCCAGTTCTCCATATAGCAGATCCTTGGGGATTCGGCCAGGGCTCATTCTTTTAACATGTCCTAGCCATCTCAGGCGTCTTTCACTTAGGATTGAGAACATGCTTTGGGTATTGGCACGCATTAGGACCTCAGTATTAGGCACCTTGTCTTGCCATTTAATGCCTAGGATGCGTCGCAGGCATCTCAAGTGGAAGCTATTAAGCTTGCGCTCTTGGGATGTATAAGTGCTCCATGTCTCGTTCCCGTAAAGCAGTGTACTAATGACGCAGGCTCTATAGACACACAGTTTGGTTTTCTCTGTTAACTTGGTGTTTTGCCAGACCCGTTTGCTTAATTTAGCCATTGTGGCAGCTGCCTTGCCAATTCTACTGTTTATTTCCTCTTCAATGGACAATGTATTGGAGACCTTTGAACCCAAGTAGGTGAAGCTGTCCACAACCTCCAAGTTTTCATTTTCAATATTGATGGTAGGAGGAGGTTGTGTGTCTTGGGCCATGATGTTTGTCATTTTCAAGCTGATTTGCAGACCAAATTCTTTGCAGGCATTGGAGAATCTTGACACGAGTTGTTGCAAACCAGTTTATATATATACTAACTATAATATTAGTAAATAAGAATTTGCTTGCATCAATTTTTTTTAAAGTTTAAAATTCAATTCCAAATTTTGACTTAACGTTCAATCTTTTTTTTGCTGGGGAAACTATAGAGAGCAGTCACACGTGGTTTACCAAATTATCAATAGGGAGCAGTCACACGTGGTTTACCAATTATCAATAGGGAGCAGTCACATGTGGTTTACCAAATTATCAATAGAGAGCAGTCACATGTGGTTTACAAAATTATCAATAGGGAGCAGTCACATGTGGTTTACCAAATTATCAATAGGGAGCAGTCACATGTGGTTTACCAAATTATCAATAGGGAGCAGTCACATGTGGTTTACCAAATTATCAATAGAGAGCAGTCACACGTGGTTTACCTAATTATCAATAGGGAGCAGTCACATGTCGTTTACCAAATTATCAATAGGGAGCAGTCACATGTGGTTTACCAAATTATCAATAGGGAGCAGTCACATGTGGTTTACCAAATTATCAATAGGGAGCAGTCACATGTGGTTTACCAAATTAAAAATATGGAGCAGTCACATGTGGTTTAAAAAATAATCTATGTCTCCTTATGATGACCTACTCTGTCTCCTTATGATGACCTACTCTGTCTCCTTATGATGACCTACTCTGTCTCCTTATGATGACCTACTCTGTCTCCTTATGATGACCTACTCTGTCTCCTTATGATGACCTACTCTGTCTCCTTATGATGACCTACTCTGTCTCCTTATGATGACCTACTCTGTCTCCTTATGATGACCTACTCTGTCCCCTTATGATGACCTACTCTGTCTCCTTATAATGACCTACTCTGTCTCCTTATGATGACCTACTCTGTCTCCTTATGATGACCTACTCTGTCTCCTTATGATGACCTACTCTGTCTCCTTATGATGACCTGCTCTGTCTCCTTATGATGACCTACTCTGTCTCCTTATGATGACCTACTCTGTCTCCTTATGATGACATACTCTGTCTCCTTATGATGACATACTCTGTCTCCTTATGATGACCTACTTACTTATGTAACCACAACAGAAACATGAGGTAAGCAAGCGTTGGGCCCGGCCTCCTGAGGTCCAGGGAGGGGAGGAGGAGGGTGAAAGAGAGATGAACAAACAAGAAGAAGAGGACAACAAGGCCAGGATGGAGAAACTTGAGGCAGAGAGAGAGAAAGAGAGACAGAGAGAGGCAGCCAAGTAAGTTTCAATAACTCATTTTATTCTCAATATATTGTCTCAATTTAACAATATTGCTCTCACAGAAATGATTTTAATCTGTATTCAATTACAACTGTCATAAAACATTTTTGAAAATATGTTCTCTGACAGTTTCTTAAACAGACCTAAATGAATGTTTTAAATGTCACATTAGATGTGTTTAAATAAAAATATGTTCTCTGACAGTTTCTTAAACAGACCTAAATGAATGTTTTAAATGTCACATTAGATGTGTTTAAATATTTAAGATGTATAGTTTTGTTCAGTAATTCTAAAAGATATAGGAACGTACTTTGAATTGAGATTTATGCAATGATAAGATCTTTTTAATTCAGTTTATGCATCGTTGACATCACAAAACTATTACTTTATTCATGTTTGACATCACAAAACTATTACTTTATACATGTTTGACATCACAAAACTATTACTTTACACATGGTTGACATCACAAAACTATTACTTTACACATGGTTGACATCACAAAACTATTACGTTTTAGTGGAAGAGTGAAACTTTGACAGAAATTTTGAATTTTAGTTTTTCAATTGATGGTTAGGATGATATTGAGATAATAAACTGAATGTTGAATGATGACATTTGAACTATGTTTGCTGCTGTAGTTAGGGTGAGGATGATATTGAGATAATAAGCTGAATGTTGAATGATGACATTTGAACTATGTTTGCTGTTGTAGTTAGGGTGAGGATGATATTGAGATAATAAGCTGAATGTTGAATGATGACATTTGAACTATGTTTGCTGCTGTAGTTAGGGTGAGGATGATATTGACATAATAAGCTGAATGTTGAATGATGACATTTGAACTATGTTTGCTGTCTGCAGGACTCTGAGAGAGCAGAGAGAAAAAGAACGAGAGAGGAGGATGCGAATGTGTCAACAAATTGAAGCTGCCAGATCAACAGCCACAACACAGGGCAGACAATCGGCAGGGGAGAATACCCCTGCTCTCTTTGATATGGTAAGTAATATTAGAATCCTTGTGGTTTAATTAATGAAAGTAGTCAGCAATTTTATAGAGCAAGGTCTTTTGTTGGCTGCATCTCATCAATGCACTACATGTACATTTTTTGTGAATATTTGTTAGTGAATTAATTGAACTATACATGTTTTATGTTGAACACGGTAGTGAAATGATTTAAATATAGAAAAATGGCTCTGGATCAGATTTCTGAAATATCAGTTGAGAATTATCATGTTTTTGTTGAATATTTATCATGTTTTAGTTGAACATTTATCATGTTTTAGTTGAATATTTAAAAAAAATCAACAGTTCTTAAGGTAATCCTGAACACAGTGGATAGCGGATGAATTTGAGAATTACAACAGTGGCACCTGCTGGATAGTTGCTTAAAATTATTTTAATTTGTACACACAGGAAGTCTCATATGAACCCGCCCCCACTGTGCTGCCAACGATTCTATCAACCGACAGAGAAACTGTGTTACTTACGGTCCACTTGTCAAGCAATGGGGAGATAATCCAGCACAGGAACCGGTCAAGCCGCAGTGTGGACACTGGTGAGCTGTTATGTCCTTTCTTGACCTAGCAATAAGAGTTTATTGAAGATCATTCAGTTGTTAAGCTTAGTTGGTAAAACCTATAATGTGACACTGATAAAACCTATAATGTGCCACTGATAAAATCTATAATGTGCCACTGATAAAACCTATAATGTGACACTGATGAAACCTCTAATGTGACACTGATAAAACCGATAATGTGGCACTGATAAAACCTCTAATGTGGCACTGATAAAACCTCTAATGTGACACTGATAAAACCTCTAATGTGGCACTGATAAAACCTCTAATGTGGCACTGATAAAACCTCTAATGTGGCACTGATAAAACCTCTAATGTGGCACTGATAAAACCTATAATGTGACACTGATAAAACCTATAATGTGACACTGATAAATCCTATAATGTGGCACTGATAAAACCTATAATGTGGCACTGATAAAACCTCTAATGTGGCACTGATAAAACCTCTAATGTGGCACTGATAAAACCTCTAATGTGCCACTGATAAAACCTCTAATGTGGCACTGATAAAACCTGTAATGTGCCACTGATAAAACCTCTAATGTGGCACTGATAAAACCTGTAATGTGACACTGATAAAACCTATAATGTGGCACTGATAAAACCTATAATATGTCACTGATAAAGCCTCTAATGTGGCACTGATAAAACCTCTAATGTGGCACTGATAAAACCTGTAATGTGTCACTGATAAAACCTCTAATGTGGCACTGATAAAACCTCTAATGTGGCACTGATAAAACCTCTAATGTGGCACTGATAAAACCTGTGAAGTGTCACTGATAAAACCTGTAATGTGGCACTGATAAAACCTCTAATGTGGCACTGATAAAACCTCTAATGTGGCACTGATAAAACCTGTAATGTGTCACTGATAAAACCTGTAATGTGGCACTGATAAAACCTCTAATGTGGCACTGATAAAACCTGTAATGTGTCACTGATAAAACCTATAATGTGACACTGATAAAACCTCTAATGTGACACTGATAAAACCTCTGTTTGCACTGTTTGTTTTTACAGATATTTAATTAACACTTTCATTAACATTAGTCACATTTAGTGGTAAAGATGCCGTCAAGAAGGGGTGGTCTCTACGGGGCTCGGCTGACGAGTAAGGTCGCGGACCGTGGACCTGACTGCGACCCGTGACCTGAAACCAACAACTCCTGGCAGGCAATGCCGAAGTCGGATATGTTAGGTGTTAGGTATTAGTCACATGTGATGACAGTCGCTTTACGGATCTTAGACAAAGCATTTTAGATGCATTATCGATGAGGAAAACCAAAGTACCCGTTGAGGTTTGGGTTACTCCGAAGCGGCCGTTTTGTCTCCCTCATTTTATTAGCAACGTCATTGAGTGGTGCCGGTTTAGGGCTAGGAGCACCAGTACGGATTAGCAAAAGGAACCGTGAAGATCGCAGCGGACACCAGCTCTGAGGAAACCTTCCAGTGGGGTAGGTCATTGATGATCCCCCCGCTTAGCGGCGATCCTAACCATTGAGACTCGTGTGCTTTGCCGGGGGTGGCGCCAAAGTGGTAGCGGATCGTAGAAAGGAAATTCCACAGCTCCTTGTGAGGTCAAACTTAGTGGGAGGCATCTTCGACTTTCTGTCCTGGATGCCCAGGTGGCAGCTTCAGAAGCGACCGCGCCGGGGGGGGGGTTTCCCAGTTGTTACGTCCCCTTGGGGGAGGGGGCCAGATAGCTGGGAGGGTCTTCCAGAAAGACTCATGAAGAGCATTAGCCTCGGGGCTTCTGATTTTCTTCCACATGTAGGATCATTAGTGGTAAAGATGACATTAAGTAGTGTTAAAAAAAAGAACATCTAAAATAGTTGAGAAATACTTTGATGTGGGATAAAATGGCATTTTAAAATTTGAATGTCATCTACTGGAGACACCCTTGGTGATGTCATCTACTGGAGACCCTCTTGGTGATGTCATCTACTGGAGACCCTCTTGGTGATGTCATCTACTGGAGACCCTCTTGGTGATGTCATCTACTGGAGACCCTCTTGGTGATGTCATCTACAGGAGACCCTCTTGGTGATATCATCTACTGGAGACCCTCTTGGTGATGTCATCTACTGGAGACCCTCTTGGTGATGTCATCTACTGGAGACCCTCTTGGTGATGTCATCTACTGGAGACCCCCTTGCTGATGTCATCTACTGGAGACCCCCTTGGTGATGTCACCTACTGGAGACCCCCTTGGTGATGTCATCTACTGGAGACCCTCTTGGTGATGTCATCTACCAGAGACCCTCTTGGTGATGTCATCTACTGGAGACCCTCTTGGTGATGTCTTCTACTGGAGACCCTCTTGGTGATGTCATCTACCGGAGACCCTCTTGGTGATGTCATCTACTGGAGACCCTCTTGGTGATGTCATCTACAGGAGACCCTCTTGGTGATATCATCTACTGGAGACCCTCTTGGTGATGTCATCTACTGGAGACCCTCTTGGTGATGTCATCTACTGGAGACCCTCTTGGTGATGTCATCTACTGGAGACCCTCTTGGTGATGTCATCTACTGGAGACCCTCTTGGTGATGTCATCTACTGGAGACCCTCTTTTTTGGTGTCATCTACTGGAGACCCTCTTGGTGATGTCATCTACTGGAGACACTCTTTGTGATGTCATCTACTTGAGACCCTCTTGGTGATGTCATCTACTTGAGACCCTCTTGGTGATGTCATCTACTGGAGACCCTCTTGGTGATGCCATCTACTTGAGACCCTCTTGGTGATGTCATCTACTGGAGACCCTCTTGGTGATGTCATCTACTGGAGACCCTCTTGGTGATGTCATCTGCTTGAGACCCTCTTGGTGATGTCATCTACTTGAGACCCTCTTGGTGATGCCATCTACTTGAGACCCTCTTGGTGATGCCATCTACTTGAGACCCTCTTGGTGATGCCATCTACTTGAGACCCTCTTGGTGATGTCATCTACTTGAGACCCTCTTGGTGATGCCATCTACTTGAGACCCTCTTGGTGATGTCATCTACTTGAGACCCTCTTGGTGATGTCATCTACTTGAGACCCTCTTGGTGATGCCATCTACTTGAGACCCTCTTGGTGATGTCATCTACTTGAGACCCTCTTGGTGATGTCATCTACTTGAGACCCTCTTGGTGATGTCATCTACTTGAGACCCTCTTGGTGATGCCATCTACTGGAGACCCTCTTGGTGATGCCATCTACTTGAGACCCTCTTGGTGATGTCATCTACTTGAGACCCTCTTGGTGATGTCATCTACTTGAGACCCTCTTGGTGATGTCATCTACTTGAGACCCTCTTGGTGATGTCATCTACTTGAGACCCTCTTGGTGATGCCATCTACTTGAGACCCTCTTGGTGATGTCATCTACTTGAGACCCTCTTGGTGATGTCATCTACTTGAGACCCTCTTGGTGATGTCATCTACTTGAGACCCTCTTGGTGATGCCATCTACTTGAGACCCTTTTGGTGATGTGATCTTGGCTAATCATGCCAACTCAGGGTGTCCACCGAAGTCGGAAAGTCGGATTTTAGTCGGATAAAAATTTTGTGGTCGGATAAGTCGGATTTTAGTCGGATAAAAATTTTGTGGTCGGATAAGTCGGATTTTGGTCGGATAAACGATCCTCGGTCGGATAAACAAAATCTCGGTAGGATAAACGCTCCTCGGTCGGATAAAAGATAGAAACAAATGAATGACGAAGCTCACGTTGCACATTGTTTTGGTTTGGAAATACCAATAGTTCGCAGCAGTATAAAAACTGTTGTTTACCTATGACAGAGTCCCCTGTCCATATCGATATCATATCGTATATATCTATAGTTTTATTTTTTTTTAAATGTGTGTTTTAAAACAAAAGTCGAAAACTAAACTTATACAAACAAATTACAGATATTAAACAAAATAATTCTCGTTAAAGATGGCATTGTAAACATAAAGTGCACTGTGATTGAAACAGATAGAAATTGTGAAATTGCTTACGCTTAGCCATAGTGCCCATAGTATAGATCTAGTAACCGCGTAATAGTAATTAGTGTGATATACTAGATCTAGATATTCATATTAGGATTTTGGTTAATAAATATATCATGATCTGAGTAAATAATAGATATCTATTTACTTTTGTTATATCTCCAAAAAATTTATGGGAGCAGTGTTAACTACGATTTTTGTGCTTATTGTTTAGCTGCTTTAGCAGCAGTCGCCATTTTGTCTGCTTGAAGTCAATAGATCTCTCTAATCTAGTATTTTGTGAAAATTAAAAACGAAAAAAACCTTAGGCTTAGCCTAGCCACGTCTAAAATCTAGATCTAGTTCAGTTAATTTCTTTTAAAATATTTAAACAGTCACGGTATGCCAAAGTCACAACTATTAAAGCAACTATTTAAATAGGTTTAGATCTAGATTCTGTTTCAAATCAAAGCTTATTTTTTATGATTAAATTGATTAAAAATCAGTCCTGTTCAGTGTTGAAAATTATGTGCTAAACATATAGAAATCTAGATTCTAGTCTAGTTAAATGGTTACAATTTAAAGTGTGTTAACTAACAGTTTTTAGGGTAGGCTGCAGTAGGCAAATTCTTGACTAAAGTCTTAAGACTAGTTTACTTTTTGTCAGTTTAAATTTGTTCCTTACTTCACTATCCAGATATTGACAATTTGTATACTATTACAAAAAACACTATCAATCCCATCAACATGGGGAAATGTTATTTTAATTCAGACTGGTTAAAAGACACTTCTTACTCTGAGTGGCTTGAACAACTAAGTGAAAATCGTGAAAAGTTCAAGTGCAAGTACTGTGGTCAAGCTTACCTTATAGGATCGTCAGGCATAAAAGCCTTGAACACCCATATGTCTTCACAAAAGCACATGCGGGCCAGTGCAAGTCATCGTGGTAGCAGTTCAATGCTTAGTTTTGCAACAAAATCAACACCTCCATCATCTCTGAATCAGACTGCCACTTCAACTACATCTAATCCAACTTCAACTACAACTAAACAGCCAACTCTTAAAGTTGCAGATACTCTAAAAGCAGAGGTTAGGTGGACAATGCACCTAGTTTCTAGCCACTCCAGTGCTCGAAGCTCAGACGACATAGGCAGCATTTTTCAACAGATGTTTCCTGACTCGGATATAGCCAAACAGTTTACCTGTGGACGTACCAAAGTAGGTTACTTAGCTACGTTTGGCATAGCCCCTGCTATCAGAGATGCCATTCTAGACAGTTTGAGAGACAGTGTTACTTATGTGATAATGTTTGATGAGAGCCATAACGCTGACCTTGGTAAAAAGCAGCTCGATGTTCACGTGAGATTTATTGATTCTGAAGGTATGGTGAGATCAAAGTATATAGACTCCTATTTCCTTGGACATGCTTCTGCAAATGATATCATGATTCACTTGAGGTCTTTCATTGAGAAAGCAGGAAGTCAAAAGATTTTGCAGCTATCTATGGATGGACCAAATGTTAACTGGAAAGTGTTTAAAACATTGTGCAAAGAAATGGAGGATGATAATGGAATGAGTTTGATTAATATTGGCTCTTGTGGCCTGCACACGGTGCACAACAGCTTTAAAAAGGGTGTTGAGGATTCAGGTTGGGGTGTGGAAGATGTTTTAAAGTCTCTTTATTACCTCTTTAAGGAATCACCAGCCAGAAGGGAGGACTTTTTTAAAGTAACAGAGGCCTCCAAACTTCCTCTCAAGTTCTGTGGACATCGTTGGTTGGAGAATGTTCCAGCTGCTGAACGAGCACTGCAAATCTGGCCAGCCATTTTACGCTACCTGTCTGCAGTAAAAAAGGGGAACAGTCAACAAGCCTGGGTGTAAGAGTTTTTTAACACTGGTAGACAAGGAAGGGGACTATCTGTTCAAAGCTAAGCTTCACACCTTCATATTTGTAGCCAAGATTGCAAAACCCTTTCTTGAGAAGTTTCAGGCCGATGCTCCACTGTCACCCTTTCTTGGTGCAGACCTCTTCGCCATGACCAAAAGACTCTACAGCCTTATCTTAACTCCTGAATATGTGATGACAGTGACTAAAGCTTCACACCTTAAAATACCCAAAGACCTGCCATCCAATGCTTTCAAACGGGAGGCAGACTTCAGCTTAGGTCACCAGGCAGAAGTCATTCTGAAAGAACTGAAAGAAGCAGGGAAGGTTTCAGAGCTTAAGTTGAAAGATTTCAGACAAAACTTCCTCAAATTTATAAAGGGCATGGTTAACAAGATTCTTAGCAAGTCACCCCTTAAGTATGACATTGTCAGTTTCATACAGTGTTTGGACCCAACTGTTATCACACTTGAACCCATCAAAGCCAAGAAACTGTTCAAGAAAGTGACAGAGCATCTCAGCCTTACGAAATGGATCCAGGGTGATGAGGTGGATCAGGTGTTATATGACTTTGAGACCCTGGTAGATAGGCTGTCTCAATCAACAGTGAGGTACAATGGTGAGCGCCTAGATGAGTTCTTCATTGAACATGGTCAGTTGGATAGTTCACCTGCATTGAAAAAGGTAATCCAGATGGTCCTGCTGCTAAGCCATGGCAATGCTGATGTTGAGAGGGGTTTCTCAACCAACAAAGAAGCAACTGTAGAGAACCTGTTGGAAGAAAGTTTAGTAGCTAAGAGACTGATATGTCAGTATGTCAAGGACAACGGGCCTTTGGCTGAGATTCCTATCAACAAAAAAATGTTAGACTACTCTAGTAAGGCCCACAAAACCTACATTGATGCTATAGATAAGAAGAAGAAAGATAAAGAAGAAAGTGAGCAGACTGGGAAAAGGAAGAGAAAGGCAGAAGAAATCACAGACATGAAAGCAAAGAAGAGGAAGATAGAGCTTGATATTGATCTTTTAATCAAATCTGCTGATGAAATTATAGAAAAGGCAGTGAAGGAAACAGGAAAAGATGTACATGCTTCAATTGTAAAAAGCTTAGCTTTTAAGAGTGATGCCACAAAGAAGAAAGAGGAGGTAAAGGCTCTAGCTGCTCTCATCAATGAGAGGGAGGCTGAGCTGAAGCTTTAAAAGGCAGCTGTCTATTGTAAATTGTTTATAAACTGTATATATAGTGTAAATAATTTGAAATTATTTGTTTTATAAATCAACTTTACCAATGAACAATTTAAGTACAATGATAAGTTCTTTAAGGATGAATAATTTGACTATACGGATATCAAGTACGTAGTACAGATGTGATCCTCTAGTCTAAATGAATACATTGCTGAAGTAGAATGAAGGTATGTAGTTGTGTTCTTGTCAGTTTTTAGGTTATTTTTTACAAAATATGTTAACAAAAAAACATACAATACTGCAAGTTAAATTTTTACTTGTCGAATATATACTTTTACTTGTCCGAATAATAACTTTTACTTGTCGGTTGGATGGTAGGATTTTTTGGTGGCTGGTAGGATTTTTTTGGACCAGATTTGGGTGGACACCCTGCAACTAAAGCAACAATGGAAGGCAATTTTTAGTGGGGGGGGATGAAGAATATCCAGACCCTACAAAACTATTTCTATTGCATCAACCGGGTTAGGGTTTGACCATACATAGAAATATTTCTAGGCCATTAGCTTTTCTTGAAAAAAAACATTATTAGTGCTCAGTTGGAACACACAGAACTGACCTTTGAACTCTCACTTTTGATAAAAATACACAATTTAATTGGACTCTATAAGTCGTGGTGAACCTGCTTGTTATGTGACAGGATTATGTTGTCACATGACATGATAAAGTTGTCACATGACATGATAAGGTTATCACATGACCGGATAAATTTGTAACATGACATGATAAAGTTGTCATATGACAGGATAAGATTTCACATGACAGGATAAAGTGGTCACATGACAGGTTATAGATATCACATTACAGGATAAAATTATCACATTACAGGATTAAGTTGTCACATGACAGGTTAAAATTATCACATGACAGGATAAAGTTGTCACAATTCTATTAACATATTTTCTGCTTTAATCGCTTCTTTCCACCTTCTCCCCTCTTTTTTATCAGCAGATCCACTTGTTCCTCCTCTGATAACTCAATTATTTTGATATATTTTTCAAACCACCTCCAGGTGAAGGCTTGTCAGCAACTTACACAGCCCTATTGTCATGGCTGCTCTCCCTTGTGCCCCAGGACTTCACCTTCCTGAGTTGCACCCCACTGAGCCCGTCCCAGCACCCAGTCCCCATGTTCTATGTGTTGGGGCTGCAGCAGATGTGGAGTCATGAGGAGCTCAAGTTGCATGTTGTGGTCACTCCTGCTGACCACCTGCAGGGGGAAGCTAAGAGAATGACAAGAACTAAAAAGTGCAAGGTAATTTTAATTTTAATGCAAACATGTTATAAATATTATTTAAAGATATACATTTGTATATAATCAATTATAAATATATACATCCAATATAATCAATCATAAATATATACATCCAATATAATCAATCATAAATATATACATTCAATATAATCAATCATAAATATATACATTCAATATAATCAATCATAAATATATACATTAAATATAATCAATCATAAATATATACATTCAATTTAGTTCTGCTTACATGCTGTGATTACTTCTGTTGACTGAGTGGTAAACAGATTTAGTTCTACTTACATGCCATGATTACTTCTGTTGACTGAGTGGTAAACAGATTTAGTTCTGCTTACATGATGTGATTACTTCTGTTGACTGAGTGGTAAACAGCTGTAGTTCTGCTTACATGATGTGATTACTTCTGTTGACTGAGTGCTAAACATATTTAGTTCTGCTTACATGATGTGATTACTTCTGTTGACTGAGTGCTAAACAGATTTAGTTCTGCTTACATGATGTGATTACTTCTGTTGACTGAGTGTTAAACAGATTTAGTTCGCTTACATGCTGTGATTACTTCTGTTGACTGAGTGGTAAACAGATTTAGTTCTGCTTACATGCTGTGATTACTTCTGTGTCTCTCAGAAAGATGACCTGAGGGGCAGCTCTCAGTTGGCCCAACAAATCAGCAAGCTCCTGTCCACAAACAATCTCCTTGATGTGTGTCCCTGGCTGGACATGCTGACCTCTGTCAGGGTCAAGAGTGAGCAGGCGGAAGACAAGAATGCCCCTCAGTACGCCTACACCCCACCTTTGCCCAAAATATCAACCAAACCACTGTCTACCTTTATCCAGGTGAGTTGAGGCAATCTGGTGTCTATAGGTGAATGGTGTCAATTAGGATTCCACAGTGACAAATTAGGCTCCATGGGACAACATTACTTGGCTCAGTGGGAGAATGTTAGTTGACTCAGTGGGACAATGATAGTTGACTCAGTGGGACAATGATAGTTGACTCAGTGGGGCAATGTTAGTTGACTCAATGGTACAATGTTACTTGGCTCAATGTTACTTGGCTCAATGGGACAATGTTACTTTGCTCAATGTTACTTGGCTCAATGGAATAGTGTTAATTGGCTCAATGGGACAATGTTACTTGGCTCAATATTACCTGGCTCAATTGGGCAATGTTACTTGGATCAATGGGACCATGTTACTTGGCTCAATGGGACAATGTTACTTGGCTCAATGTTACCTGGCTCAATTGGGCAATGTTACTTGGATCAAAGGGACTTGGATCAAAGGGACATTGTTACTTGATTCATTGGGAGAATGTTACTTGGCTCAATAGGACAATGTTATTTGACTCAGTAAGACAATGTTACTTGGCTCAATGGAACAATTTTATTTGACTCAGTGGGACAATGTTACTTGGCTCAATAGGACAATGTTATTTGACTCAGTAAGACAATGTTACTAGGCTCAATGGAACAATGTTATTTGACTCAGTGGGACAATGTTATTTGACTCAGTAAGACAATGTTACTAGGCTCAATGGAACAATGTTATTTGACTCAGTGGGACAATGTTATTTGCCTCAGTGGGACAATGTTACTTGGCTAAGTGGGACAATGTTACTTGGCTCAATGGGACAATGCTATTTGACTCAGTGGGACAATGTTACTTGGCTCAATGGGACAATGTTATTTGAATCAGTGGGACAATGTTACTTGGTTCATTGGGACAATGTTACTTGGCTCATTGGGACAATGTTACTTGGCTCATTGGGACAATGTTACTTGACTTAGTGGGACAATGTTACTTGACTCAGTGGGACAATGTTATTTGACTCATTGGGACAATGTTATTTGACTCAGTGGAACAATGTTATTTGAATCAGTGGGACAATGTTATTCGCCTCAGTGGGACAATGTTACTAGGCTCATTGGGACAATTTTATTTGACTCAGTGGGACAATGTTATTTGACTCAGTGGGACGATTTTACTTGGCTCATTGGGACAATGTTACTTGACTCAGTGGTACAATGTTATTCGTCTAAGTGGGACAATGTTACTCGACTCAGTGGGACAATGTTACTTGACTCAGTGGGACAATGTTATTCGCCTCAGTGGGACAATGTTACTTGACTCAGTGGGACAATGTTATTTGACTTAGTGGGACAATGTTACTTGACTCAGTGGGACAATGTTACTTGACTCAGTGGGACAATGTTACTTGACTCAGTGGGACAATGTTACTTGGCTCAGTGGGACAATGTCATTTGACTCAGTGGGACAATGTTACTTGACTCAGTGGGACATTGATTATCAGCAACTAAACTCCTTCAATCAACAATGGTCGAGAAAAAACTGTCTTAACTTCTAAAGATCATTTAAAAGCTGACCAGTGAAAATAACAGATGATTTTTTTTGGCCAGGTGAGCCCTGACCCCCAGGCCGCCCGAAAGATCTTCAACATTCCCGTGGGCCTCTACTGGCAGACGGTGGACAATGAAGAAAATCTGTGTGACATTGAATGCCACGATGACAACGTCAGCTTCGAGACCCAGAATACGATGTCACTTATCTACAAAAAGATCTACCACAACCCCCTGGCACTCATGTCAATACTAAATAGGTCATCACAGGTGAGAAACCAAAGCTGTTACCTGTTTACTTTTCCCCCCCCCCAGTCTTTTGCAATATCCTTCCCATTGACGAAAGGAAAACTGGCATTTAAAAATTAATTATACATACGAATGTGAAAATAGCTTTAGTTACCTTCCCTTTGTGACTACTTTCTTGCCCTGGCTGAAAATTGGAATTTCACTTGACATTTATTAAAACTGATTTTTACTAAGTAGAATTTTTTAAAGAGATCCTGCCATGTAACATATTTAGCCAAATAGATTCAAAAGGCCTGCCACTTGTTTACAAAGCTCTACTCCGTCCATCATAGGATGGGTTTACAAAGTTCTTCTCCGTTCATCATAGGAAGGATTATGTCCCTTGTTTACAAAGTTCTTCTCTGTCCATCATAGGAAGGATTATGTCCCTTGTTTACAAAGTTCTTCTCTGTCCATCATAGGAAGGATTATGTCCCTTGTTTACAAAGTTCTTCTCTGTCCATCATAGGAAGGATTATGTCCCTTGTTTACAAAGTTCTTCTCTGTCCATCATAGGAAGGATTATGTCCCTTGTTTACAAAGTTCTTCTCTGTCCATCATAGGAAGGATTATGTCCCTTGTTTACAAAGTTCTTCTCTGTCCATCATAGGAAGGATTATGACCCTTGTTTACAAAGTTCTTCTCTGTCCATCATAGGAAGGATTATGTCCCTTGTTTACAAAGTTCTTCTCTGTCCATCATAGGAAGGTGTGGACTTGGCAGGTGTGAGGCTTATCTACCCTTGTGCTGAACACATCAACAACCAGAGTTTAGGTGGACCGAGCTCAGACCTGGAGAATCTGAACCAGGTGGGTCCTGTCTTGGCCCTGGCCCTGCGGGGGACATTCGCCAGGACCATTTGGCTTGATGCTGTCGGGCCCTCGGACCCAGAACTGGCCAGGAGGACTGACCCCAAGTCTCTGTGTGCCCAGTTTGGTGGAGAATCACGGGACAACGTCCTACTTTTCTGTCCAAGAAATTTGTCCAGAGTACAGGTATCTAATTTGTCCAGAGTACATGTATCTAATTTGTCCATAGTACAGGTATCTAACATGTCCAGAGTACAGGTATCTAACATGTCCAGAGTACAGGTATCTAACATGTCCAGAGTACAGGTATCTAACATGTCCAGAGTACAGGTATCTGGCAGCTTCCTTCTCATCTGCTGCTGTCTTCTCATGTCTGCTGATGTCTTCTCATGTCTGCTGATGTCTTCTCATATCTGCTGATGTCTTCTCCTCTTCACCTGTCTGTTGCTGTCATCTCATGTCTGCTGCTGTCTTCTTGTGTCTGTTGGTGTCTTCTCTTGTCTGCTGATGTCTTCTCATGTCTGCTGATGTCTTCTCATGCCTGCTGATGTCTTCTCATGTCTGCTGATGTCTTCTCATGTCTGCTGATGTCATCTCCTCTTCACCTGTCTGCTGCTGTCATCTCATGTCTGCTGCTGTCTTCTTGTGTCTGTTGGTGTCTTCCCCTGTCTAAAGCTGTCATCTCATATTTGCTACTGTCTTGTTATGTCTGTTGGTGTCTTCTCCTGTCTGATGCTGTCTCCTCCTGTCTGATGCTGTCTTCTCATATTTGCTGCTGTCTTGTCCTGTCTGCTGCTGTCTTCTACTGTCTGTTGGTGTCTTTTCCTGTCTGGTGATTTCTGTCTGCTGCTGTCTTCTCCTGTCTGCTTTTTTTTTACTGTAGTAACTATATTTAAAGCTAATTATAAAATGAAGTACACATAAAGTAACACATAGCTACCATAAAGTAACACATAGCTACCATAAAGTAAAACAGCTATCATAAAGTAACACATAGCTACTGTAAAGTAACACATAGCTACTGTAAAGTAACACATAGCTACCATAAAGAAATACATAGCTACCATAAAGTAACACATAGCTACCATAAAGTAACACATAGCTACTGTAAAGTAACAAATAGCTACCATAAAGTAACAAATAGCTACCGTAAAGTAACAAATTATAGATACCATAGAGTAACAAATAGCCACCATAATGTAACAAATAGCTACCATAATGTAACAAATAGCTACCACAAAGTAACACATAGCTACCATAAAGTAACACATAGCTACCATAAAGTAAGCAATAGCTACCGTAAAGTAACACATAGCTACCGTAAAGTAACACATAGCTACCGTAAAGTAACACATCGCTACTGTAAAGTAACACATAGCTACCTTAAAGTAACACATAGCTACCATAAAGTAACACATAGCTACCGTAAAGTAACACATAGCTACCGTAAAGTAACACATAGCTACCATAAAGTAACAAATAGCTACCATAAAGTAACAATTAGCTACCATAATGTAAAAAATAACTACCATAAAGTAACACATAGCTACCATAAAGTAACAAATAGCTACCATAAAGTAACAATTAGCTACCATAATGTAAAAAATAGCTACCATAAAGTATCAAATAGCTACCGTAAAGTAACAAATAGCTACCATAGAGTAACAAATAGCTACCATAGAGTAACAAATAGCTACGATAAAGTAACAAATAGCTACCATAAAGTAACAATTAGCTACCATAATGTAAAAAATAACTACCATAAAGTAACACATAGCTACCATAAAGTAACAAATAGCTACCATAAAGTAACAATTAGCTACCATAATGTAAAAAATAGCTACCATAAAGTATCAAATAGCTACCGTAAAGTAACAAATAGCTACCATAGAGTAACAAATAGCTACCATAGAGTAACAAATAGCTACGATAAAGTAACAATTAGCTACCATAATGTAAAAAATAGCTACCATAAAGTAACAAATAGCTACCATAATGTAACAAATAGCTACCGTAATGTAAAAAATAGCTACCATAATGTAAAAAATAGCTACCATAAAGTAACAAATAGCTACCATAAAGTAACAAATAGCTACCATAGAGTAACAAATAGCTACCATTGAGTAACAAATAACTACCATAAAGTAACATAGCTACTGTAAAGTAACAAATAGCTACCATAGAGTAACAAATAGCTACCATAAAGTAACACATAGCTACTGTAAAGTAACAAATAGCTACCATAAAGTAACAAATAGCTACCATAGAGTAACAAATAGCTACCGTTGAGTAACAAATAACTACCATAAAGTAACACATAGCTACTGTAAAGTAACAAATAGCTACCATAGAGTAACAAATAGCTACCATAAAGTAACACATAGCTACTGTAAAGTAACAAATAGCTACCATAGAGTAACAAATAGCTACCATAAAGTAACAAATAGCTACCATAAAGTAACAATTAGCTACCATAAAGTAACAAATAGCCACCATAATGTAACCAATAGCTACGATAAAGTAAAAATTAGCTACCATAATGTAAAAAATAGCTACCATAAAGTAACAAATAGCTACCATAAAGTAACAAATAGCTACCGTAATGTAAAAAATAGCTACCATAATGTAAAAAATAGCTACCATAAAGTAACAAATAGCTACCATAAAGTAACAAATAGCTACCATAGAGTAACAAATAGCTACCATTGAGTAACAAATAACTACCATAAAGTAACACATAGCTACTGTAAAGTAACAAATAGCTACCATAGAGTAACAAATAGCTACCATAAAGTAACACATAGCTACTGTAAAGTAACAAATAGCTACCATAAAGTAACAAATAGCTACTATAGAGTAACAAATAGCTACCATTGAGTAACAAATAACTACCATAAAGTAACACATAGCTACTGTAAAGTAACAAATAGCTACCATAGAGTAACAAATAGCTACCATAAAGTAACACATAGCTACTGTAAAGTAACAAATAGCTACCATAGAGTAACAAATAGCTACCATAAAGTAACAAATAGCTACCATAAAGTAACAATTAGCTACCATAAAGTAACAAATAGCCACCATAATGTAACCAATAGCTACCATAATGTAACAAATAGCTACCATAAAGTAACAAATAGCCACCATAAAGTAACAAATAGCCACCATAAAGTAAAAAATAGCTACCATAAAGTAACAAATAGCTACCATAAAGTAACTCATAGCTACTGTTAAGTAACAAATAGCTACCATAAAGTAACAAATAGCCACCATAATGTAACAAATAGCCAACATAATGTAACAAATAGCTACCATAATGTAACAAATAGCTACCACAAAGTAACACATAGCTACCATAAAGTAACACATAGCTACCATAAAGTAAGCAATAGCTACCGTAAAGTAACACATAGCTACCGTAAAGTAACACATAGCTACCGTAAAGTAACACATCGCTACTGTAAAGTAACACATAGCTACCTTAAAGTAACACATAGCTACCATAAAGTAACACATAGCTACCGTAAAGTAACACATAGCTACCGTAAAGTAACACATAGCTACCATAAAGTAACAAATAGCTACCATAAAGTAACAATTAGCTACCATAATGTAAAAAATAACTACCATAAAGTAACACATAGCTACCATAAAGTAACAAATAGCTACCATAAAGTAACAATTAGCTACCATAATGTAAAAAATAGCTACCATAAAGTATCAAATAGCTACCGTAAAGTAACAAATAGCTACCATAGAGTAACAAATAGCTACCATAGAGTAACAAATAGCTACGATAAAGTAACAAATAGCTACCATAAAGTAACAATTAGCTACCATAATGTAAAAAATAACTACCATAAAGTAACACATAGCTACCATAAAGTAACAAATAGCTACCATAAAGTAACAATTAGCTACCATAATGTAAAAAATAGCTACCATAAAGTATCAAATAGCTACCGTAAAGTAACAAATAGCTACCATAGAGTAACAAATAGCTACCATAGAGTAACAAATAGCTACGATAAAGTAACAATTAGCTACCATAATGTAAAAAATAGCTACCATAAAGTAACAAATAGCTACCATAATGTAACAAATAGCTACCGTAATGTAAAAAATAGCTACCATAATGTAAAAAATAGCTACCATAAAGTAACAAATAGCTACCATAAAGTAACAAATAGCTACCATAGAGTAACAAATAGCTACCATTGAGTAACAAATAACTACCATAAAGTAACATAGCTACTGTAAAGTAACAAATAGCTACCATAGAGTAACAAATAGCTACCATAAAGTAACACATAGCTACTGTAAAGTAACAAATAGCTACCATAAAGTAACAAATAGCTACCATAGAGTAACAAATAGCTACCATTGAGTAACAAATAACTACCATAAAGTAACACATAGCTACTGTAAAGTAACAAATAGCTACCATAGAGTAACAAATAGCTACCATAAAGTAACACATAGCTACTGTAAAGTAACAAATAGCTACCATAGAGTAACAAATAGCTACCATAAAGTAACAAATAGCTACCATAAAGTAACAATTAGCTACCATAAAGTAACAAATAGCCACCATAATGTAACCAATAGCTACGATAAAGTAAAAATTAGCTACCATAATGTAAAAAATAGCTACCATAAAGTAACAAATAGCTACCATAAAGTAACAAATAGCTACCGTAATGTAAAAAATAGCTACCATAATGTAAAAAATAGCTACCATAAAGTAACAAATAGCTACCATAAAGTAACAAATAGCTACCATAGAGTAACAAATAGCTACCATTGAGTAACAAATAACTACCATAAAGTAACACATAGCTACTGTAAAGTAACAAATAGCTACCATAGAGTAACAAATAGCTACCATAAAGTAACACATAGCTACTGTAAAGTAACAAATAGCTACCATAAAGTAACAAATAGCTACCATAGAGTAACAAATAGCTACCATTGAGTAACAAATAACTACCATAAAGTAACACATAGCTACTGTAAAGTAACAAATAGCTACCATAGAGTAAAAAATAGCTACCATAAAGTAACACATAGCTACTGTAAAGTAACAAATAGCTACCATAGAGTAACAAATAGCTACCATAAAGTAACAAATAGCTACCATAAAGTAACAATTAGCTACCATAAAGTAACAAATAGCCACCATAATGTAACCAATAGCTACCATAATGTAACAAATAGCTACCATAAAGTAACAAATAGCCACCATAAAGTAACAAATAGCCACCATAAAGTAAAAAATAGCTACCATAAAGTAACAAATAGCTACCATAAAGTAACTCATAGCTACTGTTAAGTAACAAATAGCTACCATAAAGTAACAAATAGCCACCATAATGTAACAAATAGCCACATAATGTAACAAATAGCCACCATAATGTAACAAATAGCCAACATAATGTAACAAATAGCCACCATAATGTAACAAATAGCCACCATAATGTAACAAATAGCCACCATAATGTAAAAAATAGCTACCATAATGTAACAAATAGCTACCATAAAGTAACAAATAGCCACCATAAAGTAACAAATAGCCACCATAAAGTAACAAATAGCCACCATAATGTAACAAATAGCCACCATAATGTAACCAATAGCTACCGTAAAGTAACAATTAGCTACCATAATGTAACAAATAGCTACCATAAAGTAACAAATAGCTACCATAAAGTAACAATTAGCTACCATAAAGTAACAAATAGCCACCATAATGTAACCAATAGCTACCATAATGTAACAAATAGCTACCATAAAGTAACAAATAGCCACCATAAAGTAACAAATAGCCACCATAAAGTAAAAAATAGCTACCATAAAGTAACAAATAGCTACCATAAAGTAACTCATAGCTACTGTTAAGTAACAAATAGCTACCATAAAGTAACAAATAGCCACCATAATGTAACAAATAGCCAACATAATGTAACAAATAGCCACCATAATGTAACAAATAGCCAACATAATGTAACAAATAGCCACCATAATGTAACAAATAGCCACCATAATGTAACAAATAGCCACCATAATGTAAAAAATAGCTACCATAATGTAACAAATAGCTACCATAAAGTAACAAATAGCCACCATAAAGTAACAAATAGCCACCATAAAGTAACAAATAGCCACCATAATGTAACAAATAGCCACCATAATGTAACCAATAGCTACCGTAATGTAAAAAATAGCTACCATAAAGTAACAAATAGCCACCATAAAGTAACAAATAGCTAGAATAAAGTAACAAATAGCTACCGTAAAATTTTTGTTTGCAATGATGTTAATTCTAAGTTTTTGAACAGTTTTCATTCCTGTCTGCTCTACAATCTCCAGAGTGAACTGACCCGCTGGTTTGGGGGCAGGATTCCCAAGGACGTCACCACAGTAGATGTTGGCGTCCCGTACATCAGATGGGATGAGGCCAAAGGGAAGAAAGCAAAGAAGGTAAGTCCAACAACTCTTAGCAAAGAATGTAAGTCCAACAACTCTTAGCCAACAAGGTAATCCAACAACTCTTAGCCGAGAAGGTAAGTCCAACAACTCTTAGCAAAGAATGTAAGTCCAACAACTCTTAGCCGAGAAGGTAAGCCCAACAACTCTTAGCCGAGAAGGTAAGTCCAACAACTCTGAGCCAACAAGGTAAGTCCAACAACTCTTAGCCAAGAAGGTAAGTCCAACAACTCTTACTGTTTATTTGGAAATTGATTTTTTAAAGTCTGGCAGCAGTGACTATTGTTGATGAGTTTTGTGTAATTATAAAAAATAAGCTGCACTGACCTTTATACTGAATGTAAGCTGCACTGGCCATTAAACTGAATGTAAGCTGCACTGACCATTATACTGAATGTAAGCTGCACTGGCCATTATACTGAATGTAAGCTGCACTGGCCATTTTACTGAATATAAGCTGCACTGACCATTACACTGAATGTAAGCTGCACTGACCCTTATACTGAATGTAAGCTGCACTGACCATTACACTGAATGTAAGCTGCACTGACCATAATACTGAATGTAATCTGCAATGACCTTTATACTGAATGTAAGCTGCAATGACCATTATACTGAATGTAAGCTGCACTGACCATTAACTGAATGTAAGCTGCACTGACCATTATACTGAATGTAAGCTGCACTGACCATTATACTGAATGTAAGCTGCACTGGCCATTAAACTGAATGTAAGCTGCACTGACCATTATACTGAATGTAAGCTGCACTGACCATTATACTGAATGTAAGCTGCACTGACCATTAAACTGAATGTAAGCTGCACTGGCCATTAAACTGAATGTAAGCTGCACTGACCATTATACTGAATGTAAGCTGCACTGGCCATTATACTGAATGTAAGCTGCACTGACCATTTTACTGAATGTAACCTGCACTGGCCATTATATTGAATGTAAGCTGCACTGGCCATTAAACTGAATGTAATCTGCACTGGCCATTAAACTGAATGTAAGCTGCACTAACTGCACTGACCATTATACTGAATGTAAGCTGCACTGGCCATTAAACTGAATGTAAATCTGTAAAATCTTATACTGAGTTTGAAATTTGAACTGATTGTAAAATTGATTGTGACACCTACCCACTGGGATATAGTAATATTGACTGACTAAATTGACACCTACCCACTGGGATATAGTAAAATAGATTGACTAAATTGACACCTACCCACTGGGATAAAGTAAAATTGATTGAATAAATTGACACCTACCCAATGGGATATAGTAAAATAGATTGACTAAATTGACACATACCCACTGGGATATAGTAAAATAGATTGACTAAATTGACACCTACCCACTGGGATATAGTAAAATAGATTGACTAAATTGACACCCACCCACTGAGATATAATAAAATAAATTGACTAAATTGACATCTACCCACTGGGATATTATAAAATAGATTGACTAAATTGACACCTACCCACTGGGATATAGTAAAATAGATTGTGAAACATACCCACTGGGATATTGTAAAATATATTGAATAAATTGACCCCTACCCACTGGGATATAGTAAAATAGATTGTGACACCTACCCACTGGGATATAGTAAAATAGATTGTGACACCTACCCACTGGGATATAGTAAAATAGATTGTGACACCTATCCACTGAGATATAGTAAAAAAGATTGTGACACCTACCCACTGGGATATAGAAAATAGATTGTGACACCTACCCACTGAGATATAGTAAAATAGATTGTGACACCTACCCACTGAGATATAGTAAAATAGATTGTGACACCTACCCACTGGGATATAGAAAATAGATGGTGACACCTACCCACTGGGTTATAATAAAATAGATTGTGACACCTACCCACTGGGATATAGTAAAATAGATTGTGACACCTACCCACTGGGATATAGTAAAATAGATTGAATAAATTGACACCTACCCACTAGTATATTGTAAAAGAGATTGAATAAATTGACACCTACCCACTGGGATATAGTAAAATAGATTGTGACACCTACCCATTGGGATATAGTAAAATAGATTGTGACACCTACCCAATGGGATATAGTAAAATAGATTGAATAAATTGACACTACCCACTGGATGTAGTAAAATAGATTGTGACACCTACCCACTGGGATATAGTAAAATAGATTGAATTAATTGACACCACCCACTGGATATAGTAAAATAGATTGTGACACCTACCCACTTGGATATAGTAAAATAGATTGTGACACTGCCCAATGGGATATAGTAAAATAGATTGAATAAATTGACACCACCCACTGGATATAGTAAAATAGTTTGTGACACCTACCCACTGGGTTATAGTAAAATAGATTGTGACACCTACCCACTGGGTTATAGTAAAATAGATTGAATAAATTGACACCACCCACTGGGATATAGTAAAATAGATTGTGACACCTACCCACTGGGATATAGTAAAATAGATTGTGACACCTACCTACTGGGATATAGTAAAATAGATTGTGACACCTACCCACTGGGATATAGTAAAATAGATTGAGACACCTACCCAATGGGATATAGTAAAATAGATTGTGACACCTACCCACTGGGATATTGTAAATTAGATTGTGACACCTACCCACTGGGATATAGTAAAATAGATTGAGACACCTACCCACTGGGATATAGTAAAATAGATTGTGACACCTACCCACTGGGATATAGTAAAATAGATTGAGACACCTACCCAATGGGATATAGTAAAATAGATTGTGACACCTACCCACTGGGATATTGTAAAATAGATTGTGACACCTACCCACTGGGATATAGTAAAATAGATTGTGACACCACCCACTGGGATATAGTAAAATAGATTGTGACACCTACCCACGGGGATATAGTAAAATAGATTGTGACACCTACCCACGGGGATATAGTAAAATAGATTGTGACACCTACCCAATGGGATATAGTAAAATAGATTGAATAAATTGACACTACCCACTGGATGTAGTAAAATAGATTGTGACACCTACCCACTGGGATATTGTAAAATAGATTGAATAAATTGACACCACCCACTGGATATAGTAAAATAGATTGTGACACCTACCCACTGGGATATAGTAAAATAGATTGTGACACTGCCCAATGGGATATAGTAAAATAGATTGAATAAATTGACACCACCCACTGGATATAGTAAAATAGTTTGTGACACCTACCCACTGGGTTATAGTAAAATAGATTGTGACACCTACCAACTGGGATATAGTAAAATAGATTGAGACACCTACCCACTGGGATATAGTAAAATAGATTGTGACACCTACCCACTGGGATATAGTAAAATAGATTGAGACACCTACCCAATGGGATATAGTAAAATAGATTGTGACACCTACCCACTGGGATATTGTAAAATAGATTGTGACACCTACCCACTGGGATATAGTAAAATAGATTGTGACACCACCCACTGGGATATAGTAAAATAGATTGTGACACCTACCCACTGGGATATAGTAAAATAGATTGTGACACCTACCCACGGGGATATAGTAAAATAGATTGTGACACCTACCCAATGGGATATAGTAAAATAGATTGAATAAATTGACACTACCCACTGGATGTAGTAAAATAGATTGTGACACCTACCCACTGGGATATAGTAAAATAGATTGAATAAATTGACACCACCCACTGGATATAGTAAAATAGATTGTGACACCTACTCACTGGGATATAGTAAAATAGATTGTGACACTGCCAAATGGGATATAGTAAAATAGATTGAATAAAGTGACACTACCCACTGGATATAGTAAAATAGATTGTGACACCTACCCACGGGGATATAGTAAAATAGATTGTGACACCTATCCAAGGGGATATAGTAAAATAGATTGAGACACCTACCCAATGGGATATAGTAAAATAGATTGTGACACCTACCCACTCGGATATAGTTAAATAGATTGTGACACCTACCCATTGGGATATAGTAAAATAGATTGTAGAAGACAGCTGACAACTGTAGAAGACAGCTGACAACTGTAGAAGACAGCTGGCCTCTGTAGAAGACAGCTGACCACTGTAGAAGACAGCTGACCACTGTAGAAGACAGCTGACCACTGTAGAAGACAGCTGACCACTGTAGAAGACAGCTGATAACTGTAGAAGACAGCTGGCCTCTGTAGAAGACAGCTGACCACTGTAGAAGACAGCTGACCACTGTAGAAGACAGCTGACCACTGTAGAAGACAGCTGACCACTGTAGAAGACAGCTGGCCACTGTAGAAGTCAGCTGACCACTGTAGAAGACAGCTGACCACTGTAGAAGACAGCTGACCACTGTAGAAGACAGCTGACCACTTGTTTCTTGTTCAAATCTCCAGGCTAACACCACAGATCAACATTCTGCCACCCATCGCCCCCCAGCCGCCTTGACTGCCACGTGCCGAGCAGACATCTTTCTGGTGTTATCTCCTCTTGTGCCACCTAGCTACATCGGGGTCATCCTAGCCACCTCACAGAGGCGAGGCTACCAGCTCAGGGGAGTAAAGCGGATGTGTCTTTCAACTAAAATGGCTTCAACTTTAGGTAAACTTTCTCAGAATTAATGGAATAATTTTGTTCTTCTAGAACAGTGGTTCCCCCTTTTAAAAGGTCATGTGACCCGCGACCCCCATGAAATTTAAAAAAGTCATTTTCAATCAAAATTTTTAAAAAAATATATCAAATTTGCGTTATAGTGAATATTTTTTTCTTCGGCAGTTGGCGACCCCCAGAAAACCATTCGCTTGGGGGTCGCAAACCACAGGTTGGGAACCTCTTTTCTAGAAGAATTTTTAATGAAACGATTTGGTAAACGATTTGGTAAACAATATGGTAAACCATTTGGTAAACGATTTGGTAAACGATTTGGTAAACCATTTGATAAATGATTTGGTAAACGATTTGTCCCATTGGACGACTGGATGGAACCAAGTTCACAATTTAATGTAACTCTAAAATCTTTTTTCAGTTGTGATTTTTTTAACGCTAACTTTTGATACTTCCTTCCACTTCTTGTTTACAGTATTTTGTTAAGTACCCGTGCCCATCTTTTTTTGTTTTTATTTATGTAATTTCTTCTTAATGACTATTTTTCCCATGGTACAGTTTGTAATATGTAATGTACATTTAATTTAAATACTTGTATGTATTTGTACTGATGAAGGAATTAGCTGTCAAGTTTACTTGAGTCCATAAATAAAGCTTTATTATTGCTTTATTGCAAAACAAGAAATAAAAGCAATACTATAGCTGCAAAACAAGAAATAAAAGCAATGTTGTAGATCTAAAACAAGAAATAAAAGCAATGTTATAGATCTAAAACAAGAAATAAAAGCAATGTTATAGATCTAAAACAAGAAATAAAAGCAATGTTATAGATTTAAAACAAGAAATGAAAGCAATGTAATAGATATAAAACAAGAAATGAAAACAATGTTATAGATATAAAACAAGAAATAAAAGCAATGTAATAGATATAAAACAAGAAATGAAAGCAATGTTATAGATCTAAAACAAGAAATAAAAGCAACTAGATATGACCCATGCCGAAGCATACTAGGCAGACATGCTCGTAGATATTGCAAATAAAAGGGGGGGGGGAAATGGACACAAACTAATGTATGGCATCTGTCCGTCTACGAAAGACGATAGATTTATCTTTATTATCTGCAGCTCTTGGTGTGGCTGATGAGACCAATCCTTGAGTGGCAGTCTCTTCTGCATGACACACACACGAAAGCAGTGGGGCAGTGTTTCCTGGCCTTTCTCCTCGCTCTTTTCCCGACTGCTTCTGCCCTAGTTTGCTCCTCTGCTCTTAGTGATCCTTCTTTCACTATAGCCCGCCACATGGACCTATCCTCTGCCAGGTTTTCCCAGTTTTGTATATCAATGTTGGCTACTTTAATGTCTCTCTTGCATATGTCCACGTATCTGAGACATGGCCGACCAACCGACCTTTTCCCTGTCGCCAGCTCGCTGTAGAGCACATCCTTGGGTATGCGACCACTTTGCATCCTCTTGACGTGTCCAAGCCAACGGAGGCGTCTTTGGCTTAGTATTGCTGCAATACTACTCATGCTTGCTTGAGCCAGGACCTCTGTGTTGGCGACTTTCTCTTGCCATTTGATGTCTAGGATGCGGCGCAGGCATCTGAGGTGGAAGCTATTGAGCCTTCTTTCATGCCTGGTATAGGTGGTCCAAGACTCGCATCCATAGAGGAGTGTGCTCAGTACGCAGGCCTGGTATACCTGCAGCTTAGTCCTTGCTGTGAGTTTGGCATTGGACCAGACTCTTTTGTACAGTCTAGCCATAACAGTTGCTGCCTTCCCTATCCTACTACTCATCTCATCTTCCAGTGAGAGGGTGCTCGAGATGTTTGATCCCAGATAAGTAAAACTACAGCATGAAGAAATCAGAACAACGCAAATGAACGTTGGTGGAGGGGGGGGGGTACATTGCTGACGTATTGATGGTCTCGAGACATGTGCACTGTGGTTAGCTACCTGCACCAACCCCTAGCTTGATTAAACTGTGATTGGCCGACCCTAGCAAGGATCAGCTATGTTCACAAAACAAGGGGAAAAGAATGGGCACAAACATTTTTGAAAATTAAAAAATGTTTCCGCTGAGGCTTGAACCCAGTACCTCCCGCATGTAAGGAGGACGTGATAACCACTACACTACGAAGAACATGTTATTCTGTGAAGGAACAATGCAAGTGAACGCAAGAAGCATTGTTGGTCTCGAAACATGCCTTTTAGAACCCACTTCGTTAAATTGGTTGACACCAGCGAGGGTCATTCGTCATGCTCATTTGCACGCTACTCGCTCTTGATCTTTTTCTGGTGAATTATATACAATATAGATGTTATAATATAGATGTTATAAATGTAAAACAAGTAATGAAAGCAATGTTATAGATATAAAACAAGAAATGAAAGCAATGTAATATATATAAAACAAGAAATGAAAGCAATGTAATAGATATAAAACAAGAAATGAAAGCAATGTTATAGATATAAAACAAGAAATGAAAGCAATGTAATAGATATAAAACAAGAAATGAAAGCAATCTTATAGATATAAAGCAAGAAATGAAAGCAATGTAATAGACATAAAACAAGAAATGAAAGCAATGTAATAGATATAAAACAAGAAATGAAAGCAATGTAATAGATATAAAACAAGAAATGAAAGCAATGTTATAGATATAAAACAAGAAATGAAAGCAATGTAATAGATATAAAACAAGAAATGAAAGCAATGTTATAGATATAAAACAAGAAATGAAAGCAATGTAATAGATATAAAACAAGAAATGAAAACAATGTTATAGATATAAAACAAGAAATAAAAGCAATGTAATAGATATAAAACAAGAAATGAAAGCAATGTAATCGATATAAAACAAGAAATGAAAGCAATGTAATAGATATAAAACAAGAAATGAAAACAATGTTATAGATATAAAACAAGAAATAAAAGCAATGTAATAGATATAAAACAAGAAATGAAAGCAATGTAATCGATATAAAACAAGAAATGAAAGCAATGTAATAGATATAAAACAAGAAATGAAAACAATGTTATAGATCTAAAACAAGAAATAAAAGCAATGTTATAGATTTAAAACAAGAAATAAAAGCAATGTTATAGATATAAAAAAAGAAATGAAAGCAATGTAATAGATATAAAACAAGAAATGAAAGCAATGTTTTAGATATAAAACAAGAAATGAAAGCAATGTAATAGATATAAAACAAGAAATGAAAGCAATGTAATAGATATAAAACAAGAAATGAAAGCAATGTAATAGATATAAAACAAGAAATGAAACAATGTAATAAACCAGTGTTGAATGTCTGCAGCTACTTTACTTGTGCCAATATTTAAATCTGAAATGATTTATTCTTGGGTTCTCTCTCTTATCCAGGAATCAACTCACATATGTCAGCATTTTTCTGCCCCGGGGCCAGGATGGACGACATAAGTGATGTGCGACCGCAGGAAGCCATCGCACCGTGCACTGTGTTCTTACTGCGAAAGGAGAACGCGGCCCACAACACTGCAAGCCTCATCGAGGCCTTCATGGTTCAGCTAACGCTGGCTGGCTTGTTGGGTAAGTTGCTCTGTGCTGTTGATCTGTTATTGGGTAAGTTGCTCTGTGCTGTTGTTGGGTAAGTTGCTCTGTGCTGTTGATCTGTTGTTGGGTAAGTTGCTCTGTGCTGTTGGTCTGTTGTTGGGTAAGTTGCTCTGTGCTGTTGATCTGTTGTTGGGTAAGTTGCTCTGTGCTGTTGATCTGTTGTTGGGTAAGTTGCTCTGTGCTGTTGACCTGTTGTTGGGTAAGTTGCTCTGTGCTGTTGATCTGTTGTTGGGTAAGTTGCTCTGTGCTGTTGATCTGTTGTTGGGTAAGTTGCTCTGTGCTGTTGATCTGTTGTTGGGTAAGTTGCTCTGTGCTGTTGATCTGTTGTTGGGTAAGTTGCTCTGTGCTGTTGATCTTTTGTTGGGTAAGTTGCTCTGTGCTGTTGATCTGTTGTTGGGTAAGTTGCTCTGTGCTGTTGATCTGTTGTTGGGTAAGTTGCTCTGTGCTGTTGATCTGTTGTTGGGTAAGTTGCTCTGTGCTGTTGATCTGTTGTTGGTTAAGTTGCTCTGTGCTGTTGATCTGTTGTTGGGTAAGTTGCTCTGTGCTGTTGATCTGTTGTTGGGTAAGTTGCTCTGTGCTGTTGATCTGTTGTTGGGTAAGTTGCTCTGTGCTGTTGATCTGTTGTTGGGTAAGTTGCTCTGTGCTGTTGATCTGTTGTTGGGTAAGTTGCTCTGTGCTGTTGATCTGTTGTTGGGTAAGTTGCTCAGTGCTGTTGATATGTTGTTGGGTAAGTTGCTCTGTGCTGTTGATCTGATGTTGGGTTGTAACCAATGTTCCCTTTTACCTGGCAAGCCGTGCGACTGCGCAAATATCTGACCAATGCTTAGAATTACTGTGCAACAAATTTTGTATAATGTTGAGAAAATAATGAATGCTGTGCAACTTTGCACACTAGTTTTTTTCACTTTGCACACAAACCAGCGAAACTTAGACGGAACATTGGTTATAACACAACTACATTCAACAAGTCTGGATAATACAGTTCATTGGATGACTTGTGTTACATTGGCTGATTCTGGTTACAGGTTTTGTCCTATTTCATGGTCATTTAACATTTTAAACATTCTATGTCATTTAACATTTTAAACATTCTATGTCATTTAATATTTTAAACATTCTATGTCATTTAACATTTTAAGCATTCTATGTCATTTAACATTTTAAACATTCTATGTCATTTAACATTTTAAACATTCTATGTCGTTAACATTTTAAACATTCTATGTCATTTAACATTTTAAACATTCTATGTCATTTAACATTTTAAACATTCTATGTCATTTAACATTGTAAACATTCTATGTTATTTAATATTTTAAACATTCTATGTCATTTAAAATTTTAAAAATTCTATGTCATAAACATTCTATGTCATTTAACATTTTAAACATTCTATGTCATTTAACATTTTAAACATTCTATGTTTATTAACATTTTAAACATTCTATGTCATTTAACATTTTAAACATTCTATGTCATTTAACATTTTAAACATTCTTTGTCATTTAACATTGTAAACATTCTATATAATTTAATATTTTAAACATTCTATGTCATTTAAAATTTTAAACATTCTATGTCATTTAAAGTTTTAAAAATTCTATGTCATAAACATTCTTTGGCATTTAACATTTTAAACATTCTATGTCATTAACATTGTAAACATTCTGTCATTTAATATTTTAAACATTCTATGTCTTCTAATATTTTAAACATTCTATGTCATTCACAGTTTTGTCATTTTCATTAAAAAAAACAACTAAACACTAGAAATTGAGATACTTGATTGATTATAAACACTAGAAGTGTAGATACTTGATTGATTATAAACACTAGAAGTGTAGATACTTGACTGATTATAAACACTAGAAGTGTAGATACTTGATTGATTATAAACACTAGAAGTTTAGATACTTGACTGATTATAAACACTAGAAGTGTAGATACTTGACTGATTATAAACACTAGAAGTTTAGATACTTGATTGATTATAAACAATAGAAGTGTAGATACTTGATTGATTATAAACAATAGAAGTTTAGATACTTGATTGATTATAAACACTAGAAGTTTAGATACTTGATTGATTATAAACACTAGAAATTTAGATACTTGATTGATTATAAACACTAGAAGTTTAGATACTTGATTGATTATAAACACTAGAATTGTAGATACTTGATTGATTATAAACAATAGAAGTTTAGATACTTGATTGATTATAAACTCTAGAAGTTTAGATACTTGATTGATTATAAACAATAGAAGTTGAGATACTTGATTGATTATAAACAATAGAAGTTTAGATACTTGAATTTGATTATAAACAATAGAAGTTGAGATACTTGATTGATTATAAACAATAGAAGTTGAGATACTTGATTGATTATAAACAATAGAAATTGAGATACTTGATTGGTTATAAACAATAGAAGTTGAGATACTTGATTGATTATAAACAATAGAAGTTGAGATACTTGATTGATTATAAACAATAGAAGTTGAGATACTTGATTGATTATAAACAATAGAAGTTGAGATACTTGATTGATTATAAACAATAGAAGTTTAGATACTTGATTGATTATAAACAATAGAAGTTTAGATACTTGATTGATTATAAACAATAGAAGTTTAGATACTTGATTGATTATAAACAATAGAAGTTGAGATACTTGATTGATTATAAACAATAGAAGTTGAGATACTTGATTGATTATAAACAATAGAAGTTTAGATACTTGACTGATTATAAACACTAGAAGTTTAGATACTTGATTGATTATAAACAATAGAAGTTTAGATACTTGATTGATTATAAACAATAGAAGTTGAGATACTTGATTGATTATAAACAATAGAAGTTTAGATACTTGATTTTGATTATAAACAATAGAAGTTTTAGATACTTGAATTTTATTATAAACAATAGAAGTTTAGATACTTGAATTTGATTATAAACAATGGAAGTTGAGATACTTGATTGATTATAAACACTAGAAGTTTAGATGATTGATTGATTATAAACACTAGAAGTTTAGATACTTGACTGATTATAAACAATAGAAGTTTAGATACTTGACTGATTATAAACACTAGAAGTTTAGATACTTGACTGATTATAAACACTAGAAGTTTAGATACTTGATTGATTATAAACACTAGAAGTTTAGATACTTGACTGATTATAAACAATAGAAGTTTAGATACTTGACTGATTATAAACACTAGAAGTTTAGATACTTGATTGATTATAAACACTAGAAGTTGAGATACTTGACTGATTATAAACACTAGAAGTTTAGATACTTGACTGTTTAAAAACACTAGAAGTTAAGTTACTTGAATGATTATATTCACAAAAATTATTTGTTTGAAAAAAAAACAGCCAAAATCACCAGTTCTATTGCATTCTAAATTCTGTAGTTTAAACAAATTAATTAATTTCCATTTTTTCAATGTCTGATGAAACCTGGCCACTCTCATCATATAATCATTTCCAGGTTGCGTGCAGATGAGACTTGCAGACCACCTGATCTCCCAACATCTGTTCCATGCTGCGTTGTTTACCGATAGCTTGCATCGACTTTTGGGAGGAGACTTTGCAAAGGTCAGCAGGCTTTTACAACACTGGCAATATTCTTTCATCTCTGAGGTGTTAGTTTTAACAATACAAGAAAACACTTTTCAGTTTTTAAATATTTTTGTTTAATGACACTTTTGTTTAATGACACTTTTGTTTAATGACGCTTTTGTTAAATGACACTTTTGTTAAATGACACTTTTGTTTAATGACACTTTTTGTTTCCTGGAATGAAGTTTGTTCCCTTGAATTCCCTGTTCCTTTGTGTATAGAGCTTTAATTTGTGTATAGAGTTTTAATTTGTGTATAGAGTAGTAATTTGTGTATAGAGTTTTAATTTGTGTATAAAGTTGTAATTTGTGTTGGAATAGGGCAGGTATTCGTACACACAGGAGTAGCGCCAGAAAAGCATAACCTGTAAATACTAGAGTATAAGTCGATTTGGAGTATAAGTTGACCCCCTGATTTGTCACTTGAAAAGTGGAATTTTACATTTATTAAATGATCACTATGGTAAACTCATGGCACTTGGGGCAATCCATAAATGATGTCACGCACTTAGGGGTTAGGGGGTGGGGGGGGGGTAACGCATTTGTGACGATATGTGACGAGGGGGAGGGGGGTGTTTAAGAAATATGATGTCACATCAAAAACGTGCAACTTTAAATAAAAGTTCCACTTAAATATTTGATTGCTTGCAATTTATTTAATGACGTTTTCAATGGCTTCACATGTGTTACGATATAAGTGTGTAGGATTTACACTAAATACATATTTAAATGACAATAAAGTGATTTGAAACATGCTAATTTTTAAATTAAAAAATACGGCTTTTAAGGGGGGGGGGTCAAAGCTTTGTGACATCATATTGGAAGGGGGTATAAGTTTTTGTTATGAAGTGTGACAGGGGGGGGGGTTAAAATTCAGCCAAAATCGCTTGACGTCATTTATGGACAGCCACTTTATAAAATGAGTTATGTGTTATAAATCAACCCCCTGATAGTGACCATGAAAAACTCGACTTATATTCATGTTTATATGGTTTGTCTCAAGATTGAGATGGTGGCTTGATATAAAAGAAATTTACTTTTCAGCAAAATATGCCAGAAAGCAATATTAGTGAAACATGTGCATCTTTTTTAATGACTATAATTACAACTATTTTCATTTTATCAGTAAATTCAATGTAGTCACCAATGTAAAATTAAAAGCACTCCAAATATATAAATGAGTTGCAGTCAACGGGGGGACCAGATGACACAGGGTAGCTCTTTGAAGACTGCTCAACTTCTTAAATATTTTGGGTAGCTTTTTGAAGACTGCTCAACTTCTTTAATATTTTGGGTAGCTCTTTGAAGACTGTTCAACTTCTTTAATATTTTGGGTAGCTCTTTGAAGACTGTTCAACTTCTTTAATATTTTGGGTAGCTCTTTGAAGACTGCTGAACTTCTTTAATATTTTGGGTAGCTCTTTGAAGACTGCTGAACTTCTTTAATATTTTGGGTAGCACTTTGAAGACTGCTGAGGTTGTATAGTAAATTATAATGTAATGTGATATTTTTCTTGTGTTCCTGGTCAGTTGCCAGACTTTGACCCGTCCCATCTACGTCTCAAGTCTGCCATCAACACCAGGCCAGGCAAAGACATGGAACAGATGGCTGTTGTCATTCTACTGGGTCATGACATGTTGAAGAAATGCGGCTTTGAAGTGGGTGAGTGAAGATGCACTTGAGTGCACCGCATTGGGCATTTGAGTGCACCACATTGGGTATTAGAGTGCATGGCATTAGGCATTAGAGTACACTGCATTGGGTAAATAAATGATAATTTTTACACCTTTGACCAGAAAGGTTGAATGTTTTGATAAGCAAGAAAGTCTGTCTCATGTCTTTGACCAAAAAAGGTTGAATGTTTTGGTAAACAAGAAAGTCTGTCTCATGTCTTTGATGAGAAACTACATGTATTGTTTAAACTAATATTTAACTTATGCCCACTTGACCAATGACTTTGAGAGATAAAATTCTCAATTAATTTGTTCTTGTTTCCCTCAGGTAAATTCCTCATATAATTTGTTCTTGTTTCCCTCAGGTAAATTCCTCATATAATTTGTTATTGTTTCCCTCAGGTAAAATCCTGAATGTCCTCCCCTACTCCAGTAAATCTCCTGTCCAGTCAGTGTTGACCGAGAGGTTTGAACTCCTGGCCATCAAGTGGACACCATCACTCAGCATGCACCAGGCCAAGGAGCTGACCCCATATGAGGTGGGGGACATGAGGTGGAAACAGAGTCTTCGTCTCCTGGCTTCAGGTATGAGGTGGGGGACATGAGGTGGAAACAGAGTCTTCATCTGCTGGCTTCAGTTATGAGGTGGGGGACATAAGGTGGGGGACATGAGGTGGAAACAAAATTATACATAACTTATAGTATCATAATAATAATAGTAATTAGTAATAGTCTTAAGCCTTAAAATTAAACCTAGTCTAACACTAACCCGAAAATGAGAATTTTCATCTTAGTCTTAGTAATAACCACACTACTTTTAAGGACATTAACGTCAACCAACAAACACCCTAAAAATCTGAGTAATATATCAATAATTATAAACCACCACAACACAAAGCACACTGACTACACCTCTATCTTAAGCACAATAAAGGAAATCTCCTTCAAACAATGGAAACATAAAATATGTAGATATAGGCAAAAACACTTAATCTTAATTTTGCTTCTCTCAGGCGACATAGAACTTAACCCAGGCCCAGTATCATCTAAATGTCAAATTTGTATTAAGGCATTCACTAGCAAACAAGGAACCATTCAGTTTGACACCTGCAATGAATGGTACCACATAGCATGCCTGCATGCTAACACACCAAAGCACATAGCAATATGCCTAAGAAATAAATATGCATCTTGGCACTGCATACATTGTGGGTTGCCCCAAATCAGTTCAGATTTATTTAACTATAGGGACCTTATCACCACAAACTCTTAAAGTGTTTTGGCTAATCCTTTTATAAATAAACCACTAGATAAAATGAAACCTACCACACAAACCCATAAAATTACCCATAAAAAATCTAATAATAATAATAATCAAAACATTCTCAAAACACTAATAGTTAATTTCCAAAGCATAAAAAATAAAATTCCAGATTTAGAACTACTTATAAAAACAGAAGAACCAGACATAATTGCTGGTTCTGAAACTTGGTTGAACCCCAACATATATAACTCTGAGATTTTAAACACCAATTATAATATTTTTAGGAAAGACGGACCAGACAATTATGGAGGAGTGCTACTTGCAATTAAATCAAATATCATAGCTGAAGAAATTACTACACAGCCAAATTTTAATATAGAGTCTATTTATTGTAAAATAATTACACCAAACTCATCCCCACTTATTGTAGGCAGTATATATAGACCTCCGAATACAAACCTAGAATACATGAACAATCTTTGTAGTCAATTAACTTTCATAAAAGAGAATAATAAAAATGGGGTTCTATGGATTATGGGGGACTTTAATCTTCCAGATATAAATTGGAAAAATTATACAATTGATAACCATGAAACTAACAAAGAAATTAATGAACACTTTTTAGACACTATAAACAACGTAAACCTAGAACAGATAGTAAAAACAGCAACAAGGAAAAATAAAACACTAGATTTATTCCTAACAAATAGACCAGGACTAGTGTTAGACTATAAAATAATTCCAGGACTGTCCGACCATGATATTGTTAGGGTCAACAATACAATAAAAACTAAAATTAATAAGATACCGAGAAGAATAATCTATCTTTGGAATAAATGTAATTCAATAAAACTACACCAATCAGCGGCTAACTTCCAACAAACTTTCCTAAGTAAATTTAACACAAATAGCCCAGTAGAAGAAATTTGGAAAGATATAAAAACAAATCTAAAAACTATAATGGATGAGAATGTTCCAACAAAACTAACATCAAATAAAATTAACAAATGCTGGTTCAATTCTAGATTGAAAAAGCTATGCAAACAAAAAGAGAACTTATTTAAGAAATATAAAGCTACCTATTCATATAGGATACACAAAAAATACTTAAAGATTAAACACTTGACACAAAAACTTAGTAGAAATCCCCAAAATGAATATATAAACAATGTAATTACCAAAGATAACAATAAAAACTTATGGTCCTTTATCAAATCTAATAAAATGGAACCTTCAGGAATAGCCACACTAAAAGGCTCAAATAATAAAACCTATAATGATAATGAAACTAAAGCTAATATCCTTAACACATATTTTGCATCATCTTTTTCTGCCTCAGGCTACAAAGAAGTTTTAATAAATTTAAATAAAATGGAAGAAATAGGTAACATAACTGTAGGTATACATTCACTCCTAAAAAAATTAAAAATAAACAAAGCTACTGGCCCAGATGATTTGCCTGCAAGGTTATTAAAAGAACTAAGCAATGAACTGTCCCCAATCCTTGTAGTTCTCTTTCAAGCCTCAACTAAATCAGGGTAAAGTGCCCCAGGATTGGAAATTAGCTAACGTAACTCCACTCTTTAAGAAAGGGGATAAATCAGACCCTGGTAATTACAGGCCTGTATCACTTACTAGTATCACCTGTAAATTACTAGAACACATAATATATAGTAGAATAGTTAACCACCTTGACAAATATAATGCCCTATGCCCACATCAACACGGATTTAGAAAAAACAAATCATGTGAAACACAATTAATAGGTTTAATAGATGAACTATCAAAAGGCTTAGACAAAAATGATCAAATAGATACAATATTACTAGACTTCTCAAAAGCATTTGACAAAGTTCACCACCTTAGTTTACTTAAAAAACTTAACTACTTTGGAATCTCAGGTTCCTTACATCACTGGATCCAAGACTTCCTTTTGGGCAGGGAGCAAACTGTAATAATTAATGGATCTAAATCTGCACCAATAAAGGTTAACTCAGGAGTTCCCCAAGGAACTGTGCTAGGTCCCTTACTCTTTTTAATATATATAAATGATTTACCCAACAACATCTCAACAGGTACAAAAGTTAGGTTATTTGCTGATGATTGTATAATCTATAGAACAATAAAATCAGAACAAGATAGCAAAATTTTACAAAAAGACTTAGATGAATTGATAAAATGGGAAACTAACTGGAGTATGTCTTTCCACCCAGAAAAGTGTCAACTGTTAAGAGTAACAAAGAAAAAGAAACAAATAAATTCAAAATATTACATTCATGGAAAAGAACTGACCCAAACTAAAGATGCAAAATACTTAGGAGTCTTAATAAATGAGAAACTATCATGGAATCCCCATGTCAATGAAGTTATTAAAAAATCAAACAAAACCTTAGGCTTTATAAAAAGAAAATTTAACAAATGTAATAGAGATATAAAACTAAAATGCTACCTCACTTTGGTGAGACCTGTACTAGAATATGCATCTTCTGTATGGGACCCATCCACCAAAGAAAACATTGATAAACTAGAACAAATTCAAAAAAGAGCTGCCAGATTCATTACTGGAGAATATTCAAAACTGACAAGAATAACACCATTAGTTAAATCATTAAACCTTGAAACACTAGAGGATAGAAGAACCAAGAGCAAAGTAGTAATCATACATAAAGCAATTAATTCTAATTTAGAAATACAACACAAAGATAACTTAATACAACCCTCAGATAGACATAAGGATAAAAACACCTTTCTTATTCCGTATGCAAGAACAAACACATACAAGTTTTCCTTCTTCCCGTTCGGAATTCGGGCGTGGAATGGGTTGCCTGAAGAATCCAGGAAAACCAACACTTTATCAACATTTAAATCTCTAATAAAAATGCAGGACTAAACACAAACCATGGATAAGCGTAGGACGCAATAATCTTCTGTATAGAAGGAGCGTCTGTAAACAGATAAGATAAGATAAGAAACGAGTCCACAAGTCCATCTGCGGCCTTCAGGTATGAGGTGGGGGACATGAGGTGGAAACATCGTCTTCATCTGCTGGCTTCAGTTATGAGGTGGGGGGCATGAGGTGGGGGACATGAGGTGAAAACAGAGTCCATCTGCGGCCTTCAGGTCAAGAAAATGTTTTAATAGAGTTTATGTTCCAAATCCAACATTTCAAACCACCAAATTTTTAACATTTTATTTTCCTAACAAAGTTTTTCTAGTTAACATGAAAGTTTCCCCTCAACAGTGCCGGCCATGTTAACATGAAAGTTTCCACTCAACAGTGCCGGCCCATGTTAACATGAAAGATTCCCCTCAACAGTGCCGGCCCATGTTAACATGAAAGTTTCCCCTCAACAGTGCCGGCCCATGTTAACATGAAAGTTTCCCCTCAACAGTGCCGGCCCATGTTAACATGAAAGTTTCCCCTCAACAGTGCCGGCCCATGTTAACATGAAAGTTTCCCCTCAACAGTGCCGGCCCATGTTAACATGAAAGTTTCCCCTCAACAGTGCCGGCCCATGTTAACATGAAAGTTTCCCCTCAACAGTGCCAGCCATGTTAAAATGAAAGTTTCCCCTCAACAGTGCCGGCCCATGTTAACATGAAAGTTTCCCCTCAACAGAGCCAGCCATGTTAAAATGAAAGTTTCCCCTCAACAGTGCCGGCCCATGTTAACATGAAAGTTTCTCCTCAACAGTGCCGGCCCATGTTAACATGAAAGTTTCCCCTCAACAGTGCCAGCCATGTTAAAATGAAAGTTTCTCCTCAACAGTGCCGGCCCATGTTAACATGAAAGTTTCCCCTCAACAGTGCCAGCCATGTTAAAATGAAAGTTTCCCCTCAACAGTGCCGGCCCATGTTAACATGAAAGTTTCCCCTCAACAGTGCCAGCCATGTTAACATGAAAGTTTCCCCTCAACAGTGCCAGCCATGTTAAAATGAAAGTTTCCCCTCAACAGTGCCAGCCATGTTAACATGAAAGTTTCCCCTCAACAGTGCCAGCCATGTTAAAATGAAAGTTTCCCCTCAAAGGTGCCGGCCCATGATTACATGAAAGTTTCCCCTCAACAGTGCCAGCCATGTTAACATGAAAGTTTCCCCTCAACAGTGCCAGCCATGTTAAAATGAAAGTTTCCCCTCAACAGTGCCAGCCATGTAAACATGAAAGTTTCCCCTCAACAGTGCCAGCCATGTTAACATGAAAGTTTCCCCTCAACAGTGCCGCCCATGTTAACATGAAAGTTTCTCCTCAACAGTGCCGGCCATGGTCTTAGTTCTGAGAGGTGTCAACATATTTCAGAGACTGCGTCCAATTGTTGAGCAACAGGAGGATGAGGACTCTCAAAATAAAGTGTATGGGAACCCTGCTAGTAAGGTAGGTGGTTGTTGTAATGTGTGAGAACCCTGCTAGTAAGGTAGGTGGTTGTTGTGATGTGTGAGAACCCTGCTAGTAAGGTAGGTGATTGTTGTGATGTGTGAGAACCCTGCTAGTAAGGTAGGTGATTGTTGTGATGTGTGAGAACCCTGGTAGTAAGGTAGGTAATTGTTGTGATGTGTGAGAACCCTGGTAGTAAGGTAGGTAATTGTTGTGATGTGTGAGAACCCTGCTAGTAAGGTAGGTGGTTGTTGTGATGTGTGAGAACCCTGCTAGTAAGGTAGGTGGTTGTTGTGATGTGTGAGAACCCTGCTAGTAAGGTAGGTGATTGTTGTGATGTGTGAGAACCCTGCTAGTAAGGTAGGTGGTTGTTGTGATGTGTGAGAACCCTGCTAGTAAGGTAGGTGGTTGTTGTGATGTGTGAGAACCCTGCTAGTAAGGTAGGTGATTGTTGTGATGTGTGATAACCCAGGTAGTAAGGTAGGTGGTTGTTTTGATATTTTCTTGTACAAATCTTGTGATTTAAGAAATGTTTGTAAAAATTTGTCCATAAATAGCTGGGACAGCTGTTGACATTTATTGATCAATTTTTAAAGAATATTTTCTGGAACATTTTGTACTCGATGTAATGTGCAAAGTTAAATTTTCTTATTAATGTTTGAATTATCTTATGTGATCATTTATCACATTGAATTTTTTCATATTCAGACAAAGACCAAATATGTTAAAGATTATTTTTGTCTACACTCGCTCAAACACGAGTGTCTGGGACTAAGACACACCTCACTCATACACCAAGTGACTGACACTAAGACACATCTCACTTATACACCAAGTGACTGAGACTAAGACACACCTCACTCATACACCAAGTGAATGAGACTAAGATACATCTCACTCATACACCAAGTGTCTGAGACTAAGCCACCTCACTCATACACCAAGTGACTGAGACTAAGACACACCTCACTCATACACCAAGTGACTGAGACTAAGACACAGCTCACTCATACACCAAGTGACTGAGACTAAGACACATCTCACTCATACACCAAGTGACAGACTAAGCCACATCTCACTCATATACCAAGTGTCTGAGACTAAGACACATCTCACTCATATACCAAGTGACTGAGACTAAGACACATCTCACTCATACACCAAGTGACTTAGACTAAGACACATCTCACTCATACACCAAGTGACTGAGACTAAGACACATCTCACTCATACACCAAGTGACTGAGACTAAGACACATCTCACTCATATACCAAGTGACTGAGACTAAGACACATCTCACTCATACACCAAGTGTCTGAGACTAAGCCACACCTCACTCATACACCAAATGACTGAGACTAAGCCAAACCTCACTCATACACCAAGTGACTGAGACTAAGCCACATCTCACTCATATACCAAGTGTATGAGACTAAGACACACCTCACTCATATACCAAGGGACTGAGACTAAGACACATCTCACTCATACACCAAGTGACTGAGACTAAGACACATCTCACTCATATACCAAGTGACTGAGACTAAGACACATCTCACTCATATACCAAGTTTCTGAGACTAAGCCACACCTCACTCATACACCAAATGACTGAGACTAAGCCAAACCTCACTCATACACCAAGTGACTGAGACTAAGCCACACCTCACTCATACACCAAGTGACTGAGACTAAGCCACACCTTACTTATACACCAAATGACTGAGACTAAGACACGCCTCACTCATACACCAAGTGACTGAGACTAAGACACATCTCACTCATACACCAAGTGACTGAGACTAAGCCACACCTCAATCATACTCCAAGTGACTGAGACTAAGACACACCTCACTCATACACCAAGTGTCTGAGACTAAGACACATCTCACTCATACACCAAGTGACTGAGACTAAGACACATCTCACTCATATACCAAGTGACTGAGACTAAGACACACCTCACTCATACACCAAGTGTCTGAGAATAAGACACACCTCACTCATACACCAAGTGAATGACACTAAGACACACCTAACTCATACACCAAGTGACTGAGACTAAGACACTCCTCACTTATACACCAAGTGACTGAGACTAAGATACATCTCACTCATACACCAAGTGTCTGAGACTAAGACACTCCTCACTCATACACCAAGTGACTGAGACTAAGACACACCTCACTCATACACCAAGTGACTGAGACTAAGACACACCTCACTCATACACCAAGTGTCTGAGACTAAGACACACCTCACTCATACACCAAATGACTGAGACTAAGACACATCTCACTCATACACCAAGTGACAGACTAAGACACACCTCACTCATACACCAAGTGACTGAGACTAAGACACATCTCACTCATACACCAAGTGACTGAGACTAAGACACACGTCACTGATACACCAAGTGACTGAGACTAAGACACACCCCACTCATACACCAAGTGTCTGAGTCTAAGACACACCTCACTCATACACCAAGTGACTGAGACTAAGACACTCCTCACTTATACACCAAGTGACTGAGACTAAGACACATCTCATTTATATACCAAGTGACTGAGACTAAGACACATCTCACTCATATACCAAGTGACTGAGACTAAGACACATCTCACTCATACACCAAGTGACTGAGACTAAGACACACCTCACTCATACACCAAGAGACTAAGACACATCTCACTTATATACCAAGTGACTGAGTCTAAGACACATCTTACTCATCCAGCAAGTGACTGAGACTACGACACACCTAACTCATACACCAAGTGACTGAGTCTAAGACACATCTCACTCATAAACCAAATGACTGAGTCTAAGACACATCTCACTCATACACCAAGTGACTGAGACTAAGACACATCTCACTCATACACCAAGTGACTGAGACTAAGACACATCTCACTCATACACCAAATGACTGAGGCTAAAACACATCTCACTCATACACCAAATGACTGAGACTAAGACACACCTAACTCATACACCAAGTGACTGAGACTAAGACACATCTCACTCATACACCAAGTGACTGAGACTAAGACACTTCTCACTTATACACCAAGTGACTGAGACTAAGATACATCTCACTCATACACCAAGTGTCTGAGACTAAGACACTCCTCACTCATACACCAAGTGACTGAGATTAAGACACACCTCACTCATACACCAAGTGACTGAGACTAAGACACACCTCACTCATACACCAAGTGACTGAGACTAAGACACACCTCACTCATACACCAAATGACTGAGACTAAGACACATCTCACTCATACACCAAGTGACTGAGACTAAGACACACCTCACTCATATACCAAGTGACTGAGACTAAGACACACCTCACTCATACACCAAGTGACTGAGACTAAGAGACACCTCACTCATACACCAAATGACTGAGACTAAGACACTCCTCACTTATACACCAAGTGACTGAGACTAAGACACATCTCACTTATATACCATGTGACTGAGACTAAGACACATCTCACTCATATACCAAGTGACTGAGACTAAGACACATCTCACTCATACACCAATTGACTGAGACTAAGACACATCTCACTCATACACCAAGTGACTGAGACTAAGACACATCTCACTCATACACCAAGTGACTGAGTCTAAAACACATATCACTCATACACCAAATGACTGAGACTAAGACATATCTCACTCATACACCAAGTGACTGAGACTAAGACACATCTGAATCATACAACAAGTGACTGAGACTAAGACACATCTCACAATCTTATTTAATAACCTGTTGAAATTTCCTGTCAAATCTCCTGTGATACAGAAAGAGAAGAGCCTCAAACGGATAATGTCCCACAATTCCAGTGAGTCGGACATGTTCACCCGTCTTTTCTTCTACCAGAACGAACTCTTCCCTGACCCGCTGGCCCGGGCAATTCTGCCCTATGTGCCAGAGTCAAGACTCTACTTCGATGTTGTGGAGAGAATTGAGAACAGGTTGGTAAATATTTGAGCAATAAGGGAATAAGGGAATAGTCAAACAAGATTGGCGAAACAAAAGCACTTGGTAGGGGAATAGCCAAACAAAATGAAGTTTGTGTCGAAAAAAAGACTTGGTCAGCAATAGTATGAGTCAAGAATAAGAAATGTAAACATACAGAAATCTAATTCAGCCTTGACCTAGATTGTGTGAAATAGAGCAGCAAGATGAACATCGTGAGCTCCAATTAAGTAAGGTCTCTAATACGGGGTAAGGGAGATAATACATGGTAAGTGCGATAATACATGGTAAGGGAGAAAATAAGGGAGATAAGATCAGGAAAGTTTGTCCAAAGCGATAGGTAAATGGGCAGAGAGAGGGTGAGATATTCATGTCATGTCAGGGTGGCGTGAGTGGCTTAGGTGAGATATTCATGTCATGTCAGAGTGGTGTGAGTGGCTAAGGTGAGATATTCATGTCGTGGCGTGAGTGGCTAAGGTGAGATATTCATGTCATGTCAGGGTCGTGTGAGTGTCTAAGGTGAGATATTCATGTCATGTCAGGGTGGCGTGAGTGGCTAAGGTAAGATATTGAAGTCATGTCAGGGTGGCGTGAGTGTCTAAGGTGAGATATTCATGTCATGTCAGGGTGGCGTGAGTGTCTAAGGTGAGATATTCATGTCATGTCAGGGTGGCGTGAGTGGCTAAGTTGAGATATTCATGTCATGTCAGGGTGGCGTGAGTGGCTAAGGTGAGATATTCATGTCATGTCAGGGTGGCGTGAGTGTCTAAGTTGAGATATTCATGTCATGTCAGGGTGGCGTGAGTGGCTAAGGTGAGATATTCATGTCATGTCAGGGTGGCATGAGTGTCTAAGGTGAGATATTCATGTCATGTCAGGGTGGCGTGAGTGGCTAAGGTGAGATATTCATGTCATGTCAGGGTGGCGTGAGTGTCTAAGTTGAGATATTCATGTCATGTCAGGGTGGCGCGAGTGGCTAAGGTGAGATATTCATGTCATGTTAGGGTGGCATGAGTGACTAACATCATAGCAGCTGGAGTGTTGTTGAAGTAAACAATGTTAACACCTGTCACACCAGTGTGACAGTGGCTATGTACACCTCTCAGGCATGTCGGCAAATGTTAACACCTGTCACACCAGTGTGACAGTGGCTATGTACACCTCTAAGGCATGTCGGCAAATGTTAACATCTGTCACATCAGTGTGACAGTGGCTATGTACATCTCTCAGGCATGTCTACCATTGTTAATCATGGATGTAAAGTCATAGAAAATGAGGCCTTTTAAAATCATAATTATCTTAACTCTCAAAGGACGTAACATTGACTTTTCGACAGTTTAATTTTAATTATTTTTTTTTAGCCTTTTTACATTCTAATGATATTTTAAAAATTTATCCCTAATATTTGAATAAAATTAGGAAAAAGTACGATTTCAGACATTAATTTTTAAGTTAAATTTTTAAAAAATTTAGCCCGACCCTTGTGTTTTTGGTTGACCGGAACGCTATTTTTGTTCGCCATTGTGAAATTCTTGTTAATTTTACTGAGACAAGTCGGCAGCAATTTTTTTAAATTATTGCGAAAGATTTATCATTTATCGAAGAAATCGCTTATATTCCTAGCTGACAAGTTATTTCCATTAAATGGAATAAAAACAAAGTATTATTATGGAGAATTTATTTATTTTCATCGATGGACAAGTTCACTATCGAAGGTATGTATTTTTCCTTTGTTACAAAGTTGTCCCACATCGCTAATTTTTTTACAAATAAAATTGATTTTACTAAATCTATTGATGTATAAACTAGCAATGAGACATCTATAAATCAAGGAAATTCATTTTAGAACGTAGACTTGTCTTTATTTTTTATTTTATATGAAGTATGTATTTTATTATTATTTTTCCCCAAGTCCATAATAAATTACATTTGACTTTGTTTACCCTGGTTACACTGTAAGGTGACATCAGTATTTTACAATTGACTTCACATTTTGCTTGATAATAAGCTTATAATCATTCTAGATTTTCTTTAGAAATGAATAGTGTGTTTTAATTAATTATAATACATTTTATAATTGCTTCTTACAAGCCTATTTCTAATTTTTTTCCTAATATTTCTATTTCACAGTTACAGTTATGGCTCTGTAGATTTTGACCTTAGACCACCCCAAGCATTTTCCTGATTACAGGTCTAAACAACCACCCATTGCCCATGTCCCTGAGTCAACTTATGGTGTCCCTTTTGCTGAATCAACCATCAGAGTCAGAGATGAGGGGAAGAAATATAGACTTCTCTTTCGTGTTTCAAGTTGCTATTCGGAATTCGCAGACTTACTGCTAGAGACTCTTCAAAGCTATGCCTATATAATTGTTGCTACCATGCACCTCTCTAAGTCAACAATGTTCAGAAACTCATTTCATCTTATCATGGACTATGGACATGCTAAGGAACATGGGACTTGTGCAATTAGATAATGGAATGAACTATTATTATTCAAAGGATTATGTGCAAGACGGTTCAAATTTTATACTTAAAATTTTATATTTCTGAAATGTTCAAAAAGGAATATTGAGATAACCAAAAAAATCAGGGAAGTGATATATATGTTCCAATGGTTCTAGAAGAAAGTGAATGAAACTATATCTTTCTAGACCCAACATTTCAACTGAGGAAAGAATGATACCTGTAAGAAAGAAGAAAGATATGATTAGGCAAATATATTCGGCTGACCACTCGTAACCGTATACCACTCATAACCGAATAACATTTTACAAAATAAGAATTAAATATATTACTATTATTAACTTATTTTAAGAATATGAAGAAAGAGAGAAATGTTCACTAAAGTGTGTTTTTAAATTAAATTTGTTCTTGTTATCATTTGCAGATAACCTCTTAATTTATCAAATGAAAAATGATTTTTTTGGATAATAATGATTATAAGAATAATATTTTGTTATGTTCTGACAATAAAGGCTTAGTTATAGAATTATTCCATGTTAAAATTGATAATTTTTGTAATAAAGGAAAAAATAGCTCTATTTTATGAATTTAAGGACACTCATTTAAAAATAGTCTAAATGTTTTTAAATATGAGCAAAATGCTTTGAATTTTTTATATGCCATGTAGAAATGGATACTGTTGATGGCTATAATAAAGATTTTATGCTTGCTACAAATACTTATTTGTTTCCTTCATACGTTTGGGACATGTGATATTCCGTACAAAATTTAAATGAAAAAAATCCATTAAAAAAATTAAAGTTCAAGCTACATTACCACAGTAGAGTTAAATTTGCTATCAATAGATAGATAATTCAATTGTGAACACAAAAATGCATTTATATATATATATATATGGCATCCGTCCATCCTCTCCTCATGGGATGATGGCGTTTCCTCCTGCTCCTCTACCCCCTTCCCCTTTCTCCTGGCCCTTTTCTCCTCGCTCCTGGCTGTAAGGGAAGCTTCAGCGACTTTAATGCCCTTGCGCACTTTTTCCCTTCAGGAGGTGCGCTCCTCAGCAATGGTCTCCCACGTTTTATGGTCAATCTGCGCCAGAGTCATGTCTTTCTTGCAGACATCCTTGAAATTCAAGCATGGGCGTCCTCTCTTCCGCATGCCAGTTGCCAGCTCACCGTAAAGCAAGGCTCTTGGAATCGCTCAGAGCTCATCTTGCGGACATGTCCTAGCCACCGCAGGAGCCTCTCACTCAGGATTTAGTGCATGCTCAGCATATGACTCCTTCTGAGTACCTCGACATTCGTGATCTTGTCCTGCCACTTGATGTGCAGAATCCTGCGCAAAAATGCATAACATACCATTATTTGTGGTTTTATTCATTTTAAAAATTTTTTAAAATCCTGTAACTACCTAAATCAGGTGGAAAAAAGGGGGTTAAACCAAATTTTAAAACATGATTTATGAGATTTATCTAACAAATCTATTCATTTTCTTTTTAACTCTGCCTTTCATTGTAATATTAATTGACACAGGGAAATAATTCGAGTTTTCACTCTGAAAGCGCTAGAAGAGTTGAACCTTAGAGTGGAGCGAGTCGTTGATGAAATGGAGGCTGGTCAGCAACCAATCTCAACTCTGATGCTCATCAAACCTGGGACGGCAGACAAATATCTGCACAGGATCTTGAAGAAAGTTGTGCAGGAAAAATTTGAGATCGTTGGTATGAGGATGTTGATGCTGGACTTGAGTACGGCAGAGTTGTTTGTCCCTGCTGCTCAGAATAAGGTCAGTGCTCATCTGTGTCTTGAGGGAAGAATTTAATTCAATTTTACTTGGGGGAAAACAAAACTAATATATTGGCAATGTTATTGTTGTACGTACCATATCCCCCCCCCCACCTCCATCCTCACTCACCCCCATACACCACCCCTCTTACTCCTGCTCCACCCATGCATGAAAGGTTTACGGTTCACTGCTGCTATCTCTATGGCATCCGTCCATCCTCATGGGATGATGGCGTTTCCTCCTGCTCCTCTGCCCCCCTTCCCCTTTCTCCTGGCCCTTTTCTCCTCGCTCTTGACTGTAAGGGAAGCTTCCGCGACTTGGATGCCCTCGCGTACTTTAGCCCGCCAGGAGGTGCGTTCCTCATCAATGGTTTCCCACGTTTTATGGTCTATCTGCGCCAGACTCATGTCTTTCTTGCAGACATCCTTGAAGCGCAAGCAGGGGCGTCCTCTCTTCCGCACACCAGTTGCCAGCTCACCGTAAAGCAGGGCTCTTGGAATGCGCTCCGAGTTCATCCTGCGGACATGTCCCAGCCACCGCAGGCGCCTCTCACTCAGGATTGAGTGCATGCTCAGCATATGACTCCTTCTGAGTACCTCGACATTCGTTATCTTGTCCTGCCACTTGATGTGCAGAATCCTGCGCAAGCATCGTAAGTGGAAGCTGTTGAGTTGCTTTGTTTGTTTGGCATAGGTCGTCCAGCACTCGCTGCCATAGAGGAGTGTGCTGAGCACGCAGGCCTGGTACACAGTGATTTTTGTCCTAGCAGTGAGCTGTGCATTGTTCCACACTCTTTTATTCAGCCTAGCCATTAATGATGAAGCCTTGCCGATTCTGGTTTCAATTTCCTTTTCCAGGGAGAGTGTGCTTGTGATGTTACTGCCAAGGTAGGTAAAATCATCGACGACATCCAAGGTGTTTCCCTCAATGGAGATTGCTGGGAAGCAGTCAGTTCCTTGTCTCATAATGTTGGTCTTTTTGAGGCTTATCGTTAGACCAAAATCTTTGCATGCCTCTGAGAACTTGTCGACCAAAAGTTGGAGACCTATCTCTGAATGTGAGGTAAGGGCTGCGTCATCCGCGAAGAGCAGCTCTCTAATTAAAACATTTTCCACTTTTCTCTTTGCACGGAGACGGCTGATGTTGTACAGATTTCCATCCGCCCTGGTATGGATGTTTACACCCTCGAAACAGTCCTCGAATGCATGACGCAGTAGCATCGAGAAAAAGATACCGAAGAGTGTTGGAGCCAGTACACAACCCTGTTTGACTCCGCTACAGACTGGGAAGGGTTCTGAGGTGGCACCATCGAAGAGCACTGTGCTGTGCATATTGGTGTGGAAGGACTCGATGATGGAGAGAAGCCGCGGCGGGCATCCTATTTTTTCCAATATACGTAGCAGACCCTCGCGGCTGACCAGGTCAAATGCCTTTGTTAGATCTATGAAGGCAACAAAGAGGGCTTTCTGTTGCTCCCGACATTTCTCTTGTAGCTGACGGAGTGAGAAGATCATGTCCATTGTTGACCGGCCAGCCCGATAACCGCATTGTGATTCTGGGTAGACATTTTGCGCCAGAATTTGCAGGCGTGCAAGGATCACTCTGGCAAAAGCCTTTCCCACAATACTCAGTAAGGAGATACCACGATAGTTATTGCAATCGCTGCGATCTCCTTTGTTCTTATAAAGCGTAACTATTTTGGCGTCACGCATGTCCTGTGGGATGTGACCGCGTTCCCAGCAATCGCATATGAGTTCGTGCAGAGGCTTCAGTAGTGCTGGCTGGCCGTGCTTAAGGACTTCTGCAGGAATGCCATCGTTGCCTGGGGCCTTTCCATTTCTCAGATTATCGATAGCCCTACCAAGCTCCTCTATTGACGGTGGAGCATCAAGCTGATCTAGAACTGGTAGATCTGGTATTCTTTCTATGGCAGAGTCAGATACTACATTCTGTGTCGCATAGAGTTCTAGATAGTGCTCAGTCCAGCGCCGCATCTGCTTGTCTCGTTCTGTGATCATCTCACCTGATTTTGTCTTGATTGGAGCTGACTTTGAAGTTGTGGGCCCAGTGGCCTTTTTTATGCCTTCGTACATTTGTTTTATATCTCCTTGATCAGCAGCAGATTGAATGCTTTTGCATAATTCCACCCAATAAGTGTTAGCGCAAAAACGTGCAGTCTTCCGGGCTGTGTTTCTGGCACTTCTGAGACATTCAGGGTGTCAGGTCCTGGGGAAGCTTTGTAGGCCAGTAGAGCTTTTCTTTTTGTCTCCGTCACGGGATTCATTGTAACCCAGTGGGCTTCAAACCAATCTGCATTTTTTCTTTCCTTCCTCCCGAGGACGGCAAGAGAGGTGTTGTAAATAGTGTCTCGAATATGGAGCCAATTCGCATCGATTTGTTCTGTCCCTATAGCATCATGCGGATTGGGGATTTCTTTCTGCGAGGTGTTGGCTTTAAGAGCTTGCTCAAGCTTGGTGTTAAGTTGATCACTTATCTCAGGGCAGTTGATATTCTGCGTGTTGATGCGAGTTTTACCCTTGCTCTTTGAGTGACACAATTTCTTTGGTATTAATTTGATTCTGCTTGCGACCAAAGAGTGGTCTGTGTCACAGTCGGCACTGTGGTAACTGCGTGTTTGGAGCACACTGGCCAGATCATATCGCCTGGTGAGAACCAGATCAAGCTGGTGCCAGTGCTTGGAGCGGGGATGTCTCCAAGACACTTTGTGGATGTCCTTGCATTTGAAGAATGTGTTAGTTACACACAGATTGTGAGTACTGCATAGCTCGAGCAGCCGCTGGCCGTTGTTATTAATTTTACCAATGCCATGTAAGCCGATGCTGGTGGACCAGGCTTTGTGATCTGCACCTACCCTGGCGTTGAAGTCACCGAGGAGGTATAGACTCTCATATGTGGGAATATTTGCTACTGCGGAGTCTAGAGCCTCGTAGAAGTTGTCTTTTAACTCTTCTTCGGAGCAGAGAGTTGGTGCATACAGGCTGAGGATATGGGCTGCGCCAGATGATGTTGAAAGTTTAATGCCGAGTATCCTCTCAGTGCCAAGTGCCGCCAGTTCAACGTATGACATAAGAGAGTTTTTTATGGCAAAACCAACGCCATGCTGCCTTGGTCTGTCTGATGGTAGTCCTTGCCAGACAAATGTGTAGTTGGCCTCAACCACTTTGCCGTTTTCAGCCAGCCGCGTCTCCTGTAGACATGCAATGTCGATGCCGAGACGGGAAAGTTCCCTGTCAATGACCGCTGTCTTCCTTATATCTTCCGCACATGAGGGGTCAGAGTTAAAACCAGTGCAGAGGGTTCTGACATTCCAGCTTGCTAAACGAAGTGCTGGTAACTTCTTTCTTATTTTTTCAGTTGGTGCTTGGGTTTATGGCTTGCTTGTTGAGTTGATCACTCTGAGCCCCATGCACCCAATGGGGCAGGCGAGCCATGACGGAACATCACCTTACTGGCTGGGGGCTTCCCAGCTTAAGGCGGGCGGTAGATGCTCAGTGAGACATGGCGATCTCTCCCACCGTCTGGAACGACCCCTGGCGCCTAGCTCTACGCCAATTGAGCAATGGCTTATAACCGGTAACTGCCGCTCCACGTGTTGTGTCTACGCCTTGCGGCGAAGCTGGAGTGACCTCTCCAGGATTGGGTCGAGGAGGTAGAGAAGGGACAACACAGGAGGCTACGATAGCCTAGGCAGAGCTTTAGAAAGACCAGCTGTTGCCCAGGCAGCAGGCCCTCTCTCTCCACACAGATGGTGATTCCAGGGGAACAGCTTAGCTGATACAACAAGGTGCCATCTGCATCGCAGGAGTTGCCAGAGATATAGCGCATCGCAATAAAACTGCCTAAGGGACTCCGTCTCCTGATTTTCTGTTAGGGTTTACTCCCTTAGTCTCTGCGTGAACAGGTGTGGCCGCGAGACAACGGAGATTTGAGATTGGAGTTTCCCTCTCCTAGATGAGCTACCTATCAAGGTTAACGAGCCCCATCTGCCCGAAGCGGCTGGTTTTAAGGCGCCAGCGGCCCGCCTTCACCCCTTCTCCTGTCAGTTGAAACGTGATCCGCCAGACTTCGTTACAAGTCATACGAGAAGGCCAGGAGTTGGACTTTGGTTAGCAGAGGCTATTATGAGACGCAAGCTATGGGGATATTTCGAGAGGAGTGGGTGCTTATTTCCCACTCCCACCCCCGGCAATACTAACCTTGGACCACACTGCTGCTATAGGAATGCAAGTAAATAAGAGGCTCCAAGAGGTCGATGTCAATAACATTTAACTTCTTTCAATATTTTTACCACGTTTTTATTAACTTGCTTTCGTCCTGTCCCCATTGTTTTCGTTCCTGTCTGTCCGCAAAATTTCAAATTTTCCAACGTAAAATTAAACCACTTCTGATGGTCCTACAGATCTCAAAATTTTACCACAGATAGATCTTGGTTGACAATGCATTGTATCAAAATTTCAGATCGATCGAATGTACAATAATTAAATGAATGAATTTTTAAATTTATCTCTATATAAGCATCTGTATCCGTCTGCTATTGTTCACATTCACGTGCCGAGTTCACCCCCTTGACCTCATCGCCGTGGTATTAAAAAGTTGGAAGGGCGCTTATGAGGTGTTTGGTAAAATAGAGGTAAAAATTAGGGCTACTGAAATTAACGTTTAATTTCTCGATAAATCATTAACAATTTTTATCGATTAAAATTATTTTAATCGATAAAAATTCGATTAAAATTAAAGAAAATAATTATAATATTTTTAAAAAATTTTATGAACAAATAATTAGTTATTAATAATTAATAATAATTTATATATTTTTTACGTACAAACTTATCCCGCATAATATTATATTTTATTTTATAAATTTATGTGGACCGGCAGGCGTCAACTAAAAAATGGCTGACAGCATCAGCGCAGTTAAATTTAAACATATAACTGGAAAATTGAGCAAAAATTTTGTTTTTAAGCTAACTGCGGATGGCAAAGTCAAGATGGTGAAAAAGTTTAATGTGTTCACTGCCATAAACAATTCTCTTTTAAAGGATCAAATACATCGCTGACGTACCACCTTCAGCAGAAACATCCGATCAAGTATCAACACATTGTCATAAAATTTAGTTCAAAATATTCTTATTTTTCAATGTCTGAGAGACAGGGGAAGTAACTCAATAATTTTAAAAAAGTCAATTACCTGTTTTTGTTACTTCCCTTGAAATGTTCAGTTTAATGACGTCATAAATTTCTAATTTTGGCTTTAAACGAAATTATGAATCTTAGTTTTTCAAAAGCTAACTATTAAATTTAAATTAATCGATAACAGCCCTAGTAAAAATAGATTTTTAAAAACTACGTTTTTATAAGTGGACTTAAAAGAAGAAAATAAATAGAGGTAAAAAAAGGATTTTTAAAAACCATGTTTTTATAAGTGGACTTAAAAGAAGAAAATAATTAAAAACTTATAAGTTCAAGTACTTTTTTTCATACTAGTAACAAAGCCCTCCCAAGGACGGGAATAAGTGTAAGTTCATGGACGCTATGTTTTGGTAGTTGTTATGCTGAAGCGTTTGCAGGACATTGTCGTCGCAGGGCAAGGGATGTGGACAACAACAACAGCAAAAACAACAAAAACAACAACAGCAACAACAAAAACAACAACAACAGCAACAAAAACAAAACAACAACAACAAAAAAACAACAACAGCAACAACAACAAAACAACCAAACAACAACAAAACAACTACAACAACAATAACAAAACAACAACAAAACAACAACAATAACAACAACCACAAAACAACAACAACAAAAAACAACAACAAAACAACAAAAATAACAGCAACAAAAAACAAACAACACTTAAAACTCATGCCACTACCCCCCAGGACCATCAAGGAAAACGTATTTAACAGAATTGTCATTGGAATAAGCGGCAGGCATCACTTCAAGATGGGAACAACATACTGAATTATGACAAAAAAACTGCACCAAAAATAACTCGTTTTGAACCTCCACGTAATATGTAAATTTTTCTCCGCTGGTGATTGGCTGTAGGAGTCATATGTGTTTGAGGGACCAATCGCTATAGATGACGGGACAGAACGGACAGAACTTTGCCTTTTATTATATAGGATGACTAAAAACGTGGGGCGGGTGCTTATGAGGTTTTACATATGCAGTTCTATCATTCTCTCACTTATAGATCTCTCTTTTGCCTTCTAAATTATAAATCTTTAATTTTTATACCAAGCACCCGCCCAACGTTTTTAGTCATATTCACTTCACAAAAAATATTTAAAACAAAAAATTGAGCTAACAATGAACCTAAAAAGTTTATATAAAATTTACTTTGAACTCTCCCAGAAAAATGCCGAAAGTCTAAAGTTCATAGCAGCTATGACATCAGGACCCGCTGTGGCCTTGGCCTTGCGTCATGAAAATGCCGTGAAAAAACTCTACGACTTGGTTGGTCCTGAGGAGCCCATGGCCGCTCGCAGGCAGAACCAGTTTTTGTGGAGGGGGGAGTTTGGACGGGACGTCTATAATAATGGCATTTATTGTAAGTCTTGGTCAACTGTTAGTTATAACAATGGCATTTATTGTAAGTCTTGGTCAATTGTTAGTTATAACAATAGCATTTATTGTAAGTCTTGGTCAATTGTTAGTTATAACAATGGCATTAATTATAAGTCTATAGCTATAGGATAACATTTGAGAAACTGCTCTTTATGTCATCAACACTTCTTATAGGATAACATTTGCTTGCATTCAGATCTTGTTCCACTATTTATTAGCGTTTCTAAGAATGTAAAATAATGAATTTCAATTTGTGTGGCTTCTTTTATATATATATATATATATATATATATATATATATATATATATATATATATATATATAAAAATATACAGTGGTACCTTGAGATACGAGTGCCCTGACATATGAGTAATTTGAGATACGAGCTGTCGAGCAAGCGAAGTTTTGTTTTGAAATTAGAGCAAAATTTGAGATACGAGCACTTTCAGGAACTGACGACCGATGAATTACAGGAGTCACATTCACAGCAGCATTCAGGGGTTCTGCAAGAAATTGGTTTTGAGGAAGAGCCAGAGGTGGAGATGGTTATCTCTATAAGTGAGATAAAAGAGATCTTGGGAATGAGGGAGAGAGTTTCACAGTTGGTGAAATAGAAACACCCAAAAAAGTAACAACTGATCGTGCAGCTATTTAATGACACTTGCTTAACTCATGTCCGCAGTATTCAGAAAGGAAGAAACAAACCTCCTTGGACAGTTTAAAAAAATATTTAATTAGTGTTTTTATTTTTATTTGTTGAATCTGGCAAAAAAGGCAAAGACCAGTGAAGAGAAAAGCAATGACTAAAATTAAGCATACAGTAGCATTTAAGTTATGTGTAAGTTACATTTAAGTGACCAAAATACAAATATGTATGTATACTTTATAAAACCAGTTTTTTTTCTTTTTCTTTACATTCTCTTTTATTATGTTCTTATACAATATTTTTCATTTATAAATACATTTTTCTGATACAAAAACAATTAGGGGTAGCAAATTTTTGGCCTGGAACGGATTAATGACATTTCAATTAATTTCAATGAGGAAAAATGCTTTGAGATACGAGCAATTTGACATACGAGCAAGGTTACGGAACGAATTAAACTCGTAACTCGAGTTATGACTGTATATATATATATACACATTTATTTATATATTTTATTTTAAGGGAAAGCACTCCATTTTGTAAAGTAATCATATATTCCACAGTTATAAACCTTAGTGTTTAAAATAAATTTTCTTCGACTTTTAATCAATTTAAAGAAAAAAAAGCCACACGAATTCAGTTATTTTATATTAAAACAAAATAAAAAAATTATAATAGACATGTTAGGACTTTTAACTGTGACCAGTGAGTGAATTGACGAATTTGTGTTTTCAAGGAAACAACTAGAAAAATGTTAGAAACAACTTGTTATTATTCTTAGGTTCTGGTCTGTATGTAGATGCTGTACGAGACTTGAAGCTGATGTTCCCCGATGGACTCTGCTGTGAGGTTAATGACCTTTTGACCCAAGAACAGGTTGGTTAGAATATGAGGGTATCAGTTTTTGAGTTTTGATAACATTCATGAAGACCTATTTGAAATTGTGTGTTGCATATAACACTTTACACATTGACCGGATAACACTTTTACACATTCACCAGATAACACTTTTACACATTGACCAGATAACACTTTTACACATTGACCAGATAACACTTTTACACATTGACCAGATAACACTTTTACACATTGACCAGATAACACTTTTACACATTGACCAGATAACACTTTTACACATTGACCAGATAACACTTTTACACATTGACCAGATAACACTTTTACACATTGACCAGATAACACTTTTACACATTCACCAGATAACACTTTTACACATTGACCAGATAACACTTTTACACATTGACCAGATAACACTTTTACACATTGACCAGATAACACTTTTACACATTGACCAGATAACACTTTTACACATTGACCAGATAACACTTTTACACATTTACCAGATAACAGTTTACACATTGACAGGATCACAGTTTACACATTCACCAGATAACACTTTTACACATTGACAGGATCACAGTTTACACATTCACCAGATAACACTTTACACATTGACCAGATAACACTTTACACATTGACCAGATAACACTTTTACACATTCACCAGATAACACTTTTACACATTGACCAGATCACACTTTTACACATTGACCAGATAACACTTTACACATTGACCAGATAACACTTTACACATTGACCAGATAACACTTTACACATTGACCAGATAACACTTTACACATTGACAGGATAACACTTTACACATTGACAGGATCACAGTTTACACATTCACCAGATAACACTTTTACACTTTGACCAGATCACAGTTTACACATTCACCAGATAACACTTTTAAACATTGACCAGATCACATTTTACACATATACAGAATCACAGTTTACACATTGACAGAATCACAGTTTACACATTTACAGAATCACAGTTTACATATTGACCAGATCACAGTTTACACATTCACCAGATAACACTTTTACACATTGACCAGATCACATTTTACACATATACAGAATCACAGTTTACATATTGACCAGATCACAGTTTACACATTGATCTGTTGTTACTATTGATTTATTATTTCACCTCAATTCTGACATTAGATTTTACTGTAATTAAAGATGAGGCTGATGCAGTTTATTTCCAGGATATTTGAAAATATTCAGAAGTATATTCAAACTGTTGTCTTATTTTCAGCATGTTAATGATTTTTGGGCAAACTGTAAGGGCAGTGACCTCCTGACATGCACAAAGTACAACCATTGACCACTCAGTGACTCCTGACCTGTACAAAATACAACCATTGACCACTCAGTGACCTTCTGACCTGCACAAAGTACAACCATTGACCACCCAGTGACCTCTCGACCTGCACAAAGTACAACCATTGACCACCCAGTGACCTCATGACCTGCACAAACTACAACCATTGACCACTCAGTGACCTCCTGACCTTGACAAGCTACAACCATTGACCACTCAGAGACCTCCTGACCTACACAAACTACAACCATTGACCACTCAGTGACCTCCTGACCTTCACAAACTACAACCATTGACCACTCAGTGACCTCCTGACCTACATAAACTATAACCATTGACCACTCAGTGACCTCCTGACCTGCACAAAGTACAACCATTGACCACTCATTCACCTCCTGACCTGCACAAACAACAAACGTTGACCACTAAGTGACATCCTGACCTGCACAAACTACAACCATTGACCGCTCAATGTCCTCCTGACCTGAACAAAGTACAACCATTGACCACTCAGTGACCTCATGACCTGCACAAAGTACAACCATTGACCACTCAGTGACCTCAAGACCTGCACAAACAACAACCATTGACAACTCAGTGACCTCCTGACCTGCACAAACTACAACCATTGACCACTCAGTGACCTCATGACCTGCACAAACAACAACCATTGACCACTCAGTGACCTCCTGACCTGAACAAATGACAACCAGTGACCACTCAGTGACCTATTGACCTGCACAAAGTACAACCATTGACGGCTCAATGTCCTCCTGACCTGCACAAACAACAACCGTTGACCACTAAGTGACATCCTGACCTGCACAAACTACAACCATTGACCACTCAGTGACCTCTTGACCTGCACAAACTACAACCATTGACCACTCAGTGACCTCTCGACCTGCACAAAGTACAACCATTGACCACCCAGTGACCTCATGACCTGCACAAACTACAACCATTGACCACTCAGTGACCTCCTGACCTTGACAAGCTACAACCATTTACCACTCAGAGACCTCCTGACCTACACAAACTACAACCATTGACCACTCAGTGACCTCCTGACCTTCACAAACTACAACCATTGACCACTCAGTGACCTCCTGACCTACATAAACTACAACCATTGACCACTCAGTGACCTCCTGACCTACATAAACTATAACCATTGACCACTCATTCACCTCCTGACCTGCACAAACAACAACCGTTGACCACTAAGTGACATCCTGACCTGCACAAACTACAACCATTGACCGCTCAATGTCCTCCTGACCTGAAGAAAGTAAAACCATTGACCACTCAGTGACCTCAAGACCTGCACAAACAACAACCATTGACAACTCAGTGACCTCCTGACCTGCACAAACTACAACCATTGACCACTCAGTGACCTCATGACCTGTACAAACAACAACCATTGACCACTCAGTGACCTCCTGACCTGAACAAATGACAACCAGTGAACAGTCAGTGACCTATTGACCTGCACAAAGTACAACCATTGACGGCTCAATGTCCTCCTGACCTGAACAAATGACAACCATTGACCACTCAGTGACCTCCTGACCTGCACAAAGTACAACCATTGACCACTCAGTGACCTCATGACCTGCACAAAGTACAACCATTGACCACTAAGTGACATCCTGAACTATACAAACTACAAACATTGACCACTCAGTGACCTCCTGACCTTCACAAACTACAACCATTGACCACTCAGTGACCTCCTGACCTACACAAACTACAACCATTGACCACTCAGTGACCTCCTGACTAACACAAACTACAACCATTGACCACTCAGTGACCTCCTGACCTGCACAAAGTACAACCCTTCACCACTCAATGTACTCCTGACCTGCACAAACAACAACCGTTGACCACTAAGTGACATCCTGACCTGCACAAACTACAACCATTGACCACTCAGTGACCTCTTGACCTGCACAAACTACAACCATTGACCACTCAGTGACCTCTCGACCTGCACAAAGTACAACCATTGACCACCCAGTGACCTCATGACCTACACAAACTACAACCATTGACCACTCAGTGACCTCCTGACCTTGACAAGCTACAACCATTTACCACTCAGAGACCTCCTGACCTACACAAACTACAACCATTGACCACTCAGTGACCTCCTGACCTTCACAAACTACAACCATTGACCACTCAGTGACCTCCTGACCTACACAAACTACAACCACTGACCACTCAGTGACCTCCTGACCTACATAAACAACAACCGTTGACCACTAAGTGACATCCTGACCTGCACAAACTACAACCATTGACCGCTCAATGTCCTCCTGACCTGAACAAAGTACAACCATTGACCACTCAGTGACCTCATGACCTGCACAAAGTACAACCATTGACCACTCAGTGACCTCAAGACCTGCACAAACAACAACCATTGACAACTCAGTGACCTCCTGACCTGCACAAACTACAACCATTGACCACTCAGTGACCTCATGACCCGCACAAACAACAACCATTGACCACTCAGTGACCTCCTGACCTGCACAAACTACAACCATTGACCACTCAGTCACCTCCTGACCTGCACAAAGTACAACCATTGACGGCTCAATGTCCTCCTGACCTGAACAAATTACAACCATTGACCACTCAGTGACCTCCTGACCTGCACAAAGTACAACCATTGACCACTCAGTGACCTCCTGACCTACACAAACTATAACCATTGACCACTCAGTGACCTCCTGACCTACATAAACTATAACCATTGACCACTCAGTGACCTCCTGACCTGCACAAAGTGCAACCATTGACCACTCATTCACCTCCTGACCTGCACAAACAACAACCGTTGACCACTAAGTGACATCCTGACCTGCACAAACTACAACCATTGACCACTCAGTGACTTCATGACCTGCACAAACAACCATTGACCACTCAGTGACCTCCTGACCTGAACAAATGACAACCAGTGACCACTCAGTGACCTATTGACCTGCACAAAGTACAACCATTGACGGCTCAATGTCCTCCTGACCTGAACAAATGACAACCATTGACCACTCAGTGACCTCCTGACCTGCACAAAGTACAACCATTGACCACTCAGTGACCTCATGACCTGCACAAAGTACAACCATTGACCACTAAGTGACATCCTGAACTACACAAACTACAAACATTGACCACTCAGTGACCTCCTGACCTTCACAAACTACAACCATTGACCACTCAGTGACCTCCTGACCTACACAAACTACAACCATTGACCACTCAGTGACCTCCTGACTAACACAAACTACAACCATTGACCACTCAGTGACCTCCTGACCTGCACAAAGTACAACCCTTCACCACTCAATGTACTCCTGACCTGCACAAACAACAACCGTTGACCACTAAGTGACATCCTGACCTGTACAAACTACAACTATTGACCACTCAGTGACCTCTTGACCTGCACAAAGTACAACCATTGACCACTCAGTGACCTCCTGACCTGCACAAACTACAACCATTGACCACTCAGTCACCTCCTGACCTGCACAAAGTACAACCATTGACCACTCAGTGACCTCATGACCTGCACAAACTACAACCATTGACCACTCAGTGACCTCCTGACCTGCACAAACTACAACCATTGACCACTCAGTGACCTCATGACCTGCACAAACTACAACCATTGACCACTCAGTCACCTCCTGACTTGCACACACTACAACCATTGACCACTCAGTGACCTCCTGACATGCACAAAGTACAACCATTGACCACTCAGTGACCTCCTGACCTGTACAAACTACAACCATTGACCACTCAGTGACCTCCTGACCTGCACAAACTACAACCATTGACCACTCAGTGACCTGCTGATCTGTACAAAGTACAACCATTGACCACTCAGTGACCTCCTCACCTGTACAAAGTACAACCATTTACCACTCAGAGACCTCATGACCTGCACAAAGTACAACCATTGACCACTCAGTGACCTCCTGACCTGCACAAACTACAACCATTGACCACTCAGTGACCTCCTGACCTGTACAAAGTACAAACATTGACCACTCAGTGACCTCATGACCTACACAAACTACAACCATTGACCACTCAAGTTCCTCCTGACCTGCACAAATTACAACCATTGACCACTCAATGTCCTCCTGACCTGCACAAACTACAACCAGTGACCTCCTGACCTGCACAAACTACAACCATTGACCACTCAGTGACCTCCTGACCTGCACAAACTACAACCATTGACCACTCAATGTTTCCTGTAGCTGTGTTCAAAAGTCTCCAAGCTTCTATTTGATTCTTTCAGATCTTGGCCCCTGGTCATGACAGCATCATAGATGTCAGCACAAGGTCACAAAGAGAGATAACCTTCACACAGAAAACATCCCCAGGTCTGGAGGGAGTTGACTTGGCCATAGAAGGTTTGTTGTGTGAGGGAGGGAGTTGACTTGGCCATAGGTTTGTTGTGTGAGGGAGGGAGTTGACTTGGCCATATGTTTGTTGTGTAAGGGAGTTGACTTGGCCATAGAAGATTTGTTGTATGAGGGAGTTGACTTGGCCATGGGTTTGTTGTGTGAGGAGTTGACTTGGCCATAGAAGGTTTGTTCTGTGAGGGAGGGAGTTGACTTGGCCATATAAGGTTTGTTGTGTGAGGGAGGGAGTTTACTTGGCCATAGAAGGTTTGTTGTGTGATGGAGTTGACTTGGCCATTGGTTTGTTGTGTGAGGAAGTTGACTTGGCCATAGAAGGTTTGATGTGTGAGGGAGGGAGTTGACTTGGCCATATAAGGTTTGTTGTGTGATGGAGGGAGTTGACTGGGCTATAGGTTTGTTGTGTGAGGGAGGGAGTTTACTTGGCCATAGAAGGTTTGTTGTGTGAGGGAGTTGACTTGGCCATAGAAGGTTTGTTGTGTGATGGAGTTGACTTGGCCATAGAAGGTTTGTTGTGTGGTGGAGGGAGTTGACTTGGCCATAGAAGGTTTTTGTGTGAGGGGGTTGACTTGGCCATTGGTTTGTTATGTGAGGAAGTTGACTTGGCCATAGAAGGTTTGTTGTGTGAGGGAGGGAGTTGACTTGGCCATATGAGGTTTGTTGTGTGATGGAGGGAGTTGACTTGGCCATAGAAGGTTTGTTGTGTGAGGGAGTTGACTTGGCCATATAAGGTTTGTTGTGTGATGGAGTTGACTTGGCCATAGAAGGTTTGTTGTGTGAGGGAGTTGACTTGGCCATAGAAGGTTTGTTGTGTGAGGGAGTTGACTTGGCCATAGAAGGTTTGTTGTGTGAGGGAGTTGACTTGGCTCACCATGTGGTATACCACTTTCACTAAACTATGACCACCTGTGATAGCCTCACCACGTGGTATCACTCCTTCACTAAACTATGACCATCTGTGATAGCCTCACCACGTGGTATCACTCCTTCACTAAACTATGACCACCTGTGATAGCCTCACCACGTGGTATCACTCCTTCACTAAACTATGACCACCTGTGATAGCCTCACCACGTGGTATCACTCCTTCACTAAACTATGACCATCTGTGATAGCCTCACCACGTGGTATCACTCCTTCACTAAACTATGACCATCTGTGATAGCCTCACCACATGGTATCACTCCTTCACTAAACTATGACCATCTGTGATAGCCTCACCACGTGGTATCACTCCTTCACTAAACTATGACCATCTGTGATAGCCTCACCACGTGGTATCACTCCTTCACTAAACTATGACCATCTGTGATAGCCTCACCACGTGGTATCACTCCTTCACTAAACTATGACCATCTGTGATAGCCTCACCACGTGGTATCACTCCTTCACTAAACTATGATCATCTGTGATAGCCTCACCACGTGGTATCACTCCTTCACTAAACTATGACCATCTGTGATAGCCTCACCACGTGGTATCACTCCTTCACTAAACTATGACCATCTGTGATAGCCTCACCACGTGGTATCACTCCTTCACTAAACTATGACCACCTGTGATAGCCTCACCACGTGGTATCACTCCTTCACTAAACTATGACCACCTGTGATAGCCTCACCACGTGGTATCACTCCTTCACTAAACTATGACCACCTGTGATAGCCTCACCACGTGGTATCACTCCTTCACTAAACTATGACCACCTGTGATAGCCTCACCACGTGGTATCACTCCTTCACTAAACTATGACCATCTGTGATAGCCTCACCACGTGGTATCACTCCTTCACTAAACTATGACCATCTGTGATAGCCTCACCACGTGGTATCACTCCTTCACTAAACTATGACCATCTGTGATAGCCTCACCACGTGGTATCACTCCTTCACTAAACTATGACCATCTCTGATAGCCTCACCACGTGGTATTATCACACCTTTACTAAACTATCACCATCTCTGTCCTCAGAGGCACACCACGTATTACTACAGACCACATGTCTTGTCTTGACCCCACCCCTAGTTAAGACGAGCTCCATGAGTAAAGACGTCGCTGGTGTGGAGATTATCTCTTGTCTGATGGCCAACGGGTAAATGTTGACACTAACTCTTTTAACACACATTGTTATATATTTATCATTTAAGACTAATGAAATCATGGGACACAACTTTATAAAAATTATAAATGAAATCATGGGACACAACTTTATAAAAATTATAAATGAAATCATGGGACACAACTTTATAAAAATTATAAATGAAATCATGGGACACAACTTTATACAAATTATAAATGAAATCATGGGACACAACTTTATACAAATTATAAATGAAATCATGGGACACAACTTTATAAAAATTATAAATGAAATCATGGGACACAACTTTATAAAAATTATAAATGAAATCATGGGACACAACTTTATACAAATTATAAATGAAATCATGGGACACAACTTTATACAAATTATAAATGAAATCATGGGACACAACTTTATAAAAATTATAAATGAAATCATGGGACACAACTTTATACAAATTATAAATGAAATCATGGGACACAACTTTATACAAACTATACACAGGCCCAGACTTAACAGACTCAGGGCCCCTAGGCACTTGACATTCAACCATCTCGAAGCTATTTTGGAAAGTTTGCAATTTAAATTCACTAGTACAGAAAATACAATTTTAATTTACTTTAATTAATGACTTTGATAAACATCAGAATAATACAGTCAAAGTTACTATTACTATACTTACGTTATTGAATAAATAGCAACACTAGAGACGGAGCACTTTATACTGTGAAAAAGAACGAATGACTTCATCATAGTCAATTGATTTCATTATATCTGACTCTATGTACTGACTCTATGTACTGACTCTATGTACTGACTCTATGTACATTACAGAGAGTAAATCTTCATCATAGTCAATTGATTTCATTATATCTGACTCTATGTACTGACTCTATGTACTGACTCTATGTACTGACTCTATGTACTGACTCTATGTATATTACAGAGAGTAAATTGAGCCTGTTTTCTCCTATGTTTGATCTTAAGTAATTCTTTACTCTCTTTAACTCTGAGAACGACCGTTCTGCTGAGCAGTTTGTCGCTTGTGTGCGCAACAGTATTCGGATCGCAATTCCTACGTTTGAATAAATGTCCAGATAGCCTGGGGCGCAAAACACGATTTTATCTGTGTACTGACGCCTTGAAGAAGAAAAGTCTGCATCAATATTTTGTTTCACGCCATTTTGAACTAGGTACTACAGACACGTTTTTTGGAGTTGCCTGTTGACGGTCATCAGCAGCATCGATGCAACTGCTACTGGCTAATGCACAAGTACTACTAGGATTAGAGCCAGAACTAGGTCTAGACGAAGACGAGACAAAAAATGTGTTTAACTTAGGAACTTTACGAAGAAGCTCTTTGTCTTTTTCAATTTTTTCTGTATTCCGTTTTCTTTTCTGGAACCCGCTTAGATATTTATTGAAGTCAGACATTGTGACATCGGTTATTTCTATAAAGAATATAAAAACGAGTGTCATTAAACAATGGAACATTTTTTAATTATTTGGGATAATGTTTTTATGTTTCAATTTGTTGTTTATTTGTTAATTTGTTCAAAGTTCAAGACAATTTCGGTTTTCCTCAAATTTTCTTAATTCAAGAATTTCTCTTGGTTCAAGTAAATCTTTTTTTCTGTGCATAATTACATATAAACATACAATCATACGATTAATTTAATAAAGGACAAAAATATGAAAAAGTGTTACCAGGTCAGGTTGAAGCGTCTCTGTTCCGTACTGCGTCCCTTGACACACTGGCTCCCTATTCGGTGGCTCCCCAGCTTGGACTTGTGGCACCCTGTCTTCTATCTTGCCTGCCTGGCTTCCTATTCCCTGATCTAACATTTTCCCTGTCACTATATTGGTGACCAAAGGTATGCAGGTGAAATTGTAGAAGGCCATCTAGTTAAAGGCATTAAAACAAACTTCATTGAAACCTTTGGCAGGTCCCCATAAACTACCCGTGACATCTCCCTGGCCTCTGGTCAAGTCAGTCCACATTAAAAAATTGTTCTCCTGATCCCTGTCAATTATCTGTAATCTGAAACCCAAATCCCAGCTGGGGCGGTGTTTTGTCCTGTGTGTGGTATGGGGAGGGGGGAAGTCAGGGTAGTTTTTACTGGTGGTGCAATCTGTCACACCCACCCTACGCCTTCTCCACAATATCGCAACAGCAGCTCAGAACGCGGCTTACAATGACAAACCAACACAAAAGAACCCCGAACCCCGTGCACTTGACTACTGGGCAGTGAATGCAAAATTTAGTAAAAATATTTATTATACTATTATTTACGATAAAGCTTTTTGATAATAAAGCCAGGCTTTTGGGCTTATGTAAAGATTCCACCACCGGGGCCCCTTGGCTGGCTGGGGCCTTAGGCCCGGGCCTTGTGGGCCTAGGCGGAGGAAATCCGGCCCTGACTATAGACATGAAAAAACTTGCTGTAAAACATTTTTTTTTATTTAATTTTTTTTCATCTTAGATATTTTGATAACAATATTTAATTTGTGTCTATTGAGTGGAACTACAAGGAATATCTTTGTTAATTTATTTGTATCTTTATGTCTTTCACTTTCTGTGTTTATGTCACTTCCTGTGTTTCTGTCACTTACTATGTTTCTGTCACTTCCTGTGTTTATGTCACTTACTATGTTTCTGTCACTTCCTGTGTTTATGTCACTTCCTGTGTTTATGTCACTTACTATGTTTCTGTCACTTCCTGTGTTTATGTCACTTCCTGTGCTCCTGTCACTTACTGTTTCTGTCACTTCTGTGTTTATGTCACTTCCTGTGCTTCTGTCACTTTCTGTTAATTCTTGTCTTTCTGTCACTTCCTGTGTTTCTGTCACTTCCTGTGTTTCTGTCACTTCCTCTGCTTCTGTCACTTTCTGTCACTTCCTGTGCTTCTGTCACTTCTTGTCTTTCTATTTCTTCCTGTCTTTCTGTCACTTCTTGTCTTTCTGTCACTCACTGTGTTTCTGTCCTACTATGTGTTTGATAGTAACATATATCCATCACAGTTTTGTCAATACATCCCCAGATTTAAACTGGTTGGCGCCCGGTTGGTTTGGTTGACAGAGCATCAGGCCGACTGTCTGCTGACCATCAGAGGAGGCGGGAACTTTGCTCAGGTTTGTGGCCTACACTTTGATTGTCTGCATGTACTGTTGTTTTTTTAAATTAGTTTGTATTAGCTGAAAATGAACATTTTTTCATTTAGATTTGCTAATTAAGTAACTTTGGTTAGGTTACAAAATGTTCATTTTGTGATTTTGGTTAGATTTGTTCATCTAGTGACTTTGGTTAGATTTGTTCATCTAGTGACTTTGGTTAGATTTGTTCATCTAGTGACTTTGGTTAGATTTGTTCATCTAGTGACTTTGGTTAGATTTGTTCATCTAGTGACTTTGATTAGATTTGTTCATCTAGAGACTGGTTAGATTTGTTCATCCAGTGATTTTGGTTAGATTTGTTCATCTAGTGACTTTGGTTAGATTTGTTCATCTAGAGACTGTGGTTAGATTTGTTCATCTAGAGACTGGTTAGATTTGTTCATCTAGAGACTGTGGTTAGATTTGTTCATCTAGTGACTTTGGTTAGATTTGTTCATCTAGAGACTGGTTAGATTTGTTCATCCAGTGATTTTGGTTTGATTTGTTCATCTAGTGACTTTGGTTAGATTTGTTCATCTAGTGACTTTGGTTAGATTTGTTCATCTAGTGACTTTGGTTAGATTTGTTCATCTAGTGACTTTGGTTAGATTTGTTCATCTAGTGACTTTGATTAGATTTGTTCATCTAGAGACTGGATAGATTTGTTCATCCAGTGATTTTGGTTAGATTTGTTCATCTAGTGACTTTGGTTAGATTTGTTCATCTAGAGACTTTGGTTAGATTTGTTCATCTAGTGACTTTGGTTAGATTTGTTCATCTAGTGACTTTGGTTAGATTTGGTCATCTAGTGACTTTGGTTAGATTTGTTCATCTAGTGACTTTGGTTAGATTTGTTCATCTAGTGACGTTGGTTAGATTTGTTCATCTAGTGACTTTGGTTAGATTTGTTCATCTAGTGACTTTGGTTAGATTTGTTCATCTAGTGACTTTGGTTAGATTTGTTCATCTAGTGACTTTGGTTAGATTTGTTCATCTAGTGACTTTGGTTAGATTTGTTCATCTAGTGACTTTGATTAGATTTGTTCATCTAGAGACTGGTTAGATTTGTTCATCCAGTGATTTTGGTTAGATTTGTTCATCTAGTAACTTTGGTTAGATTTGTTCATCTAGAGACTGGTTAGATTTGTTCATCCAGTGATTTTGGTTAGATTTGTTCATCTAGAGACTGGTTAGATTTGTTCATCCAGTGATTTTGGTTAGATTTGTTCATCTAGTGACTTTGGTTAGATTTGTTCATCTAGTGACTTTGGTTAGATTTGTTCATCTAGTGACTTTGATTAGATTTGTTCATCTAGAGACTGGTTAGATTTGTTCATCCAGTGATTTTGGTTAGATTTGTTCATCTAGTAACTTTGGTTAGATTTGTTCATCTAGAGACTGGTTAGATTTGTTCATCCAGTGATTTTGGTTAGATTTGTTCATCTAGAGACTGGTTAGATTTGTTCATCCAGTGATTTTGGTTAGATTTGTTCATCTAGTGACTTTGGTTAGATTTGTTCATCTAGAGACTGGTTAGATTTGTTCATCCAGTGATTTTGGTTAGATTTGTTCATCTAGTGACTTTGGTTAGATTTGTTAATCTAGAGACTGTGGTTAGATTTGTTCATCTAGAGACTGTGGTTAGATTTGTTCATCTAGAGACTGTGGTTAGATTTGTTCATCTAGAGACTGTGGTTAGATTTGTTCATCTAGAGACTGTGGTTAGATTTGTTCATCTAGTGACTTTGGTTAGATTTGTTCATCTAGTGACTTTGGTTAGATTTGTTCATCTAGTGACTTTGGTTAGATTTGTTCATCTAGTGACTTTGGTTAGATTTGTTCATCTAGTGACTTTGGTTAGATTTGTTCATCTAGTGACTTTGGTTAGATTTGTTCATCTAGTGACTTTGGTTAGATTTGTTCATCTAGTGACTTTGATTAGATTTGTTCATCTAGAGACTGGTTAGATTTGTTCATCCAGTGATTTTGGTTAGATTTGTTCATCTAGTAACTTTGGTTAGATTTGTTCATCTAGAGACTGGTTAGATTTGTTCATCGAGTGATTTTGGTTAGATTTGTTCATCTAGAGACTGGTTAGATTTGTTCATCCAGTGATTTTGGTTAGATTTGTTCATCTAGTGACTTTGGTTAGATTTGTTCATCTAGAGACTGGTTAGATTTGTTCATCCAGTGATTTTGGTTAGATTTGTTCATCTAGTGACTTTGGTTAGATTTGTTCATCTAGAGACTGTGGTTAGATTTGTTCATCTAGAGACTGTGGTTAGATTTGTTCATCTAGAGACTGTGGTTAGATTTGTTCATCTAGAGACTGTGGTTAGATTTGTTCATCTAGAGACTGTGGTTAGATTTGTTCATCTAGTGACTTTGGTTAGATTTGTTCATCTAGAGACTTTGGTTAGATTTGTTCATCTAGTGACTTTGGTTAGATTTGTTCATCTAGTGACTTTGGTTAGATTTGTTCATCTAGTGACTTTGGTTAGATTTGTTCATCTAGTGACTTTGGTTAGATTTGTTCATCTAGTGACTTTGGCTAGATTTGTTCATCTAGTGACTTTGGTTAGATTTGTTCATCTAGTGACTTTGATTAGATTTGTTCATCTAGAGACTGGTTAGATTTGTTCATCCAGTGATTTTGGTTAGATTTGTTCATCTAGTAACTTTGGTTAGATTTGTTCATCTAGAGACTGGTTAGATTTGTTCATCCAGTGATTTTGGTTAGATTTGTTCATCTAGAGACTGGTTAGATTTGTTCATCCAGTGATTTTGGTTAGATTTGTTCATCTAGTGACTTTGGTTAGATTTGTTCATCTAGAGACTGGTTAGATTTGTTCATCCAGTGATTTATTTTGGTTAGATTTGTTCATCTAGTGACTTTGGTTAGATTTGTTCATCTAGAGACTGTGGTTAGATTTGTTCATCTAGAGACTGTGGTTAGATTTGTTCATCTAGAGACTGTGGTTAGATTTGTTCATCTAGAGACTGTGGTTAGATTTGTTCATCTAGAGACTGTGGTTAGATTTGTATTAATTAATAAAAGATATAGAGTAAAATGAAATATAGTATGACTGTCCCAAACGCCATTACTAGTTACAAATTGTTTACTATTTAATATCTGTAAGTTGAAGTTTATGTACTTCATTAGTGAGCTAAAACCCAAGAACATGCTTGATGAGATGTTGGAATGTGTTAGTGTTATATTATATTGATTGAACCAAATTATGGCCATCAAATGAAAAATCATCAAAATGACGTTGCAAGGAATTAGTCATGTAAAAAAGTTAAAAGAAAATAAAGCTGAAGTATGTAAAATTTGGGGCTTCATTAATTTTATTTTTGATTACTTTACACCACCCAGGCCAGATTTCTCTCCTTGGGACCCAGTCTCGTGCTGGCTGCTGCGCGAGACAATGCAGTACTTGCTTTTGATTCCTTGCTGAGCCAGTAAGTGTTTTTTAGCAAGGTATATAAAGGGATTGAGCCATGTCTTTAAATTGAGTTAGCCAGACCTGTAAGGTGTGTTAGCCATGTATTAAGGGGCCGTCCATAAAGTACATCACGCTCCAGACGGGGGAGGGGTGTAAGAAAGTGTGACAGTTTGTGACAGGGGGCAAGGGGGGGGTCCGGCCATGCGTGACGCCACTCTGTTTTATATTAAATTTTGATTATATTGTTAATAAAAAAGAACATTTTTGTTCAAAAGTGTGACGTACTTTAGGGGGGGGGGTCCGAGATGTGTGACAGTTTGTGACAGGGGGAGTTAAAAATGGTCAAAAATAGCGTAACGTACTTTATGGACGCCCCTAAAGGTGTGTTAGCCAGGTATGTAATGTGTGTTAGCCAGACATGTAAGGTGTGTTAGCCATGTATTAAAGATGTGTTAGCCATGTATTAAAGATGTGTTAGCCGTGTATTAAAGATGTGTTACCCATGTATGTAACGTGTATTAGCCAGACATGTAAGGTTTGTTAGCCATGTATTAAAGGTCTGTTAGCCAGATATGTTAGGTGTGTTAGCCAGGTATGCCAGGTGTGGTGTTAGCCAGGTATGTAACCATATTTGAGTTAGATTTAATGTAAATACAATATCATGAAGTTTCACTTGAATGCACATGGAACAAGATGGCATTGAATATCTCAACAGATCCAGTGAAGGACTACACCTGATGAAAGATTACGGCCCTTTGATCTTGAGGCCACACAACAGTCAACAGGTGAGTCAATGTTGTTAGTGTGTATGTGTGTGTGGAGACAGGCCCGGATTTAAGAGACCCAGGGCCCCTAGGCACTTTTTACTTTTGGGCCCCCCAACCATCTCGAAGCAATTTTGGAAATTTAGCAAATTAAATGCTGCAGTACAGAACATATAATTTGTTTTGACTTTAGTGACTTTAATAAACATCAAAATAATATTCGTCTTCAGAGACATATCTCACAATGAAAGAAAATTTATCTACATGAGAAATGTCCGGAGTAGAGTCCACAGAAATAGAGAAATATTTTGCTTTTTTTTAAAAATCCCAGTAACGATTGTATTGTAATTATTTCTTTTTCTTCCTTTTCTACCATGATATTAACCATTTCATCGCATATTTTTGACGAAAGATATGATGTTGTGACACTTCCTTTGTTACCGTGGCGTTTTATGTGTAAGTCCAGAAAAGGATCAAACTCAGCCAAAACTTCTATGGTCATAACATAGTTCCCTCTGTTTTTTTAAATCCTAATCAGAAAGTGAGCTCACAACAGCCACAATGCACCTCAAACACCTATTCGGTGGCTCCCTGGCTTCCTATTCCCCCATCTAACATTTTCCCTGTCAATATATTGGTGACCAAAGGTATGCATGTGAAATTGTAGAAGGCCATCTAGTTAAATGCATTAAAACGCATTGAAACCTTTGCCAGGTCCCCATAAACTACCGGTGACATCTCCCTGGCCTCTGGTCAAGTCAGTCGACATTTAAAAAAATTTCCTCTGGTCCCTGTCAATTATCTGTAATTTGAAACCCAAATCACGGCTCGGGCGGTGTCTTGTCCTGTGTGTGGTGTGGGGAGGAAGGAAGTCGGGGTCGTGCCGTTTTTTTTTACTGATGGTGCAATCTGTCACACCCACCCTACGCTTTCTCCACAATATCGCAACAGCAGATCAGAACGCGGCTTACAATGACAAACCAACACAAACGAACCCCGTGCACTTGACTACTGGGCAGTGTATGCAAAATGTAGTAAAAATATTTAGTATACTATTATTTTCGATAAAGCTTTTTGATAATTGCCAAGCTTTTGGGCTTATGTAAAGATTCCACCACCGGGGCCCCTTGGCTGGCTGGGGCCCTAGGCCCGGGCCTTGTGGGCCTAGGCGGAAATCCGGCCCTGTGTGGAGACTGTGGGTCAATGTTGTGTGTGTGGATGTTGTCAGGGAGAATGCTATGTGGGGGGAAGGCCCTGAGGGAAACTTTGATGCGTCATATGATGTGTATTAGCCAAGGTCATATGATGTGTATTAGCCAAGGTCATATGATGTAAGTTAGCTCTAAGGTCATATGATGTGTTTTGGGCAAGGTCATATGATGTGTGTTGGGCAAGGTCATATGATGTGTATTAGCCAAGGTCAAATGTGTGTTGGGCAAGGTCATATGATGTGCGTTGGACAAGGCCATATGATGTGTGTTGTGCAAGGTCATGTCATATGTTAAAGGGAAAGGTTATGTTAGATGCTCCACAATTTGTTGTCATGACAACATGAAAGATAAAAAACTAGTTTGAGACGTTGTTCTTGTAGGTCCTCATAAATATAATAAACTAGTTTGAGATGTTCTTGTAGGTCCTCATAAAGATAATAAACTAGTTTGAGACGTTCTTGTAGGTCCTCATAAATATAATAAACTAGTTTGAGACGTTCTTGTAGGTCCTCATAAAGATAATAAACTAGTTTGAGATGTTCTTGTAGGTCCTCATAAAGATAATAAACTAGTTTGAGACGTTCTTGTAGGTCCTCATAAAGATAATAAACTAGTTTGAGACGTTGTTCTTGTAGGTCCTCATAAATATAATAAACTAGTTTGAGACGTTCTTGTAGGTCCTCATAAATATAATAAACTAGTTTGAGATGTTCTTGTAGGTCCTCATAAATATAATAAACTAGTTTGAGACGTTGTTCTTGTAGGTCCTCATAAATATAATAAACTAGTTTGAGACGTTCTTGTAGGTCCTCATAAATATAATAAACTAGTTTGAGACGTTGTTCTTGTAGGTCCTCATAAATATAATAAACTAGTTTGAGATGTTCTTGTAGGTCCTCATAAAGATAATAAACTAGTTTGAGACGTTGTTCTTGTAGGTCCTCATAAAGATAATAAACTAGTTTGAGACGTTCTTGTAGGTCCTCATAAAGATAATAAACTAGTTTGAGATGTTCTTGTAGGTCCTCATAAAGATAATAAACTAGTTTGAGACGTTGTTCTTGTAGGTCCTCATAAAGATAATAAACTAGTTTGAGACGTTGTTCTTGTAGGTCCTCATAAATATAATAAACTAGTTTGAGACGTTGTTCTTGTAGGTCCTCATAAAGATAATAAACTAGTTTGAGACGTTCTTGTAGGTCCTCATAAAGATAATAAACTAGTTTGAGACATTGTTTTTAAAGCTCAGCTTCCTGCTACTGTATTATAGTAAGATTATTGCTACTGTATTATAGTAAGATTATTGCTACTGTATTATAGTAAGATTATTGCTACTGTATTGTAGTAAGATTATTGCTACTGTATTGTAGTAAGATTTTTGCTACTGTATTATAGTAAGATTATTGCTACTGTATTGTAGTAAGATTATTGCTACTGTATTGTAGTAAGATTTTTGCTACTGTATTATAGTAAGATTATTGCTACTGTATTGTAGTAAGATTATTGCTACTGTATTGTAGTAAGATTATTGCTACTGTATTATAGTAAGATTATTGCTACTGTATTGTAGTAAGATTTTTGCTACTGTATTATAGTAAGATTATTGCTACTGTATTGTAGTAAGATTATTGCTACTGTATTGTAGTAAGATTATTGCTACTGTATTGTAGTAAGATTATTGCTACTGTATTGTAGTAAGATTAAAGCTACTATATTGTAGTAAGATTATTGCTACTGTATTGTAGTAAGATTATTGCTACTGTATTGTAGTAAGATTATTGCTACTGTATTGTAGTAAGATTAAAGCTACTATATTGTAGTAAGATTATTGCTACTGTATTGTAGTAAGATTATTGCTACTGTATTGTAGTAAGATTAAAGCTACTATATTGTAGTAAGATTAAAGCTACTATATTGTAGTAAGATTATTGCTACTGTATTGTAGTAAGATTATTGCTACTGTATTGTAGTAAGATTAAAGCTACTATATTGTAGTAAGATTATTGCTACTGTATTGTAGTAAGATTATTGCTACTGTATTGTAGTAAGATTATTGCTACTGTATTGTAGTAAGATTAAAGCTACTATATTGTAGTAAGATTATTGCTACTGTATTGTAGTAAGATTATTGCTACTGTATTGTAGTAAGATTAAAGCTACTATATTGTAGTAAGATTATTGCTACTGTATTGTAGTAAGATTATTGCTACTGTATTGTAGTAAGATTATTGCTACTGTATTGTAGTAAGATTAAAGCTACTATATTGTAGTAAGATTATTGCTACTGTATTGTAGTAAGATTATTGCTACTGTATTGTAGTAAGATTAAAGCTACTATATTGTAGTAAGATTAAAGCTACTATATTGTAGTAAGATTATTGCTACTGTATTGTAGTAAGATTATTGCTACTGTATTGTAGTAAGATTAAAGCTACTATATTGTAGTAAGATTTTTCTTGAGACTTGTACATTATAACATAAATGTTTTTATGGACTGTGGCATTACTTTTTGACAAGTCATTACTTTTTGACAAGTCATTACTTTTTGACAAGTCATTACTTTTTGACAAGTCATTACTTTTTGACAAGTCATTACTTTTTGACAAGTCATTACTTTTTGACAAGTCATTACTTTTTGACAAGTCATTACTTTTTGACAAGTCATTACTTTTTGACAAGTCATTACTTTTTGACAAGTCATTACTTTTTGACAAGTCATTACTTTTTGACAAGTCATTACTTTTTGACAAGTCATTACTTTTTGACAAGTCATTACTTTTTGACAAGTCATTACTTTTTGACAAGTCATTACTTTTTGACAAGTCATTACTTTTTGACAAGTCATTACTTTTTGACAAGTCATTACTTTTTGACAAGTCATTACTTTTTGACAAGTCATTACTTTTTGACAAGTCATTACTTTTTGACAAGTCATTACTTTTTGACAAGTCATTACTTTTTGACAAGTCATTACTTTTTGACAAGTCATTACTTTTTGACAAGTCATTACTTTTTGACAAGTCATTACTTTTTGACAAGTCATTACTTTTTGACAAGTCATTACTTTTTGACAAGTCATTACTTTTTGACAAGTCATTACTTTTTGACAAGTCATTACTTTTTGACAAGTCATTACTTTTTGACAAGTCATTACTTTTTGACAAGTCATTACTTTTTGACAAGTCATTACTTTTTGACAAGTCATTACTTTTTGACAAGTCATTACTTTTTGACAAGTCATTACTTTTTGACAAGTCATTACTTTTTGACAAGTCATTACTTTTTGACAAGTCATTACTTTTTGACAAGTCATTACTTTTTGACAAGTCATTACTTTTTGACAAGTCATTACTTTTTGACAAGTCATTACTTTTTGACAAGTCATTACTTTTTGACAAGTCATTACTTTTTGACAAGTCATTACTTTTTGACAAGTCATTACTTTTTGACAAGTCATTACTTTTTGACAAGTCATTACTTTTTGACAAGTCATTACTTTTTGACAAGTCATTACTTTTTGACAAGTCATTACTTTTTGACAAGTCATTACTTTTTGACAAGTCATTACTTTTTGACAAGTCATTACTTTTTGACAAGTCATTACTTTTTGACAAGTCATTACTTTTTGACAAGTCATTACTTTTTGACAAGTCATTACTTTTTGACAAGTCATTACTTTTTGACAAGTCATTACTTTTTGACAAGTCATTACTTTTTGGCAAGTCATTACTTTTTGGAAAGTCATTACTTTTTGGCAAGTCATTACTTTTTGGCAAGTCATTACTTTTTGTATTTAAGGACTTTTAATTTTAACAAGGGAAAATGTGATCAGGAAACGGGGTTAGTGTTAGGTTAGGGTTAGGGTTTAGTCTTTTGAGTTAAGAATTTGAAAATTTGCACAGCAGTTTTTTTAAAGACCTGACATATAGGACCCATAACTCCTAATTGTTTAAATTTTAAAAAATTGAGTTAATTCCCCTGGTTCGTTTGTCGAAACGTTCATCGCCTAATCAAGCAGTGTCATTTTTCTTTCTATACTTGTATCTATGTCTCGTGTATCTGTCAATGTCTCGTGTATCTGTCAATGTCTCGTGTATCTGTGAATGTCTCGTGTATATGTCAATGTCTCGTGTATCTGTCAATGTCTCGTGTATCTGTCAATGTCTCGTGTATATGTCAATGTCTCGTGTATCTGTCAATGTCTCGTGTATCTGTCAATGTCTCGAGTATCTGTCAATGTCTCGTGTATCTGTCAATGTCTCGTGTATATGTCTCGCTGTTGGTGAAAGTTCTGCTAAACTTTGAGAAGGTTTACACTTTGACGGGAAATGACTAAGTTGTTGAGTAGAGTGACCCTATCAGCCTATCATAAGATGAGGGTCACTGGAAGGTGACTTGAAGGTCAAATCACCAGCAACATTTTCAAGGAATAGTTCTCATGTTTTTACGGAGGGCGGTGGTCATCCTTAGGGAGGGGGCGTTGTTTGGTTCTGCCACCCTCAACTAACATAAGACTCAAAGCTTTACAGAATACACACACATTCCCCTCCACCCGCCCTACGCCTGTGACATCCTCGTCCTACGCCTGTGACATCCTCGTCCTACGCCTGTGACATCCTCGTCCTACGCCTGTGACATCCTTGTCCTACGCCTGTGACATCCTCGTCCTACGCCTGTGACATCCTCGTCCTACGCCTGTGACATCCTCGTCCTACGCCTGTCACATCCTCGTCCTACGCCTGTGACATCCTCGTCCTACGCCTGTGACATCCTCGTCCTACGCCTGTGACATCCCCGATGGGTTGCTACGCCCCTGAGCGTGTGAAAAAAAGGGGAGGGGTGGGTAAAATATGCAATAGTCGTGGCAGGAACGATTACTCCAGTAAAAGTAACTCGTGTAGAGTTGCCTTTGTTTCAAGAAGATCCACAGCCAAGTGTTGAGAGAAACAATAGCTGGGTGGACACGGGCGATCTCATGTTAGCGGGGGAGGGAGGGAGAAACAAAGTATCGCAAGGGTGAGGGGTGTATTTATAATGAAAAATAGACGATGGGCGGGTGGGGGGGATAGAAAGGGAAATATGATGGGGCAGGGGAGGCCAGTGGGGATAAGTAACTCCTCACACAACTAATGCATTTGTGCTGGGGGAGTTGTCCTGTGATGTGTGCTGACGTCATATAGTTACATGTTGAAATGGGCGGGGCGAGGAGGTGGTGTGCATGTGGCATGCATGGAAAGGGGGGAGGGTGATTGGGTGCATCTCATCAAACGTTATTATGATTCACCCCCCAAATATACCCCCCACCCCCCCAATTGTCATGCCATGTCATACTATTAAATGGAAGTACACACAACATGTCATTCTATTTAATAGAAGTACACACAACATGTCATACTATTAAATGGAAGTACACACAACATGTCATACTATTAAATGGAAGTACACACCACATGTCATTCTATTTAATGGAAGTACACACAACATGTCATTCTATTTAATGGAAGTACACACAACATGTCATTCTATTTAATGGAAGTACACACAACATGTCATTCTATTTAATGGAAGTACACACAACATGTCATTCTATTTAATGGAAGTACACACAACATGTCATTCTATTTAATGGAAGTACACACAACATGTCATTCTATTTAGGGGAAGTACACACAACATGTCATTCTATTTAGGGGAAGTACACACAACATGTCTTTCCCTTTAGTGGAAGTACAAACAACATGTCTTTCCCTTTAGTGGAAGTACACACAACATGTCTTTCCCTTTAGGGGAAGTACACACAACATGTCTTTCCCTTTTAATGGAAGTACACACAACATGTCTTTCCCTTTAGTGGAAGTACACACATGTCATTCCCAATGTTTGTATTACACACATGACATGTCCAAATGATATGCGCCACATGTGTTTTTGGGTGGGGGAGGAAATACTAAAATATTAACTCACTGCTATGATATATAGTTTGATATGGGTAGCAACCAAAGGTTTTTGTCATCACTGCTATGATATATAGTTTGATATGGGAAGCAACCAAAGGTTTTTGTCATCACTGCCTTGATATATAGTTTGATATGGGTAGCAACCAAAGGTTTTTGTCATCACTGCTATGATATATAGTTTGATATGGGAAGCAACCAAAGGTTTTTGTCATCACTGCCTTGATATATAGTTTGATATGGGTAGCTATGTTATATAGTTTATGGGTAGCTATGTTATATAGTTTGATATGGTTAGCTATGTTATATAGTTTGATATGGGTAGCTATGTTATATAGTTTGATATGGGTAGCTATGTTATATAGTTTGATATGGGTAGCTATGTTTTATAGTTTGATATGGGTAGCTATGTCATATAGTTTGATATGGGTAGCTATGTTATATAGTTTGATATGGGTAGATATGTTATATAGTTTGATATGGGTAGCTATGTTATATAGTTTGATATGGGTAGCTATGTTATATAGTTTGATATGGGTAGATATGTTATATAGTTTGATATGGGTAGCTATGTTATATAGTTTGATATGGGTAACTATGTTATATAGTTTGATATGGGTAGCTATGTTATATAGTTTGATATGGGTAGCTATGTTATATAGTTTGATATGGGTAGCTATGTTATATAGTTTGATATGGGTAGATATGTTATATAGTTTGATATGGGTAGCTATGTTATATAGTTTGATATGGGTAGCTATGTTATATAGTTTGATATGGGTTGCTATGTTATATAGTTTGATATGGGTAGCTATGTTATATAGTTTGATATGGGTAGCTATGTTATATAGTTTGATATGGGTAGCTATGTTATATAGTTTGATATGGGTAGCTATGTTATATAGTTTGATATGGGTTGCTATGTTATATAGTTTGATATGGGTAGCTATGTTATATAGTTTGATATGGGTAGCTATGTTATATAGTTTGATATGGGTAGCTATGTTATATAGTTTGATATGGGTTGCTATGTTATATAGTTTGATATGGGTAGCTATGTTATATATTTTGATATGGGTAGCTATGTTATATAGTTTGATATGGGTTGCTATGTTATATAGTTTGATATGGGTAGCTATGTTATATAGTTTGATATGGGTCTCAAACCCCTTTGATCTTGTTTAACAACTTGGAGCAATTAGTTAATGATTGTTAGTCATCCCTTCATATTTGGATATTTGACCCTTGATACTTGGCCATGGTATTTGACCCTTGATACTTGGCCATGGTATTTGGCCCTCGCTACTTGGCCATGGTATTTGGCGCTTGATACTTGGCCATGGTATTTGACCCTTGATACTTGGCCATGGTATTTGACCCTTGATACTTGGCCATGGTATTTGGCCCTCGCTACTTGGCCATGGTATTTGGCCCTTGATACTTGGCCATGGTATTTGACCCTTGATACTTGGCCATGGTATTTGACCCTTTATACTTGGCCATGGTATTTGGCCCTCGCTACTTGGCCATGGTATTTGGCCCTTGATACTTGGCCATGGTATTTGACCCTTGATACTTGGCCATGGTATTTGACCCTTGATACTTGGCCATGGTATTTGACCCTTGATACTTGGCTATTATATTTGGCCTTCGATACTTGGCCATGGTATTTGACCCTTGATACTTGGCCATAGTATTTGACCCTTGATACTTGGCTATTATATTTGGCCTTCGATACTTGGCCATGGTATTTGACCCTTGATACTTGGCCATGGTATTTGACCCTTGATACTTGGCTATTATATTTGGCCTTCGATACTTGGCTATGGTATTTGACCCTTGATACTTGGCCATGGTATTTGACCCTCGCTACTTGGCCATGGTATTTGACCCTTGATACTTGGCCATAGTATTTGGCCCTTGATACTTGGCTATTATATTTTGCCCTCGCTACTTGGCCATGGTATTTGACCCTTGATACTTGGCCATAGTATTTGGCCCTCGATACTTGGATATTATATTTGGCCCTCGCTACTTGGCCATGGTATTTGACCCTTGATACTTGGCCATAGTATTTGGCCCTTGATACTTGGCTATTATATTTGGCCCTCGCTACTTGGCCATGGTATTTGACCCTTGATACTTGGCCATAGTATTTGGCCCTCGATACTTGACTATTATATTTGGCCCTCGCTACTTGGCCATGGTATTTGGCCCTTGATACTTGGCCATGGTATTTGACCCTTGATACTTGGCTATTATATTTGGCCCTCGCTACTTGGCCATGGTATTTGACCCTTGATACTTGGCTATTATATTTGGCCCTCGCTACTTGGCCATGGTATTTGACCCTTGATACTTGGCTATTATATTTGGCCCTCGCTACTTGGCCATGGTATTTGGCCCTTGATACTTGGCCATGGTATTTGACCCTTGATACTTGGCTATTATATTTGGCCCTCGCTACTTGGCCATAGTATTTGGCCCTCGATACTTGGCTATTATATTTGGCCCTCGCTACTTGGCCATGGTATTTGGCCCTTGATACTTGGCCATGGTATTTGACCCTTGATACTTGGCTATTATATTTGGCCCTCGCTACTTGGCCATGGTATTTGACCCTTGATACTTGGCCATGGTATTTGACCCTTGATACTTGGCTATTATATTTGGCCCTCGCTACTTGGCCATGGTATTTGACCCTTGATACTTGGCCATAGTATTTGGCCCTCGATACTTGGCTATTATATTTGGCCTTCGATACTTGGCCATTGTATTTGACCCTGGATACTTGGCCATGGTATTTGACCCTTGATACTTGGCCATGGTATTTGACCCTTGATACTTGGCCATAGTATTTGGCCCTTGATACTTGGCTATTATGTTTGGCCTTCGATACTTGGCCATGGTATTTGACCCTCGATACTTTGCCATGATATGTGGCGCACGATATTTGGCCATGGTATTTAGCCCTTGGTACTTGGCCATGGTATTTTCCTTCGATACTTGGCCATGATATTTGGCCCTGATACTTGGCTATGGTTTTTGACCCTTGATACTTGGCCATGGGTAGTTGGGTCTGGAAAGTTTGTCCACTGATAGTCGGCCATCGATCGTTGGGTTTCCGTTGTGTACCAGCTGCCTTTAAGAGCTTTGAAATACCCCTCCCCCCCATGTAATCTCCGCTCCAAGAGTTACGCGCTGTGACCCTGACAGAACTCTCAAACCAAACCGCCGGCAGAGCAGACGAGACCCGAGTTGGCCGGGACCCGAGTTGGCCTGGCTAAACTGACGAGACCCGAGTTGGTCGGGCTAAGCAGACGAGAGCCGAATTGGCCGGGCTAAACTGACGAGACCCGAGTTGGCCGGGCTAAATAGACGAGACCCGAGTTGGCCGGGCTAAATAGACGAGACCCGAGTTGGCCGGGCTAAACAGACGAGACCCGAGTTGGCCGGGCTAAACAAACGAGACCCGAGTTGGCCGGGCTAAACAGACGAGACCCGAGTTGGCCTGGCTAAACAGACGAGACCTAAGTTGGCCGGGACCCGAGTTGGCCTGGCTAAACTGACAAGACCCGAGTTGGCCGGGCTAAACAGACGAGACCCGAGTTGGCCGGGCTAAACAGACGAGACCCGAGTTGGCCGGGCTAAACTGACGAGACCCGAGTTGGCCGGGCTAAACAGACGAGACTGGAGTTGGAGTTGGCCGGGCTAAACTGACGAGACCCGAGTTGGCCGGGCTAAACAGACGAGACCCGAGTTGGCCGGGCTAAACAGACGAGACCCGAGTTGGCGGGCTAAACAGACGAGACCCGAGTTGGCGGGCTAAACAGACGAGACCCGAGTTGGCCGGGCTAAACAGACGAGACCCGAGTTGGCGGGCTAAACAGATAATCTTGTTTGAGAAATGTAACCATCAGGCCCGTCTTAGCAGGACAACTAATGCCCACACCAGTAAATGTAACCATTAGGCCCGTCTTAGCAGGACAACTAATGCCCACACCAGTAAATGTAACCACCAGGCCCGTCTTAGCAGGACAACTAATGCCCACACCAGTAAATGTAACCATTAGGCTCGTCTTAGCAGGACAACTAATGCCCACACCAGTAAATGTAACCATCAGGCCCATCTTAGCAGGACAACTAATGCCCACACCAGTAAATGTAACCATCAGGCCCGTCTTAGCAGGACAACTAATGCCCACACCAGTAAATGTAACCATTAGGCCCGTCTTAGCAGGACAACTAATGCCCACACCAGTAAATGTAACCATTAGGCCCGTCTTAGCAGGACAACTAATGCCCACACCAGTAAATGTAACCATCAGGCCCATCTTAGCAGGACAACTAATGCCCACACCAGTAAATGTAACCATCAGGCCCGTCTTAGCAGGACAACTAATGCCCACACCAGTAAATGTAACCATCAGGCCCGTCTTAGCAGGACAACTAATGCCCACACCAGTAAATGTAACCATCAGGCCCGTCTTAGCAGGACAACTAATGCCCACACCAGTAAATGTAACCATTAGGCCCGTCTTAGCAGGACAACTAATGCCCACACCAGTAAATGTAACCATTAGGCCCGTCTTAGCAGGACAACTAATGCCCACACCAGTAAATGTAACCATTAGGCCCGTCTTAGCAGGACAACTAATGCCCACACCAGTAAATGTAACCATCAGGCCCATCTTGGCAGGACAACTAATGCCCACACCAGTAAATGTAACCATCAGGCCCGTCTTAGCAGGACAACTAATGCCCACACCAGTAAATGTAACCATCAGGCCCGTCTTAGCAGGACAACTAATGCCCACACCAGTAAATGTAACCATCAGGCCCGTCTTAGCAGGACAACTAATGCCCACACCAGTAAATGTAACCATTAGGCCCGTCTTAGCAGGACAACTAATGCCCACACCAGTAAATGTAACCATCAGGCCCGTCTTAGCAGGACAACTAATGCCCACACCAGTAAATGTAACCATTAGGCCCGTCTTAGCAGGACAACTAATGCCCACACCAGTAAATGTAACCATCAGGTCCGTCTTAGCAGGACAACTAATGCCCACACCAGTAAATGTAACCATCAGGTCCGTCTTAGCAGGACAACTAATGCCCACACCAGTAAATGTAACCATCAGGCCCGTCTTGGCAGGACAACTAATGCCCACACCAGTAAATGTAACCATCAGGCCCATCTTAGCAGGACAACTAATGCCCACACCAGTAAATGTAACCATCATGCCCGTCTTAGCAGGACAACTAATGCCCACACCAGTAAATGTAACCATCAGGCCCGTCTTGGCAGGACAACTAATGCCCACACCAGTAAATGTAACCATCAGGCCCTTCTTGGCAGGACAACTAATGCCCACACCAGTAAATGTAACCATCAGGCCCATCTTAGCAGGACAACTAATGCCCACACCAGTAAATGTAACCATTAGGCCCGTCTTAGCAGGACAACTAATGCCCACACCAGTAAATGTAACCATCAGGTCCGTCTTAGCAGGACAACTAATGCCCACACCAGTAAATGTAACCATCAGGCCCGTCTTAGCAGGACAACTAATGCCCACACCAGTAAATGTAACCATCAGGCCCGTCTTAGCAGGACAACTAATGCCCACACCAGTAAATGTAACCATCAGGCCCGTCTTGGCAGGACAACTAATGCCCACACCAGTAAATGTAACCATCAGGCCCGTCTTGGCAGGACAACTAATGCCCACACCAGTAAATGTAACCATCAGGCCCGTCTTGGCAGGACAACTAATGCCCACACCAGTAAATGTAACCATCAGGCCCATCTTAGCAGGACAACTAATGCCCACACCAGTAAATGTAACCATCAGGCCCATCTTAGCAGGACAACTAATGCCCACACCAGTAAATGTAACCATCAGGCCCGTCTTAGCAGGACAACTAATGCCCACACCAGTAAATGTAACCATCAGGCCGTCTTAACAGGACAACTAATGCCCACACCAGAAAAATGTAACCATTAGGCCCGTCTTAGCAGGACAACTAATGCCCACACCAGTAAATGTAACCATTAGGCCCGTCTTAGCAGGACAACTAATGCCCACACCAGTAACCCTATGAAAATATTGTATCTGCCGATCTGATTAAGTATCATTAAGTCGTCGGCAGGCTGTTTTCATGGACGACTGATCTAACTTGAGTGCTGTCGAATATTGCGATGGACCCTTTGTGGCATCTACCAACCCAAGTACCACACAATGGATGTCTTCTGTACACTCGGTGTGTTAGTGCAGTTAGTCTCTGCCAACCCCAGTACAATCAGTTTCTACCAACCCCAATACAATCATTCTCTACCAACCCCAATACAATCATTCTCTACCAACCCCAATACAATCATTCTCTACCAACCCCAATACAATCAGTCTCTACCAACCCCAATACAATCATTCTCTACCAACCCGAATACAATCATTCTCTACCAACCCCAATACAATCAGTTTCTACCAACCCCAATACAATCAGTCTCTACCAACCCCAATACAATCATTCTCTACCAACCCCAATACAATCAGTTTCTACCAACCCCAATACAATCATTCTCTACCAACCCGAATACAATCAGTCTCTACCAACCCCAATACAATCAGTCTCTACCAACCCCAATACAATCATTCTCTACCAACCCCAATACAATCAGTTTCTACCAACCCCAATACAATCATTCTCTACCAACCCGAATACAATCATTCTCTACCAACCCCAATACAATCAGTCTCTACCAACCCCAATACAATCATTCTCTACCAACCCCAATACAATCAGTCTCTACCAACCCCAATACAATCAGTCTCTACCAACCCCAATACAATCAGTCTCTACCAACCCCAATACAATCATTCTCTACCAACCCCAATACAATCATTCTCTACCAACCCCAATACAATCATTCTCTACCAACCCCAATACAATCATTCTCTACCAACCCCAATACAATCAGTCTCTACCAACCCCAATACAATCAGTCTCTACCAACCCCAATACAATCAGTCTCTACCAACCCCAATACAATCATTCTCTACCAACCCCAATACAATCAGTCTCTACCAACCCCAATACAATCAGTCTCTACCAACCCCAATACAATCATTCTCTACCAACCCCAATACAATCATTCTCTACCAACCCCAATACAATCATTCTCTACCAACCCCAATACAATCATTCTCTACCAACCCCAATACAATCAGTCTCTACCAACCCCAATACAATCAGTCTCTACCAACCCCAATACAATCAGTCTCTACCAACCCCAATACAATCATTCTCTACCAACCCCAATAAAATCCTTCTCTACCAACCCCAAAACAATCAGTCTTTACCAACGCCAGTACAATCATTCTCTACCAACGCAATACAATCATTCTCTTCCAACCCCAATACAATCATTCTCTACCAACCCCAAAACAATCAGTCTTTACCAACGCCAGTACAATCATTCTCTACCAACGCAATACAATCATTCTCTACCAACCCCAATACAATCAGTCTCTACCAACCCCAATACAATCTCTACCAACCCCAATACAATCAGTCTCTATCAACCCCAATACAATCAGTCTCTAGAAACGCCAGTACAATCATTCTTCTCCAACCCCAATACAATCAGTCTCTACCAACCCCAATACAATCAGTCTCTATCAACCCCAATACAATCAGTCTCTAGCAACGCCAGTACAATCAGTCTTCTCCCACCCCAATACAATCAGTCTCTACCAACCCCAATACAATCAGTCTCTCCCAACCCCAGTACAATCAGTCTCTACCAACTCCAATACAATCAGTCTCTACCAACCCCAATACAATAGTCTCTACCAACCCCAATACAATTAATCTCTACCAACCCCAATACAATCATTCTCTACCAACCCCAATACAATCAGTCTCTCCCAACCCCAATACAATCACTCTCTACCAACCCCAATACAATCATTCTCTACCAACCCCAATACAATCAATCTCTACCAACCCCAATACAATCATTCTCTACCAACCCAAATACAATCATTCTCTACCAACCCAAATACAATCAGTCTCTATCAACCCCAATACAATCAGTCTCTACCAACCCCAATACAATCATTCTCTATCAACCCCAATACAATCATTCTCTACCAACCCCACTACAATCAGTCTCTATCAACCCCAATACAATCATTCTCTACCAACCCCAATACAATCAGTCTCTACCAACCCCAATACAATCAGTCTCTACCAACGCCAGTACAATCATTCTCTACCAACCCCAGTACAATCAGTCTCTACCAACTCCAATACAATCAGTCTCTACCAACCCCAATACAATCAGTCTCTACCAACCCCAATACAATCATTCTCTACCAACCCCAATACAATCAATCTCTACCAACCTCAATACAATCATTCTCTACCAACCCCAATACAATCAGTCTCTATCAACCCCAATACAATCAGTCTCTACCAACCCAAATACAATCAGTCTCTACCAACCCCAATACAATCAGTCTCTATCAACCCCAATACAATCATTCTCTACCAACCCCACTACAATCAGTCTCTATCAACCCCAATACAATCATTCTCTACCAACCCCAATACAATCAGTCTCTACCAACCCCAATACAATCATTCTCTACCAACCCCAATACAATCAGTCTCTACCAACCCCAATACAATCAGTCTCTACCAACCCCAATACAATCATTCTCTACCAACCCCAATACAATCAGTCTCTACCAATCCCAGTACAATCAGTCTCTACCAACCCCAATACAATCATTCTCTACCAACCCCAATACAATCATTCTCTACCAACCCCAATACAATCAGTCTCTACCAACCCCAGTACAATCATTCTCTACCAACCCCAATACAATCATTCTCTACCAACCCCAATACAATCAGTCTCTACCAATCCCAGTACAATCAGTCTCTACCAATCCCAGTACAATCAGTCTCTACCAACCCCTCAGGTTACGGTTCTGAATCGATGACTGTTGTAATGTTAAGAGAATGATGAGGTATTTACTTATATTACAGTCGGACCTCTCTAAGTCGAACTGAAAGGGACCCGAAAAAGAAGATTCGATTTAGGGAGTTTTCGAGTTAAGGAAAATGACGTAATAGGTGCAGATTAATCAAGGACAATGTTAAAATTGAGGGGGGGGGGAGGCCATACCAGGAGAAACTTGACAGGAAGGAGGGGCGTTGTCTGATGTTTCTTATGAAAGAAAGCTGACTTAACTTTGAAATACCGACACCACTGAAAAAGCCCCTCCCCCCACACTTTACTTCACACTGGGATGGTGGGAGTAAGATATTTCCTTTTACCCTACAGCCTAAATGCGACTAAGGGAGGCTGGAAGACAAAAATCTTCGAGTTAAGGAGATCTAAAATACATTAGTCTTATGGAATTTGTCAGGGACCTAACAATCAATTCCATATAGGGAGGTTTTCGACTTAGGGAAGTTCGACTTAGCGAGGTCCGACTGTATTTATACTTAGCCTATGTATATAGCTTGTGAGACGTTGTAAATATCCACATATATCCCCAAATATCTCCACATATATCCCCAAATATCTCCACATATATCCCCAGATATCTGACATATATCCCCAACATCTCCACATATATCCCCAAATATCTCCACATATATCTCCAGATATCTGACATATATCCCCAATATCTCCACATATCCCCAAATATCTCCACATATATCCCCAAATATCTGACATATATCCCCATATACCTAACACATAACCCTTAAATTTCTCCACATATATCCCCAGATATATCCACATTCAACCCCAGATATCTCCACATAGTTCCCCAAATATATCCACATATATCCCCAAATATTTTCACATTTATCCTCATATATCTGACACATAACCCTTAAATATCTCCACATATATCCCCAGATATCTCCACACATATCCCCAAATATCTTCACTTATATACCCATATATCAGAACATATCCCCAGACGTTGCAAAGATCACACATATTTATGAAAATACTTGACTTTTAAAGAATTACTTTTCTGTTTTCACTTTCCTCTTGGTTCGATCTCTAAGCACACATACAGATTCGTCAAGCACTCATACAGGTTCACCAAGCACACATACAGGTTCACCAAGCACACATACAGGTTCACCAAGCTCTCATACAGGTTCACCAAGCTCTCATACAGGTTCACCAAGCACTCATACAGGTTCACGAAGCACTCATACAGGTTCACCAAGCACACATACAGGTTCACGAAGCACACATACATGTTCACCAAGCTCTCTTACAGGTTCACCAAGCACTCATACAGGTTCAACAAGCACTCATACAGGTTCACCAAGCACTCATACAGGTTCACGAAGCACACATACATGTTCACCCAGAGCCGTCTTTACACCAGTTTGGGCCCCCGGGCAAAGAAATAGTGTTTGGCCCTTTCCCCGCAGGAATAGAAAAAATAAATATGCATAATATATATAGATAAACATATTCCCATGGGGCCCCTATGCTCGTGGGCCCCCGGCCAAATGCCCAACAGGCCTATGCATTAAGACGGCCCTGTGTTCACCAAGCACTCATACAGGTTCACCAAGCACACACACAGGTTCACCAAGCACACATACAGGTTCACCAAGCACTCATACAGGTTCACCAAGCACACATACAGTTTCACCAAGCACTCATACAGGCTCACCAAGCACACATACAGGTTCACGAAGCACACATACAGGTTTACCAATCACACATACAGGTTCACCAAGCACTCATACAGGTTCACAAAGCACACATACAGGTTCACTAAGCACTCATACAGGTTCACCAAGCACTCATACAGGTTCACCAAGCACAGATACAGGTTCACCAAGCACTCATACAGGTTCACCAAGCACTCATACAGGTTCACCAAGCACAGATACAGGTTCACCAAGCACTCATACAGGTTCACCAAGCACTCATACAGGTTCACCAAGCACTCATACAGGTTCACCAAGCACTCATACAGGTTCACCAAGCACTCATACAGGTTCACCAAGCACACATACATGTTCACCAAGCACACATACATGTTCACCAAGCACTCATACAGGTTCACCAAGCACTCATACAGGTTCACCAAGCACTCATACAGTTTCACCAAGCACTCAAACAGGTTCACCAAGCACTCCTACAGGTTCACCAAGCACTCATACATGTTCACCAAGAACACATACAGGTTCACCAAGCACTCATACAGGTTCACCAAGCACTCATACAGGTTCACCAAGCACTCATACAGGTTCACCAAGCACTCATACAGGTTCACCAAGCACACATACAGGTTCACCAAGCACACATACAGGTTCACCAAGCACTCATACAGGTTCACCAAGCACTCATACAGGTTCACCAAGCACTCATACAGGTTCACCAAGCACTCATACAGGTTCACCAAGCACTCATAAAGGTTCACCAAGCACACATACAGGTTCACCAAGCACTCATACAGGTTCACCAAGCACACATACAGGTTCACCAAGCTCTCATACAGGTTCACCAAGCACTCATACAGGTTCACCAAGCACAGATACAGGTTCACCAAGCACTCATACAGGTTCACCAAGCACTCATACAGGTTCACCAAGCACTCATACAGGTTCACCAAGCACTCATACAGGTTCACCAAGCTCTCATACAGGTTCACCAAGCTCTCATACAGGTTCACCAAGCACTCATACAGGTTCACCAAGCACTCATACAGGTTCACCAAGCACTCATACAGGTTCACCAAGCACTCATACAGGTTCACCAAGCACACATACAGGTTCACCAAGCACTCATACAGGTTCACCAAGCACACATACAGGTTCACCAAGCACACATACAGGTTCACCAAGCACACATACAGGTTCACCAAGCACACATACAGGTTCACCAAGCACACATACAGGTTCACCAAGCACATACTGTTTCACCAATCTTGTAAAGCGTATGCTTATGGCAGCTTCCTATTGATGTTATTTAATTGAAGTATTTCAATTTTTGTTACTCTAATTCTTAGTTTTAAAGGGCCATCTTGAAATAACGGTCAAAAACGAAATTAGTGACAGGAATTGATATAAACAAAATATCACAAAATGACGCCTTCTTGATATTTAGAGGAAACAATTCCACCCAGGGCTGGCTACCCTCCCCCCCCCCAAAAGAAAAAAATCCGTGCCCATCTTTTATATTTCGCTGCACCTCTCAAATGCTGCCCGCCCCATCTCTCAAGCCCTCCAGTAGCAGAGTGGGTACAGGCCATCACAAGAAAACAATGATTGCGTGCAGGGGCAGAAGAGAGCGAGATGGGTGGTGGGGTGCGGAAGCCACAGTCATCGACACTGACCCAATCTGGGGGTTGCTGCAGCTCTCCTGCACGGTGACACAGGTCCACTGGTCCACAGCTATTCTTGGCATCCGGTGATGCAAGCAGGTCGTCCAATCAGATTCGTAGCCGCTTCTTTCCATTTCCTTTTTTATAAAAAAACACTATCCTTATTTTTTTTAAATATTTTTTTTAGTTTAGTTTTTTGCCCTTTTATTAACTTGGAGTTTCCGGTTTACTCTCCGCTTCCTCTATTCCCAGCTCCATACTGCCCCCTCCCCAGGGTCCTCATTTCTCGTGTTTCAAGAATCTCCTCTTTCTTGTTTCATCTCACTTTTCACTATTGATTTTTATTCCATCACTTTCTCGTTCTCTCTCTCGCTCTCTCTCTCTCTCGCTCTGCCCCCCCCTCTCTCTCTCTCTCTCTCTCTCTCTCTCTCTCTATCTCTCGCTCTCTCTCTCTCTCTCTCTCTCTCTCTCTCTCTCTCTCTCTCTCTCTCTCTGTCTCTCTCTCTCTCTCTGTCTCTCTCTCTCTCTGTCTCTCTCTATCTCTGTCTCTCTCTGCCTCTCTCTCTGTCTCTCTCTCTCTCTGTCTCTCACTCTCTCTATCTCCCCCACCCTCTCTCTCTCGCGCGTTACCCCAACCCCCACCCCCACACATTTTCTGACTGGAACCCTTGCTCAACTCCTGTAGGGCTTCTTTCTAACTTCCCCGACCACCCTCCACGTCACACACTTTTCCTCCAAAACATCAGAAACAGAAAGTGGGGGAGGATTAGTTTTCTCCCCCCCCCCAAATCCCCCTATTTTCCTTTCAAATTTCTCCATGTGACGTATTTTTAGCCGATCACTCTGATACCCCCCCAATCTCACACCCTCACTGCCACTCCCCCCCAATCTCACACCCTCACTGCCACTCCCCCCCCCCAAATCTCAAACCCTCACTGCCACTCCCCCTCCAAACCTCACACCCTCACTGCCACTCCCCCACCACATCATGCCATTATTAACTTTGTGTGCACCACCGTTGCACCGCCCTGCACTCACCCCTGGCCATGCCTGCACCGTCTACTCTCCCCCGCCCCCACATCCTTCAAACTGCACTTCTTCTACAGCAGGGCGAGGAAAATGAATTTTTTCGGGCAATTTTCTCCTTATTGAACAGGGTCAAGGACATGCCTTGATCTTATCCCTAGGCACGGGACCACTGCTTACAGCACAACAACAGCTTCACGGCTACAGCACAACAGCTTCACGGCTTTGTATCCTCTCGAAGTACGCGCCAAGTTTTTGCTAGATCATTGTCACACACGCGTCATGTAGTTCGCTTCCAAACTTGTGGTTACCATTGGTGTATCAAAGGGAAGTCTTACAATAGTCTTACAACTTAGTTCAGTGGAAGAAATGAACTTTTGTAATGTCGAAATGGCCTGGCAGATAGTAATAAGTTCACGTATAGTAGATCAAGTAAGCATTGACTATATGACTGGAGTAGGTCAAGTAAACATTGATTATATGACTGGAGTAGGTCAAGTAAGCATTGTAATATGACTGGAGTAGGTTATGTAAACATTGACTATATGACTGGAGTAGGTCAAGTAAACATTGACTATAGGACTGGAGTAGGTCATGTAAACATGGACTATATGACTGGAGTAGGTTATGTAAACATTGACTATATGACTGGAGTAGGTCAAGTAAGCATTGACTATATGACTGGAGTAGGTTATGTAAACATTGACTATATGACTGGAGTAGGTCAAGTAAACATTGACTATATGACTGTAGTAGGTCAAGTAAACATTGACTATATGACTGGAGTGGGTCAAGTAAACATTGACTATATGACTGGAGTAGGTCAAGTAAACATTGACTATATGGCTGGAGTAGGTCAAGTATACATTGACTATATGGCTGGAGTAGGTCAAGTAAACATTGACTATATGGCTGGAGTAGGTCAAGTAAACATTGACCATATGGCTGGAGTAGGTCAAGTAAACATTGACTATATGACTGGAGTAGGTCAAGTAAACATTGACTATATGGCTGGAGTAGGTCAAGTAAACATTGACTATATGACTGGAGTAGGTCAAGTAAACATTGACTATATGGCTGGAGTAGGTCAAGTAAACATTGACTATATGGCTGGAGTAGGTCAAGTAAACATTGACTATATGGCTGGAGTAGGTCAAGTAAACATTGACTATATGGCTGGAGTAGGTCAAGTAAACATTGACTATATGGCTGGAGTAGTCAAGTAAACATTGACTATATGGCTGGAGTAGGTCAAGTAAACATTGACTATATGAATGGAGTGGGTCAAGTAAACATTGACTATATGACTGGAGTAGGTCAAGTAAACATTGACTATAAACTGGAGTAGGTCAAGTAAACATTGACTATATGGCTGGAGTAGGTCAAGTAAACTGTAACGCCTCTTTGTGGCGTATTACTTGTTAATGTGTTTTGTAGACGTTCTCACAATACAAACTCTTTAATGCAATAATCCTCTGTAGAATTAATGTCAATGAAATAACTTTAATATGCACACTATGTACAGAAATATAACTTTGAGGTTTCACAACGTGGAGACATCAGCCACACATTCGCCATTACTCTCAGAACCCCTTTCGCGCGCTTTTACCCATGTGACCTCTATGTCACTAATCTCGTGATTCTCACGTGACATAAACATTGACTATATGACTAGAGTAGGTCAAGTAAACATTGAATTTGTGACTGGAGTAGGTCAAGTAAACATTGACTTTATGACTAGAGTATTTAAAGTAGACATCGGCTTTATGACCGGAGAGAGTGATGTCATGACGTCATTTACTGACCGGAAGTCAACCCTCTCCACTGACAAGACAAACGATCTTGTTGACTGTCAACAAAAAAAAACTTTGTTTCTACCACTAGTCGACTCTGTAATGACGTAACCTTCTTCCCGTCCACTCATTCGACTTTGTCAATCTCCCGTCACTCCTCTTCATGTAACCTTCTTCCCGTCCACTCATTCGACTTTGTCAATCTCCCGTCACTCCTCTTCATGTAACCTTCTTCCCGTCCACTCATTCGACTTTGTCAATCTCCCGTCACTCCTCTTCATGTAACCTTCTTCCCGTCCACTCATTCGACTTTGTCAATCTCCCGTCACTCCTCTTCATTCCTCTCTCGCTTTTCTTTTTACAAGTTTATTGCTAATTCTCCTACATTCTTTATCTCTTTATTTCCTTTCCTTTCCTATTCTTTCTTTCTCTCTTTTTCTCCCTCTTTCTCTCGTTCTTTTTCTCTCCGCTCTCTCTCTCTCTCTTCCAAAGCCTCGTTCTATTTTCCGCAAGATCTTCGCCTCACATCTTGAGCCCCTCCTCCTCACGTGACCTTACGGGAATCCCCCCTCCCTTACTCCTGTGCTCCCCCTCTCACATCTCAGCTGTGGTGTTGACAGCGTTGTTGCGTCCATCCCATTGATTTTCTATCAGGTCCTGCACATCTGCCTTTTATCACATGCCGCAGTGCTCCGTGTCCAGCTTCTATGCTAACCTGCTTGGGTGGGGTGGGTGGGTGGGACAGCTTCCTAGTCCCCGGGTCGGACCTTCTTGGCCTCCATTCCTGAGCGGTAAAATGATCCGACCCTGAAACTTGCAGTGTCCGTGCTGAAGTGGTGGGGGTGATATGGTGTCATTTTGTCCTAGTTTTCCCTGGCTAAGAGGAATGACTTATTTTGAGAGAGGAGATATATATGCGTGTTTGCACAGGTGTCGAGCGGATGATTCTGGGGGGGAGGGTGTGGGTGTACATGACGTAAGCAACAATTTTTCGTCATTGTGACCTGTCCCATGAAAATTTGACCTCAATTTTCTACGTCAGCACCACGATCGTACGTACTTCCGGTGTCACCACGGCCACCACTCTTACACCGGTGATCAAACTAACACGTTAGAAACGTGCGTCGGGGCTCCGGAGGTCATAAGGTCAAAGTGTAGCCTATGAGAAATACCAGTGTTTGTCAACAACAACTTCGATGGCCACCTCCCATCTATTAGCCATCATTTCACCTTTACCACCAGCTGACCATTAAGAGGACATTCTAATACCACCTTAACTAATGTATCCAGTAACTGACCCATTGTTTACCCATGCACCACCTTAACTAATGTATCCAGTAACTGGCCCATTGTTTACCCATGCACGTCCTTAACTAATGTATCCAGTAACTGGCCCATTGTTTACCCATGCACCACCTTAACTAATGTATCCAGTAACTGGCCCATTGTTTACCCATGCACCACCTTAACTAATGTATCCAGTAACTGGCCCATTGTTTACCCATGCACGTCCTTAACTAATGTATCCAGTAACTGGCCCATTGTTTACCCATGCACCACCTTAACTAATGTATCCAGTAACTGGCCCATTGTTTACCCATGCACCACCTTAACTAATGTATCCAGTAACTGGCCCATTGTTTACCCATGCACGTCCTTAACTAATGTATCCAGTAACTGGCCCATTGTTTACCCATGCACCACCTTAACTAATGTATCCAGTAACTGGCCCATTGTTTACCCATGCACCACCTTAACTAATGTATCCAGTAACTGGCCCATTGTTTACCCATGCACCACCTTAACTAATGTATCCAGTAACTGGCCCATTGTTTACCCATGCACCTTCTTAACTAATGTATCCAGTAACTGGCCCATTGTTTACCCATGCAAGCCACTACCTTCCGTTCAGACGTGGTTTATTCTTCATTTCTTCAATCAGATTTTACACCGCTTAACCCTCCCAGCTCCTTGTGGGCCTCTGCTCCTCTCTCATCTGTCCTCTCTGCCCCTCTCTCATCTGTCCTCTCTGCCCCTTTCTCATCGGTCCTCTCTGCTCCTTTCTAATCGGTCCTCTCTGTCCCTCTCTCATCGGTCCTCTCTGCCCCTTTCTCATCTGTCCTCTCTCCCCCTCTCTCATCTGTCCTCTCTGCCCCTTTCTCATCTGTCCTCTCTGTCCCTCTCTCATCTGTCCTCTCTGTCACTCTCTCATTGGTCCTCTCTGTCCCTCTCTCATCTGTCCTCTCTGTCCCTCTCTCATCTGTCCTCTCTGTCCCTCTCTCATCTGTCCTCTCTGCCCCTCTCTCATCGGTCCTCAGTGTCCCTCTCTCATCTGTCCTCTCTGTCACTCTCTCTGATTGGTTCTCTCTGTCACTCTCTCATCGGTCCTCTCTGTCCCTCTCTCATCTGTCCTTTCTGCCCCTCTCTCATCTGTCCTCTCTGCCCCTCTCTCATCGGTCCTCTCTGTCCCTCTCTCATCTGTCCTCTCTGCCCCTTTCTCATCTCTCCTCTCTGTCACTCTCTCATTGGCCCTCTCTGCCCTCTCATCTGTCCTCTCTGCCCCTCTCACTGTGGCCCTCTCTGCCCCTCTCACTGTGGCCCTCTCTGCCCCTCTCACTGTGGTCCTCTCTGCCCCTCTCTTATCGGTCCTCTCTGCCCTCTCATCTGTCCTCTCTGCCCCTCTCTCATCGGTCCTCTCTGCCTCTCTCCTAGTGGCCTTCTCTACCCGTGGCCCTCTCTGCCCCTCTCCCAGTGGCCCTCTCTGCCTCTCTCCTAGCAGCTCTCTCTGCCCCTGTCACAGAGGTCCTCTCTGCCCCTCTCCCAGTGGCCCTCTCTCCCAGTGGCTCTCTCTTCCTCTCTCCCAGCGGCCCTCTCTGCCCCTCATGACACCCCACCCTGTATGAGCCCTTCCAGTCCGTCGCACCAGCTCCTTCTGTTTTTTTGTGGGCAAATTTGAAAAGATAATGGCTGCCCAGCCAAATGGGCTCCCACTGCCCGCTAAATAAACAGCTGATTGGAGGGAGATGTGCACTGTAGTGAGGGGAGAGGGAGTGGGGGAGGGCTGGTTCTCCCTGGTATTTCTAGGCCTGGTTCTTGCATTCATTTTTATATGCATTAATTTGCTTTCACAATAATTATTGCCTGGAACTTGGGGATGGAAGAAAGAAGCGCTTGTCTTTGTAAAATGTCATTTTTAAACAAACATTTTGAAAAAAAAAGTTTCTTGAAATACAGTTGACGAATTTATTTTTTTTAAAGATGGTTTCCAATTTTTAATGCGTGTTGTTTATTTATGTGTTGGCATGTTGTATATTTATGTGTTGGCATGTTGTTTATTTATGTACAGTATTGGCATGTTGTATATTTATGTGTTGGCATGTATATTTATTAGGCCTGCGGAAATAAACGATTAATTAATCGATTAATCGTTAAAAATTTAATCGATTACAATTAATTTGATCGATTAAAATACTATTAAAATTTAATAAAATATTTCTAATATTTTTTTCCCAATTTAATAATAAGTTATAGTTTTTGTAACTTACATACTTTTCCATCGTATTATTATTATTAATTAATTATTTAGACGTGCATACGTTAACAAAAAGGTTTTTCTTCGTTATTTCTTGCATAGCAGAACGAATTTGCTGTGCTACGTCACAAAATTTGGAAGTCATGGAATTTCCGTGACTTATCTGATCTCGCGAAATAATGAATCGCAACTTAACGGGTTATATATATATACGTTATAAAAATATAATTAATCGAAATTAATCAAAATTAATCAATTAATCTATTAAATTTTTTCCCGATTAATGGAACACACATTTTTTTAATCAGTACCAGCCCAAATATTTATGTGTTGGCAATGTCATCACAGCCTCACACAATGTCATCACAGCCTCACACAATGTCATCACAGCCTCACACAATGACATCACAGCCTCACACAATGTCACCACAGCCTCACACAATGTCACCACAGCCTCACACAATGTCAGCACAGCCTCACACAATGTCAGCACAGCCTCACACAATGTCAGCACAGCCTCACACAATGTGACCACAACTTCACACAATGTCATCACAACCTCATACAATGTCATCACAACCTCACACAATGACACCACAGCCTCACACAATGTCATCACAGCCTCACACACTGTCACCACAGCCTCACACAATGTCATCACAGCCTCACACAATGTCATGACAGCCTCACACAATGTCATCACAACCTCACACAATGACATGACTGCCTCACACAATGCCATGACAGCCTCACACAATGTCATCACAGCCTCACACAATGTCATCACAGCGTCACACAATGTCATCACAGCCTCACACAATGTCATCACAGCCTCACGCAATGTCATTACAGCCTCACACAATGTCATAACAGCCTTTACACAATGTCATAACAGCCTTTACACAATGTCATCACAGCCTCACACAATGACATCACAGCCTCTCACAATGCCACCACAGCCTCATACAATGTCATAATAGCCTCACTCAATGTCATCACAGCTTCACTCAATGCCACCAAAAAATGAATTTAATTCCTGTTAAATTGAAAGTTCGATTATTTTCCTTTCTTTAGATATTTGTTTGTTTGCTGTTTAAAATTTGTAATTAATTTTTTTGTTAAACTTTTATTTTATTTGCAAGGTCGATATGGATTATGTGACATTTTAATATCATGTCTTTGAGCCTAAGCGCCCCTTTACACCACCCACACACCACACACACATCAACCAATTACTACCCACACTCGACCCACCCAGTCACACACTACCCCCACACACCACTCACACACTACCTCCACACACACACCATCAACACACACACACCACCAACACACACACACCAACACACACACACCAACACACACACACACCACCAACACACACACACCACCAACACACACACACACCACCAACACACACACACCACCAACACACACACACCATTAAATCATTAAACGCACACACACAACCAACGCACCACCACACACACAACCCACATACCACCCACACATCACCAAATCACTACCCACACACACACTACCCACACACATACCCACAATTTAATATGCCCCTCAAAGTTTTGCGCATGCAGTCCACGCACGCCAGTTAGGGTGACATTTGGGAGGGGGTGTGGGGGCGAGGGAGGGCGCCATTAATTATTTTGGTGCTAATATCTTTCTTTGTTCTGTGAGACGGGGACACGCTGGCAGACCTGCCTGGGGTGATTCCCCTTGCAACTCTGAGTGTGACGGGCAAGCTGTGGTGGGGGGGGGGCATGGAATACTACATGTCACGTTATCCACCACCCCCACCCCCCAGAATGTGCAATTTGTGTGGTGATGTCTTAGATAGACTTGCTGGTGTTGTGTGAGTGGGTGTGTGAGTGGGTGTGTGAGTGGGATTTAGGTGAGTGTGTGGGGGTGTATGAGTGTGTTGGTGTGTGTGTGAGTGTGTACCCCCAGCCCCCCCCACGAAGTCCCGGGCCCCCCCAGCCCTCCACACACATAGCTCGGTCCCACCCCCAGCCCTCCACACACATAGCTCAGTCCCACCCCCAGCCCTCCACACACATAGCTCGGTCCCACCCCCCCAGCCCTCCACACACATAGCTCGGTCCCACCCCCAGCCCTCCACACACATAGCTCGGTCCCACCCCCAGCCCTCCACACACATAGCTCGGTCCCACCCCCAGCCCTCCACACACATAGCTCGGTCCCACCCCCCAGCCCTCCACACACATAGCTCGGTCCCACCCCCAACCCCGCACCCAACTTCCAAGCCCCCACACACACATATCCCTGGGCCCCTCACCCTATCCCCCCACACACACATATCCCTGGGCCCCTCATCCTATCCCCCCACTCACACATATCACTGGGCCCCTCACCCTATCCCCCCACACACATATCCCTGGGCCCCTCACCCTATCCCCCACACACACATATCCCTGGGCCCCTCACCCTATCTCCCCACACACACATAGCCCCGGGCCCCAAACCCCAGCCCTCCCCCACATAGTTTCCGGCAACCAGCCGAGCGTTCAGAGTTACCTCTTGAATAAATGATTCCAGCGAAGATGTTTTGTTGATCTGCGGACCACGATGATTTGATTTTACGATTTGTTGCTGCTGTGTCGCCTGTCAATTGATTTTATACATACTTAAGGAGACTGAAGTAAAAAAAAATAGCCGTCGTTCTGTTGCGACAGGCGGTGTTTAAATGGTTGAGATGTCAAAGTAAACAGTCAGGGAGATGGAAACTGTAATAAGTGGATAATGGGGTGGGGGGGTGAGGGAGCTGGCTTCACGAACACGGGTGCATCTGCTGTTGTTATACAACCCTGGCATGCTAATACTGATAGTCTAAGACAGTGATGGCGACCCTGGTAGACTGATGCTGTTGTCTAAGACAGTGATGGCGACCCTGGTAGACTGATGCTGTTGTCTAAGACAGTGATGGCGACCCTGGTAGACTTATGCTGTTGTCTAAGACAGTGATGGCGAACCTGGTAGACTGATACTGATAGTCTAACCCACTTATTTATACCAAATTGCCAACACAAAGTGCTAGTAAAGTGGTTTGATTAAGGAAGGTATATTTTAGTTGCGTGCCGGTTGATGAGGCTATTCGTGCTGACTGTGGCACGCGTGCCATAGGTTCGCCATCACTGGTCTAAGCTGTCTCTAATTCCCACTCTGGTAGACATGCAGTCTAAGATATCTCTATTTCCCACTCTGGTAGACAGCCAGTCTAAGATATCTCTATTTCCCACTCTGGGAGACAGCCAGTCTAAGATATCTCTATTTCCCTCTCTGGTAGACATGCAGTCTAAGATATCTCTATTTCCCTCTCTGGTAGACATGCAGTCTAAGATATCTCTATTTCCCTCTCTGGTAGACATGCAGTCTAAGATATCTCTATTTCCCTCTCTGGTAGACATGCAGTCTAAGATATCTCTATGTTCCAACTATTCCGCGAAGAGATCGAAACACAGCGAGCGCTTCTAATCCAGTGGTTCCCAACCTTTTTTTGGGTGGCGACCCCTTTTTATAAAAGCTATGTGACCCGCGACCCCCATGAAATTTAAATAAGTCATTTTCAATATAATTTGCACAAAATAGAGCAAATTTCCATTAAAGTGAATATTTTTAGTCGGCAGTTGACGACCCCCAGAAAATCCACAGGTTGGGAACCGCTATTCTAATGCATTTACCATGTTACCTGGCACAGGATTCCCATCTACATCCGTTAGGCGCGCGCACTCAACCCGAGAAAATGTCACGTGAGACATCGTTGTGCGGTCACGTTTACCATTGCGTCACAAACCGATCTCTACTAAGCGCCCCCCACCCCCACCCCCCACCCCCCACCCCCGCCCATAAAATCTGATTTATTCACTGAATAAATCAATTACGTCTTATTTATGTGTCTTATTTATGTGTCTTATTTATGTGTCTTATTTATGTGTCTTATTTATGTGTCTTATTTATGTGTCTTATTTATGTGTCTTATTTATGTGTCTTATTTATGTGTCTTATTTATGTGTCTTATTTATGTGTCTTATTTATGTGTCTTATTTATGTGTCTTATTTATGTGTCTTATTTATGTGTCTTATTTATGTGTCTTATTTATGTGTCTTATTTATGTGTCTTATTTATGTGTCTTATTTATGTGTCTTATTTATGTGTCTTATTTATGTGTCTTATTTATGTGTCTTATTTATGTGTCTTATTTATGTGTCTTATTTATGTGTCTTATTTATGTGTCTTATTTATGTGTCTTATTTATGTGTCTTATTTATGTGTCTTATTTATGTGTCTTATTTATGTGTCTTATTTATGTGTCTTATTTATCGCATGTTCTGAATCTTAATAGTTTATTTTTGATGAAATTGTTAAAAGTTACATCCTTAACCTGGGGTGGGCTAGGCTTAAATTCATAGGGGTGGAAAGCAATGAAAAATTTTCACTCACTCCATCACTATCTCACATCATCACTACCTCACACCCTCGCTGCATTACCGCCTCACAGCCTTACTGCCTCACAGCCTCAAAACATACAGACGACTCTCCTCCCGTTCAGACTGACCACTCTCCTCCCGTTCAGACTGACCACTTCACAAAATATATCAAGACAGGCCTTCTTCCACACTTCCTTACTTCAGAGCGTCCCCAATGCCCACTGTCCACTCGACTGATAACAAAGGAATGTTGGGGGTTAGCGTCCCCAATGCCCACTGTCCACTCGACTGATAACAAAGGAATGTTGGGGGTTTTCCTCACTCTAAGTGGACTCAACTCGTCCAAACCACGTTGTATTTTTTCTATTAAAAAAGTGTCCTCACACGCATGCGCATTGGCTTGCAACTTTTCTTTTCTTTCCTCTGAAATATCCAATGAACGGAGAGTGATGGCAGAGCTCTTCTTTAAATTGACGGCTCAAGGGAAACTAGTATGCGATTATGTGTTGTGTGACGTGGGATGTGAAACTAGTCTGCGATTATGTGTTGTGTGACGTGTGATGTTTGCTTTATGGACAACGACGATCAGCCGCCCCCCCCCCTAACCTGAACTGCTCCAAAACAATCGATCAAAGTGTTACTGACCCCTGACCAATCATTTGTTTAATTGAAGTGCGCACCACGAAATACTTTAGGGCCATAATAATAAACTGAAGTACGCACCATACTTTAGGGCCGTACAGCCTCGAGCAGTGTGTATCTTCTTGTGATGTCATACTTGACCTTTTAAAATTTTGATTTAGAGATCATTCAGGCCGCCTGGTCCTTCAGGTTTTAAAGCTGCTCTGATTTATTGTCCCTCGGATTTATTGTCCCGTTTTCGAAAGGTGACTTCGCGACCTCAGGTTTGCAATTTTGAAATATTTGACACAGATAATTGAACCTACCATGGAGAGACGCTGTGTCACTCGACTGGGCATCGGCCAGATCAATAGTGGTCAATTGGGCATTACAACCCGGCCATATGCAGTATTAGACTGTCACTGAACAGTTTAACATCCCGGCTATGGGCAGTGTGACTGTCACTGAACAGTTTAACACCACACCTCGTCTCGGCCAATCAGATATTGCCATCTAATCCTCTCACCTTGACTAGGTCAACTTGCCAACGTGACATAATCGGATCAGATTGGCTTTCTCTTCATTGTTTTATTCCCTTCCCCGTGATGCATTACCAAGGGTTCCCCTAACCTGAGATTTGCTGGTACCCCAGTCTCGTGGTTCCCCTATCCCTAGAGTTTCTGGTACTATAATGAACTCTGATCATTATAATTGAGGATTTACTTTATTTTTGAACTCTAAAATAATGTTTAAAATTCTAACAGCCGACATTGGCAAAACTCTAAACCGCAACCACACAAGATTGCTTCTTACAATATTTCGTTAATGGTTGCCAAATCGGGAAAACGTCATACTATTGATAAAGAACAAATTATACAGCTATACGTGAAGTAATACGTACTGATAGTCAACCGTACTGAGTACTGTAATAGTAATAATACAGTGCAAATAAGAATTGTTGAAATGGCTACACGTGTTGAAGATTCATTGCGTGGCTATTTAAAAACATCGCTCTTTTCTAATCAATTTCATGAGTCAACTTTGCCAGGAAATAAAGCTTTACATTTAGTCAACTTTGCCAGGAAATGAAGCTTTACATTTAGCATACGTGCGGTTCACAAAGGAAGAATAAATTTGCCAAGAATTATTATTTGCTAAATATTTGCAAACTGATTCCAAAGAAGAATCAATATTTCATCCATTGGATTAGAAAAAGGAAAACCTCTAAGTAATATTTCATTAGCCACATATGGTGCTCTAGCGATAGTAGTGTGCTACAGGGGTGCTCTAGCGATAGTAGTGTGCTACAGCGGTGCTCTAGCGATAGTAGTGCGCTACAGGGGTGTTCTAGCGATAGTAGTGTGCTACAGGGGTGCTCTAGCGATAGTAGTGCGCTACAGGGGTGTTCTAGCAATAGTAGTGTGCTACAGGGGTGTTCTAGCGATAGTAGTGTGCTACAGGGGTGTTCTAGCGATAGTAGTGTGCTACAGGGGTGCTCTAGCGATAGTAGTGTGCTACAGGGGTGTTCTAGCGATAGTAGTGCGCTACAGGGGTGCTGTAGCGATAGTAGTGCGCTACAGGGGTGCTCTAGCGATAGTAGTGCGCTACAGGGGTGCTCTAGCGATAGTAGTGCGCTACAGGGGTGTTCTAGCGATAGTAGTGCGCTACAGGGGTGTTCTAGCGATAGTAGTGCGCTACAGGGGTGTTCTTGCATATTTAAAAAATGAGGTGCTGAATGCATTCACAGTATACTATATCATCAATCGTCAACATCTAATTTCCAAAATTTAAGTGCACGCACACATAATTCATTACAATATGTAATTAAAGCTATCAACACAATCAGAAGCAAATTATTGAATGATAGATTATTTAAACAGCTTTGTATTGAAAACGATGAAGAATTAAATTGTTTGCTGCTTCAGTCAGAAGTTCGTTGGTTCTCAAAGGGAGCTTGTTTTAAATGTTTTTATAAGCTTTTTAACTCGATGCTGAAGTACATGTAAGATAAAAATAATTCTTTACGATCCAATTTAATTCAATTAAAAAGTGACATCGCTTACATGACCGACTTGTTTCAAAAATTTAATGAAAGGAATCTTTTTCTTCAAGGTGATGAACTACCGTAATTTTAATAACAAAATATGTTATTTCTGCATTTGTAACAAAACTTCGGTTCAAAATAAATTTTGAACGAGGAAAATTCAGCCAGTTCCCAAATTTATCAGGAGCAGGAACATGTACTCATGCTTGATTATTGTCAGCACTTGGATGCTCTCTCCATTTAGATTTGTCAGCACTTGGATGCTCTCTCCATTTAGATTTGTCAGCACTTGGATGCTCTCTCCATTTAGATTTGTCAGCACTTGGATGCTCTCTCCATTTAGATTTGTCAGCACTTGGATGCTCTCTCCATTTAGATTTGTCAGCACTTGGATGCTCTCTCCATTTAGATTTGTCAGCACTTGGATGCTCTCTCCATTTAGATTTGTCAGCACTTGGATGCTCTCTCCATTTAGATTTGTCAGCACTTGGATGCTCTCTCCATTTAGATTTGTCAGCACTTGGATGCTCTCTCCATTTAGATTTGTCAGCACTTGGATGCTCTCTCCATTTAGATTTGTCAGCACTTGGATGCTCTCTCCATTTAGATTTGTCAGCACTTGGATGCTCTCTCCATTTAGATTTGTCAGCACTTGGATGCTCTCTCCATTTAGATTTGTCAGCACTTGGATGCTCTCTCCATTTAGATTTGTCAGCACTTGGATGCTCTCTCCATTTAGATTTGTCAGCACTTGGATGCTCTCTCCATTTAAATTTGTCAGCACTTGGATGCTCTCTCCATTTAGATTTGTCAGCACTTGGATGCTCTCTCCATTTAGATTTGTCAGCACTTGGATGCTCTCTCCATTTAGATTTGTCAGCACTTGGATGCTCTCTCCATTTAGATTTGTCAGCACTTGGATGCTCTCTCCATTTAGATTTGTCAGCACTTGGATGCTCTCTCCATTTAGATTTGTCAGCACTTGGATGCTCTCTCCATTTAGATTTGTCAGCACTTGGATGCTCTCTCCATTTAGATTTGTCAGCACTTGGATGCTCTCTCCATTTAGATTTGTCAGCACTTGGATGCTCTCTCCATTTAGATTTGTCAGCACTTGGATGCTCTCTCCATTTAGATTTGTCAGCACTTGGATGCTCTCTCCATTTAGATTTGTCAGCACTTGGATGCTCTCTCCATTTAGATTTGTCAGCACTTGGATGCTCTCTCCATTTAGATTTGTCAGCACTTGGATGCTCTCTCCATTTAGATTTTTATCAACGATTTGATGTTATTTGAACATGAATATTTTGAAAATGAACATACCTGATTGAATTTTGGATCCTTTTTGAAGTGCAAACACAAATCCGCAGTTGCAAGAAGAACTGATGGAAGAAACTACAAATGATGAATTAAATTTAAATTCAAAAGCGGCTACCAACAGTTCTGGCTGGAAAAGGAGATCCCTACAGCCTATCCTGAAATATGAGCTGTAATTTAAAAGTTCTTCATTAATTTTTTTCCATCATATTTGGTGGAAAGTTGCGGTAACCAATTTATTAACAAACAACAACAACAGCAACGGAAGAAAGACAAAATAAAGAAAAAACCGAATACAAATAGAACTTCTCCTTCGGGTTATAATCTGCTTGTATGTCAAGCAGCTCTAACTGTTTATCCTCTGGGGCTGAATCATCTTCCGCACAAAGTGGCGAACTGGGGATATTGAAGAGTGTTTCCAGATTGTTGTAGTCTTGGAACTTCCTTTCAAATTCCATTGCCAAGGCATTCAACTGAGCCTTTTATTTGTAAGCCACATATACTTCATATGCAAACAAGCTATTGCCCTGAAGTTTGACATTCAACTTTTTAATAACGTTAATGGCAAACATGGAGTACGACTTCCACTCTTCATAACTATGGTAGTAACAACGTCACAAACAAAACCTTTCATCTCCAAGAACATAACTATTTCTTTATTGAGATCCCACAATCGTCTCAATATCTTGTCCAGGCTCGGCCAGCGGACACTGCTGTGGTAGATAAAACAATAATACTCAAATCTTCAGGCAGTGCCTTGAGTGCCCTGGGTGTGACACAGTTTATCATACTGACAACTGCTTGAGCTTTAACACAGCTTTACACATACTTTCCTGATGAATTACACAGTGGAGAGGTAAGAGTGTATGGTCAGGATGTTCTAATTATTTAATTTTATTCTTCATCAATTTCACCAGAACTTCATTTTTCCAGTTAAAGCACACGCTCCATCGGTTGTTACACTTGCCATCTTGTTCCACACCAACCCAGTTCTTTCAACACAGTTCTCAACAGCACTGAATAAATCCTGGCCTGTAGTTGCGTCTTTGAGCTACTCAAAACTAATTATTTCTTAGGTAAGCTCGAAACGAGTGTTTATTCCCCGTATACATACCAACAATTCTGCTGTTCCTGTACATTGGTACTTTCATCCAAAGCAAACAAGTACCACAAAAAGTCTTTGCTTTCATCTCGAAGTTGGTGCATCAAATTGTCGCTTATTTTTTCAACACGGCTGACTACAATTCTCCTTGATAGAGAAATGCGGTCAAATTGTATTTTCTGTTTTTGGACACATAATGCTTGCTGCATTTGACAAGCATTCCTTGATGAACTCGCTTTCAGAAAAAGGGCTTGTTCCATTTTACGATCTTATAGGACAGCACCAACCTGGCTTCGATTGCAGCAACTTGTATTTAAGACTGTTTGGTGAAAACATTTTGCTGCTTCTTTGAATTATTAACCCACTCCTGGCAATTCCATTTTCTCTCTTCGTCCGTTAAATTGTGCCCGAAATCCAAATGTTTTTTTATGCGGTGTCTTTTTAAGTTGTGCCCCTTAAAGACGACACAACGTCACGGCACAACAAGCAGACTGCTTTGCTCCCAACGCTCGTGCAGCAGTATTTAGCGGCAGTCAATTCGTCATTAAAAACACGACATTCGTCCTTAATCTTTCTTTCTTTCTTTGGCAGCACTAATGATTAAATCGCCTATTTGCTTTTAAATTACAATTTTTCAAAAGTGTTCAAAATGTAAATCGTTAACAAAAGCAAATTTCGGGTGAGCTGAAAAGTAGTTTTGAATAGATATGTCAACAATTAATGACTAATGATCACTAATCGATTCTGGACCCATAAAACAGATTATATACCCCTAGATTCGAATCAAATACTCAGAAAAGAATATCAAAAATATATTTAAAAGTTATTTTAAAAAACAAAGAAAATTAACCTCATAATATACTCTGACGCGCCTCGTGCAGCCCGCGAACCGTTGTCCTTGTGTTAGAATAATTTTTTTAAAATTCGGCGGGAGGGGGGCGCTGAGTAATATTTATTTCTGGAAAAAAAAGTTTGGCAACCACTTTTTTTTTGTTCCCCTAATTCTTCTAAATCTACACGCCGTCATCTATACTAATAAAAGGCAAAGCCCTCACTCACTCACTCATTCATCACTAATTCTCCAACTTCCCGTGTAGGTAGAAGCATGAAACTTTGGGAAGTTGTCGAGTACCCTCTCACTACAAAAATTGGAGTAAAAGAATTTTAAAAATAACACTCATGGGGGCCGGGGGCCCAAAAACGTTTTTTTTCCTTATATGGACTTTATAAAATTTGAAAATCACCAATTCTCCCATTTCCTGAGTAGGCAGAAGCATGAAACTTTGGGAAATTGTTGAGTACAACCCCGCGATGGTAACGGGAGAAAAAACATTTAAATTATCACTTCCTGGGGGCCGGGGGCCCAAATGAAGTTTTTTCCTTATATGAGCTATATAAAAACTAAAAATCACCAATTCTCCTATTTCCCGTGTAGATAGAAGCTTAAAAACTTGGGGTGGTTGTTAAGTTCACTTCCGCAAAAATAACAAGCAAAAAAATATTTAAATTATCACTGAATGGGGGCTGGGGGCCCAAATGTAGTTTTTTTCTTACATAAAAAAATGACTCATCACTAATTCTCCAACTTCCCGTGTAGGTAGAAGCATGAAACTTTGGGAAGTTGTCGAGTACACTCTCGCCACGAAAATTGGAGTAAAAGATTTTTTAAAATAACACTCATGGGGGCCGGGGGCCCCAAAACGTTTTTTTCCTTATATGGCCTATATAAAATTTGAAAATCACCAATTCTCCCATTTCCCGAGTAGGCAGAAGCATGAAACTTTGGGAAATTGTTGAGTACAACCCCGCGATGGTAATGGAAGAAAAAACATTTAAATTATCACTTCCTGGGGGCCGGGGGCCCAAATGAAGTTTTTTCCTTATATGAGCTATATAAAAAACTAAAAATCACTAATTCTCCTATTTCCCGTGTAGATAGAAGCATGAAACTTGGGGTGGTTGTTAAGTTCACTTCCGCGAAAATAACAAGCAAAAACTATATTTAAATTATCACTGAATGGGGGCCGGGGGCCCAAATGTAGTTTTTTTCTTATATAAAAAAAATGACTCATCACTAATTCTCCAACTTCCCGTGTAGGTAGAACCATGAAACTTTGGGAAGTTGTCGAGTAGCCTCTCGCGACGAAAATTGGAGTAAAAGAATTTTAAAAATAACACTCATGGGGGCCGGGGGCCCAAAAACGTTCTTTTTCCTAATATGGCCTATATAAAATTTGAAAATCACCAATTCTCCCATTTCCCGAGTAGGCAGAAGCATGAAACTTTGGGAAATTGTTGAGTACAACCCCGCGATGGTAATGGGAGAAAAAACAATGAAATTATCACATAGTGGGGGCCGGGGGCCCAAATGAAGTTTTTTCCTGATATGAGCTATATAAAAACTAAAAATCACTAATTCTCCTATTTCCCGTAAAGGTGGAAGCATGAAACTTTGGGCAGTTGTAACATTCCGCGATGGTAACGGGTAAAAAAATTATATAAATTATCACTTACTGGGGACCGGGGGCCCAAATATAGTTTTTTCTAATATTAAAAACTGACTCAACACTAATTCTCCAACTTCCCGTGAATGTAGAAGCTAAAACTTTGGGAACTTGATTAGTACACTCTTATGACGATAATTGGCGAAAAGAAAATTAAAAAATTTCACTCATGGTTGGCCGGGGCCCTAAAACCGTTTTTTTTTCGTATATGGGCTATATAAAACTGAATGAACACTAATTCCTCATCTTCCCGTGTAGGTAGAAGCATGAAACTTTGGAAAGTTGTTGAGTACCCTCCCGCGATGATAACAATCACAACCAAATATAAAGTTATTATTCACTAGGGGGCCGGGGGCTCAAATGTAGGTTTTTTCTTATATGAGCTATATATAACAGACTCATCATTAAATATCTAACTTCCCGTGTAGTAAGGAGCACGAAACTTTGGGAAGTTGTTAAGTACCCTCCCCCAATGGTAGCAGACGAAAAATAAATTAAATTATCAGCTCGATAGGATCACGGGAAGTGTATCATTTTTTACTTTTCGTTTTTGTTTTTCTGCGGGACTACGACAGACAGACAGACAAGACGGTGTATTATATTCATCATGATCCAGATTGAAATCAATTGGTGTTTTGAATTTGTGTTACGCGGTTTCTCAGCGGTAACTGAAATCCTATTTTCCGCAGCGTAGCGCGGGTATTTTGCTAGTGACATATAATCTACACGCCGTCATGACATATAATCTACACGCCGTCATGACATATAGTCTACACGCCGTCATGACATATAGTCTACACGCCGTCATGACATATAGTCTACACGCCGTCATGAATATATAATCTACACGCCGTCATGAATATATAATCTACACGCCGTCATGAATATATAATCTACACGCCGTCATGAATATATAATCTACACGCCGTCATGAATATATAGTCTACACGCCGTCATGAATATATAGTCTACACGCTGTCATGACATATAGTCTACATGCCGTCATGACATATAGTCTACACGCTGTCATGACATATAGTCTACACGCTGTCATGACATATAGTCTACACGCCGTCATGACATATAGTCTACACGCTGTCATGACATATAGTCTACACGCTGTCATGAATATATAGTCTACACGCTGTCATGACATATAGTCTACACGCCGTCATGAATATATAGTCTACACGCTGTCATGACATATAGTCTACACGCTGTCATGAATATATAGTCTACACGCTGTCATGACATATAGTCTACACGCCGTCATGACATATAATCTACACGCCGTCATGACATATAGTCTACACGCTGTCATGAATATATAGTCTACACGTTGTCATGACATATAGTCTACACGCCGTCATGAATATATAGTCTACACGCCGTCATGAATATATAATCTACACGCTGTCATGACATATAGTCTACACGCCGTCATGAATATATAGTCTACACGCCGTCATGAATATATAATCTACACGCCGTCCTGAATATATAATCTACACGCTGTCATGACATATAGTCTACACGCCGTCATGAATATATAATCTACACGCCATCATGAATATATAATCTACACGCTGTCATGACATATAGTCTACACGCCGTCATGAATATATAATCTACACGCCGTTATGAATATATAGTCTACACGCCGTCATGAATATATAGTCTACACGCCGTCATGAATATATAATCTACACGCCGTCATGAATATATAGTCTACACGCCGTCATGAATATATAATCTACACGCCGTCCTGAATATATAATCTACACGCTGTCATGACATATAGTCTACACGCCGTCATGAATATATAATCTACACGCCGTCCTGAATATATAATCTACACGCTGTCATGACATATAGTCTACACGCCGTCATGAATATATAATCTACACGCTGTCATGACATATAGTCTACACGCTGTCATGACATATAGTCTACACGCCGTCATTGTTGGCTATTGATAGAGGATGAGCGATTTTTGGAGTTACATGTTACAGTACAAACTTGATGTAATGTCTCTGTATTGGCTATTGGTAGAGGATTAGCGATTGTTTCAGTTACATGTTACTAAACAAACTTGATGTAATGTCTCTGTATTGGCTATTGGTAGAGGATTAGCGATTGTTTCAGTTACATGTTACTAAACAAACTTGATGTAATGTCTCTGTATTGGCTATTGGTAGAGGATTAGCGATTGTTTCAGTTACATGTTACTAAACAAACTTGATGTAATGTCTCTGTATTGGCTATTGGTAGAGGATTAGCGATTGTTTCAGTTACATGTTACTAAACAAACTTGATGTAATGTCTCTGTATTGGCTATTGGTAGAGGATTAGCGATTGTTTCAGTTACATGTTACTAAACAAACTTGATGTAATGTCTCTGTATTGGCTATTGGTAGAGGATTAGCGATTGTTTCAGTTACATGTTACTAAACAAACTTGATGTAATGTCTCTGTATTGGCTATTGGTAGAGGATTAGCGATTGTTTCAGTTACATGTTACTAAACAAACTTGATGTAATGTCTCTGTATTGGCTATTGGTAGAGGATTAGCGATTGTTTGAGTTACATGTTACTAAACAAACTTGATGTAATGTCTCTGTATTGGCTATTGGTAGAGGATTAGCGATTGTTTCAGTTACATGTTACTAAACAAACTTGATGTAATGTCTCTGTATTGGCTATTGGTAGAGGATTAGCGATTGTTTCAGTTACATGTTACTAAACAAACTTGATGTAATGTCTCTGTATTGGCTATTGGTAGAGGATTAGCGATTGTTTCAGTTACATGTTACTAAACAAACTTGATGTAATGTCTCTGTATTGGCTATTGGTAGAGGATTAGCGATTGTTTCAGTTACATGTTACTAAACAAACTTGATGTAATGTCTCTGTATTGGCTATTGGTAGAGGATTAGCGATTGTTTCAGTTACATGTTACTAAACAAACTTGATGTTATGTCTCTGTATTGGCTATTGGTAGAGGATTAGCGATTGTTTGAGTTACATGTTACTAAACAAACTTGATGTAATGTCTCTGTATTGGCTATTGGTAGAGGATTAGCGATTGTTTCAGTTACATGTTACTAAACAAACTTGATGTAATGTCTCTGTATTGGCTATTGGTAGAGGATTAGCGATTGTTTCAGTTACATGTTACTAAACAAACTTGATGTAATGTCTCTGTATTGGCTATTGGTAGAGGATTAGCGATTGTTTGTTACATGTTACTAAACAAACTTGATGTAATGTCTCTGTATTGGCTATTGGTAGAGGATTAGCGATTGTTTGAGTTACATGTTACTAAACAAACTTGATGTAATGTCTCTGTATTGGCTATTGGTAGAGGATTAGCGATTGTTTGAGTTACATGTTACTAAACAAACTTGATGTAATGTCTCTGTATTGGCTATTGGTAGAGGATTAGCGATTGTTTCAGTTACATGTTACTAAACAAACTTGATGTAATGTCTCTGTATTGGCTATTGGTAGAGGATTAGCGATTGTTTGAGTTACATGTTACTAAACAAACTTGATGTAATGTCTCTGTATTGGCTATTGGTAGAGGATTAGCGATTGTTTGAGTTACATGTTACTAAACAAACTTGATGTAATGTCTCTGTATTGGCTATTTTATTAGCGATTGTTTGGGAATCATTGTATTTAATAATCCATTAAAGAGGATTTTTTTTCCAATGCATTATATAATTTATCACTTTCCTTCAACACAAAAATTCCCCCCCCCCTTTTTCTTTGACTCATCGCTAGTGACCTCCCCTTATTACTCTTATCAATCTTGCTTACAATTATCGTCCGTCGTCCCCCCCCACCGAGTTTTCATTTCTCAACGGCGATTGGCTGCCCAACTACGTCAGCACGTGTTCTCACGTAGAGCTGTGTCCTGAATGGCCGACTTTCGTCACTGTCCCGGATGTCGAGCCCAAGAGCCCATGTAAGCCGTGGCTCTGATGGGTTTCCAATGTAAGCCATAACAATACATTATGGGCCACCAGTCATAACAATACATTATGGACCACCAGATATAACAATACACTATGGGCCACCAGCCATAACAATACACTATGGACCACCAGCCATAACAATCCATTATGGACCACCAGCCATAACAATACACTATGGGCCACCAGCCATAACAATACACTATGGACCACCAGCCATAACAATGCATTATGGGCCACCAGCCATAACAATACACTATGGACCACCAGCCATAACAATACATGATGGACCACCAGATATAACAATCCATTATGGACCACTAGTCATAACAATACATTATGGACCACCAGTCATAACAATACATTATGGACCACCAGCCATAACAATACACTATGGACCACCAGTCATAACAATTCATTATGGACCACCAGCCATAACAATACATTATGGGCCACCAGCCATAACAATACATTATGGGCCACCAGCCATAACAATACATTATGTGCCAACAGCCATAACAATACATTATGGGCCACCAGCCAAAAACAATACACTATGGACCACCAGCCACAACAATACATTATGGGCCACCAGCCATAACAATACACTATGGACCACCAGATATAACAATACATTATGGACCACCAGTCATAACAATACATTATGGACCACCAGCCATAACAATACATTATGGACCACCAGCCACAACAATACACTATGGACCACCAGATATAACTATACATTATGGACCACCAGCCATAACAATACACTATGGACCACCAGATATAACAATACATGATGGACCACCAGATATAACAATACATTATGGACCACCAGCCATAACAATACACTATGGACCACCAGCCATAACAATACATTATGGACCACCAGCCATAACAATACACTATGGACCACCAGATATAACAATACATTATGGACCACCAGCCATAGCAATAAATTATGGACCACCAGATATAACAATACACTATGGGCCATCAGCCATAACAATACACTATGGGCCACCAGCTTTAACAATACATTATGGACCACTAGCCATAACGATACATTATGGACCACTAGCCATAACAATACATTATGGACCACCAGCCATAACAATACATTACGGCCATCAGCCACAACAGTACATTATGGGCCACCAGCCACAACAATACATTATGGGCCACCAGCCACAACAATACATTATGGGCCACCAGCCATAACAATAAATTATGGGCCACAGCCATAACAATAAAGTAGGTAAAATTCAAAACCCTCCTAGACTTAGTTGTGTTTCATGATGGATGTAAGTGCCAATTTTGGACAAATCCCATCAATCCATGTAGAAACACATTCCAAACAAACAAACAAACCAAGCATTCTCTGTTATACATAAATGAATGATTTATTGACATTTTTTCTGGATAACCTTTTTCATATGACTTTTTAAAAAATCATTTTTTTTAGGAAACAAAATCATTTAAAAATGAAATTGTTTCTGTTAAAAGACTTAAATTACAAAACATAAAAATGAAAGTTAACAAAAAAATTTAACGTAGAATTTTTTAATTTATTATTTTGAAACTACCTTACATTACATCTTACACATTACCCGTTACCTTTACATTCACTTGACATTACCACCACAACGTTACCTGTTACCTTTACGTTAACTTGACATTACCACCACAACATTACCTGTTACCTTTACGTTAACTTGACATTACCACCACAACATTACCTGTTACCTTTACATTCACTTGACATTACCACCATAACATTACCTGTTACCTTTATTTTAACTTGACATTACCACCACAACATTACCTGTTACCTTTACGTTAACTTGACATTACCACCACAACATTACCTGTTACCTTTACGTTAACTTGAAATTACCACCACATTACCTGTCGTCAGTAAAGTTACTTGACATAAACACCACGGTACCTGTAACAGTGCATTCACTTGACATTACCACTACATTACTTTTGTGTCAATACTGAGTACGGTTGGCACAAGCCATCACAGGCAGGGTGAGCGGCCAAGTTAATGTCCACCTTCATCGGTCACGCTGACCCCGAGATGTCGTGCGCGCCAGTCATCGCCGAGGTCATACAATCACCTTGACATTGATGTCGTCCTGTGGTCGCTGATACCACGGCCGCTTTTCCATGTCAGTAGCCGATATTACGTCACACAATCTAAACATTACCATTGCCCATGTTTCATGGCCTGCTATTGCCAATGTTTCAGTGCTTGCTATTGCCCATGTTTCAGTGCTTGCTATTGCCCCAGGTTTCAGTGCCTGCTATTGCCCCAGGTTTCAGTGCCTGCTATTGCCCGAGGTTTCAGTGCTTGCTATTGCCCCAGGTTTCAGTGCCTGCTATTGCCACATGTTTCAGTGCTTGCTATTGCCCCAGGTTTCAGTGCTTGCTATTGCCCCAGGTTTCAGTGCTTTCTATGCCCCAAGTTTCATTGCCTGCTATTGCCCCCATGTTTCAGTGCCTGCTATTGCCCCCATGTTTCAGTGCCTGCTGTTGCCCCATGTTTCAGTGCTTGCTATTGCCCCATGTTTCAGTGCTTTCTATTGCCCCAGGTTTCAGTGCCTGCTATTGCCCCATGTTTCAGTACTTGCTATTGCCCCATGTTTCATTGCTTGCTATTGCCCCATGTTTCAGTGCCTGCTAGTGCCCTATGTTTCAATGCTTGCTATTGCCCCATGTTTCAGTGCCTGCTATTGTCCTATGTTTCAATGCTTGCTATTCTCCCATGTTTCAGTGCTTCTATTGCCCCATGTTTCAGTGCCTGCTATTGTCCCATTTTTCAAGGCTTGCTATTGCCCCATGTTTCAGTGCTTGCCATCGCCCCATTTTTCAGTGCTTGCTATTGCCCAATGTTTCAGCGCACTCTATTGCCCCGGCTTTCAGTGCTTGCTATTGGCCCATGTTTCAAGGCTTGCTATTGCCCCAGGTTTCAGTGCTTACTATTGCCCCATATTTCAGTGCCTGCTATTGCCCGAGGTTTCAGTTTCTGCTATTGCCCCAGGGTTCAGTGCCTGATATTGCCCCATGTTTCAGTCCTGGCTTTTGACCCAGGTTTCTGTGCTTGTTTTTTACCCATGTTTCAGTGCTTGCTATTGCCTCATGTTTCAGTGCCTGCTATTTCCCCATGTTTCAATGCTTGCTATTGCCCCATGTTTCAGTGCTTCCTATTGCCCAATGTTTCAGTGCCTGCTATTGCCCCATGTTTCAGTGCTTGCTATTGCCCCTGGTTTGAGTGCCAGCTATTGCACCATTTTTCAAGGCTTGCTATTGCCCCATGTTTCAGTGCTTTCTATTGCCCAATGTTTCAATGCCTGCTATTGCCCCATGTTTCAATGCTTGCTATTGCCCCATGTTTCAATGCTTGCTATTGCCCCATGTTTCAGTGCTTGCAATTGCCCCATGTTTCAGTGCCTGCTAATACCCAATGTTTCACTGCTTGCTATCGCCCCATTTTTCAGTGCTTACTATTGCCCCTTGTTTCAGTGCTCGCTATTGCCACATGTTTCAGTGCTTGATATTGCCCCAGGTTTCAGTGCTTACTATTGCCCCATGTTTCAGTGTTTACTATTTCCCCATGTTTCACTGCTTGCTATCGCCCCATTTTTCAGTGCTTACTATTGCCCCTTGTTTCAGTGCTCGCTATTGCCACATGTTTCAGTGCTTGATATTGCCCCAGGTTTCAGTGCTTACTATTGCCACATGTTTCAGTGCTTGCTATTGCCCCAGGTTTCAGTGCTTGCTATTGCCCCATGTTTCAGTGTTTACTATTTCCCCATGTTTCAGTGCCTGCTATTGCCCCAGGTTTCAGTGCCTGCTTTTGCCCCATGTTTCAGTGCTTGCTTTTGCCCCATGTTTCAGTGCTTGCTTTTGTCCCATGTTTCAGCGAATGCTATTTTCCCATGTTTCAGTGCTTGCTATTGCCCCAGGTTTCAGTGCCTGCTATTGCCCCAGTTTTCAGTGCCTGCTATTGCCACATGTTTCAGCTTGCTATTGTCCCATGTTTCAGTGCCAGCTATTGCCACATGTTTCAGTGCCTGCTATTGCCACATGTTTCAGCTTGCTATTGCCCTATGTTTCAGTGCCAGCTATTGCCACATGTTTCAGTGCCTGCTATTGCCACATGTTTCAGCTTGCTATTGCCCCATGTTTCAGTGCCAGCTATTGCCACATGTTTCAGTGCCAGCTATTGCCACATGTTTCAGCTTGCTATTGCCCCATGTTTCAGTGCCAGCTGTTGCCACATGTTTCAGCTTGCTATTGCCCCATGTTTCAGTGCCAGCTATTGCCCCATGTTTCAGTGCCAGCTATTGCCCCATGTTTCAGTGCCAGCTATTGCCCCATGTTTCAGCTTGCTATTGCCCCATGTTTCAGTGCCAGCTATTGCCCCATTTTTCAGTGCCAGCTATTGCCACATGTTTCAGCTTGCTATTGCCTCATGTTTCAGTGCCAGCTATTGCCCCATGTTTCAGCTTGCTATTGCCCCATGTTTCAGTGCCAGCTATTGCCCCATGTTTCAGTGCCAGCTATTGCCACATGTTTCAGCTTGCTATTGCCCCATGTTTCAGTGCCAGCTATTGCCACATGTTTCAGCTTGCTATTGCCCCATGTTTTAGCTTGCTATTGCCCCATGTTTCAGCTTGCTATTGCCCCATGTTTCAGTGCCAGCTATTGCCCCATGTTTCAGTGCCAGCTATTGCCCCATGTTTCAGTGCCAGCTATTGCCCCGTGTTTCAGTGCCAGCTATTGCCCCATGTTTCAGCTTGCTATTGCCCCATGTTTCAGTGCCAGCTATTGCCACATGTTTTAGTGCCTGCTATTGCCACATGTTTCAGCTTGCTATTGCCCCATGTTTCAGTGCCAGCTATTGCCACATGTTTCAGTGCCAGCTATTGCCCCATGTTTCAGCTTGCTATTGCCCCATGTTTCAGTGCCAGCTATTGCCCCATGTTTCAGCTTGCAATTGCCCCACGTTTCAGTGCCAGCTATTGCCCCATGTTTCAGCTTGCTATTGCCCCGAGCTTGTCATCACAAATGTTATTTCCTGCCAAGGTCTTATTGTTATTAAGTCTTTCACGTGTATCATAAATACCTTCGTAACGATAAACCCCAAAAATCCATACGCTAATAAACATAACCATTCGAAAGTAACACTTACCATAACGATACGCTATTAACCCACACCATTCGCTGTTAAACCAAATTTTCGCTACAAAAACTATCGTTATTAATGAAAACCCTAACCACTCCATAGAAACCCTAAAATTAAACCCTAATCTTTATCTAACAACCCTATCCATTCGTTAGTAACCCTAACACTAACCATTCGTTAGTAACCCTAACACTATCCATTCGTTAGTAACCCTAACACTAACCATTCGTTAGTAACCCTAACACTAACCATTCGTTAGTAACCCTAACACTAACCATTCGTTAGTAACCCTAACACTAACCATTCGTTAGTAACACTAACACTAACCATTCGTTAGTAACCCTAACACTAACCATTCGTTAGTAACCCTAACACTATCCATTCGTTAGTAACCCTAACACTATCCATTCGTTAGTAACACTAACACTAACCATTCGTTATTAACCCTAACACTAACCATTCGTTAGTAACCCTAACACTAACCATTCGTTAGTAACCCTAACACTAACCATTCGTTAGTAACCCTAGCACTAACCATTCGTTAGTAACCCTAACACTAACCATTCGTTAGTAACCCTAACACTAACCATTCGTTAGCAACCCTAACACTAACCATTCGTTAGTAACCCTAACACTAACCATTCGTTAGTAACCCTAACACTAACCATTCGTTAGTAACCCTAACACTAACCATTCGTTAGTAACCCTAACACTAACCATTCGTTAGTAACCCTAACACTAACCATTCGTTAGCAACCCTAACACTAACCATTCGTTAGTAACCCTAACACTAACCATTCGTTAGTAACCCTAACACTAACCATTCGTTAGTAACCCTAACACTAACCATTCGTTAGCAACCCTAACACTAACCATTCGTTAGTAACCCTAACCTTAGACCAATGCCATTCTATCCACTCCATCAAATTATCTCATTAGTTTCATTTTTACCTCGGTTTTTAATTACGTTAGAGGACATTTTTCCATTTTCGTTCATTAAATAAAAATATTATTAATTTCATTTTTTGTAACGCGGCATCTTTGGAGTCCACGTTTATGGTTACCATAGAAACGAGATTCTATGGTTAGCGTGAACAGTAGGTGGCGGAAGAAAATGATGCCCAATAAAATTGTCCCTAACTTGCATTGAGAATTTAGAGCCAGCTTTCTGTGATCAATTACTTTGTGAACAGAATTGAGTCAGTCAAGGTTTGCTAGAGAAATGATTCAGGCAAGGTTTGCTAGAGACTTGAGTCGTGGTAGGTTTGCTAGAGATTTGAGTCGGTCAAGGTTTGTTAAAGATTTGAGTCTTTCAATGTTTGCTAGAGAGTTGATTCGGTCAAGGTTAGCTAGAGAATTGAGTCAGTCAAGGTTTGCTAGAGAATTTAGTCAGTCAAGGTTTGCAAGAGAATTGAGTCAGTCAAGGTTTGCTAGAGAATTGAGTCAGTCAAGGTTTGCTAGAGAATTGAGTCAGTCAAGGTTTGCAAGAGAATTGAGTCAGTCAAGGTTTGCTAGAGAATTGAGTCAGTCAAGGTTTGCTAGAGAATTTAGAGGGTCAAGGTTTGCTGGAGAATTCAGACGTCATGACGCCTGGGATTGACCCTGCCACTGCCAGAGATAGGTCATTGTCAGAATGACCCAACTGATGTATTATGTATGACTGTGGATCCAGCAGGTTTTGCCGTGGTCAACTGATGTGTGACGTAAGACTGTGAGGCCAGCAGGTTTTGGCGTGGTCAACGGTTGGTCGTGATAATGACCACCCAAAGCTGGACTACACTCGTACGTGTGTGTGAGTGGACGGACGGGGCACTCCAAAGTGTAGTAGTGGTAGTGTATGGAGGTATGTGGACGGAGGGGGCACTCCAAAGTGTAGTAGTGGTAGTGTATGTGGACGGAGGGGGCACTCCAAAGTGTAGTAGTGGTAGTGTATGTGGACGGAGGGGGCACTCCAAAGTGTAGTAGTGGTAGTGTATGTGGACGGAGGGGGCACTCCAAAGTGTAGTAGTGGTAGTGTATGTGGACGGACGGGGCACTCCAAAGTGTAGTAGTGGTAGTGTATGTGGACGGAGGGGGCACTCCAAAGTGTAGTAGTGGTAGTGTATGTGGACGGAGGGGGCACTCCAAAGTGTAGTAGTGGTAGTGTATGTGGACGGAGGGGGCACTCCAAAGTGTAGTAGTGGTAGTGTATGGAGGTATGTGGACGGAGGGGGCACTCCAAAGTGTATTAGTGGTAGTGTATGTAGGTATGTGGACGGAGGGGGCACTCCAAAGTATAGTAGTGGTAGTGTATGGAGGTATGTGGACGAAGAGAGAGAGAGAGTGAAAGAGGTCACTCTCCACTGTAGGGTGTGAGGAGAGGTCATCTGGTCACGTGGTCCCAACATATTCCCAACAGAAGTATGCAAACATCTTGGACTAAACTAGCCTTCAGTCCAAAAGTGTTTCCTAGAGAGAAGAACAAAATCTTGAGACTAACTTAGCCTTCAGTCCAAAAGTGTTTCCTAGAGAGAACAACTAAATCTTGAGATAGTGTTTCCTTGAGAGAACAACAAAATCTTGGACGAACTTAGCCTTCAGTCCAAAAGTGTTTCCTAGAGAGAACAACAAAATCTTGGACGAACTTAGCCTTTAGTCCAAAAGTGTTTCCTAGAGAGAACAACAAAATCTTGGACTAACTTAGCCTTCAGTCCAAAAGTGTTTCCTAGAGAGAACAACAAAATCTTGAGACTAACTTAGCCTTCAGTCCAAAAGTGTTTCCTTGAGAGAACAACAAAATCTTGGACGAACTTAGCCTTTAGTCCAAAAGTGTTTCCTAGAGAGAACAACAATATCTTGAGACTAACTTAGCCTTTAGTCCAAAAGTGTTTCCTAGACAGAGCAACATGTAACACACACACCCCTTCGAAAAAATAAATAATAAAAATAAAATAAAAACATCCCCACCTCAAACCCAAACATCGCTACAAAAAAATCCCGCGTGACCTGATTCGTGGCATGTCAGGATAACAAAGCTGGCGTCAACTTCTATTTTTAGAATGAGTTCTGGAATTTCAGCTCAGTTTTGTTTGATAACTGTTGGCTTAGTGATGTCATCATGGCTTGAATTATTGGATGCTTGTAGCTCACTGGGTGGGACTCACTGGGTGGGACTCACTTGGTGGGACTCATTGTTGTTTTCGAGACATTTGCAGGCGAAATTCGGTACACCCCTAACTTCTATGAAGTCAGCTATAAAACGATAATCGTTTTAAAATCGGAGTTACATAATCGATAATCGGTTTTCAAAAAAAACAACAACACGCAATTAACAACCCTAAATATGACTAACCCTCGCTAGGGTCGGCCAATCACAGTTTATGTTTAAGGGATGGTAGTAATAAATGGGAGGCGGGTAACAACAACCTCAGTGTGCATGTCTTCACGTTTACTCGCAATTTTTTATTTACTTGGTGCTGCTTTTTGTGTCTGTAATCTCGACCCCCCCCCCAACCGTTCTTTGCACTGTCTATGACGAGCAAGTCTACGGCGTAAGCTACGCCGTGGGTCTCTCCAGAGTTCCTTCTTTTCATTTACTCACAGTTGTTTGCCCAAACCCACCCCATTTTGACAACTGTGTCTTTCAGGAAGTCTTCACCCGTCACTAAATCATTAGTGGCGTATGCTACGCCGCGGGTCTGCTAGTCTTGGCAATAAAGGGCTAAAAGAACGGGCACAAACAGACATTTAAAAAAAAACAATGTTTTCGCTGGGGCTTGAACCCAGGACCTCTCCCATAAGAGGCGGACGTGATAACCAGTACACTACGAATCTCACGTTATTCTGTGAAGGAACAATGCAAGTGTAACGCAAGGACCATTGTTGGTCTCGATACATTGGTCGAACCCAGCGATGGTCATTCGTCATGCTCGGTTGCACATACTTGCGTGGTGTCTCGCATGGTCCCACGATGAGAATTATATATATAGATAGATTTTTTAAAATCACTTATATTAACTTCGAAATATTGTCTCTCTCTCTCTGTCTTGGGCTGGCGGAAAAACAAAAGTAAAAAATGACCCACTTGCCGTGAAGCCATCGAGCTGAAATTTGGCACATGGACCCGTGTCACCTAACAATGCATCGTATCAAAATTTCAGATCGAACGAACGTACCGTAATTAAATTAATGCATTTTAGTTTATCTATATAAAACTATAATAATATGTAGCAGTCGTTATTGTTTACATTTTACGGGTCACTTGACTTCACGCCAGCCATCGGTGACCACATCTCGTGTTTTAAATAGGTGGAATTCACTCAGTTTCAGGCTGTAAATGTTTGTCGCGTTGGAACATAATCAATACATTAAATTCTGTCTCATATATAAGGGATGTATAGTCAAAAACTTTGTTTTTACGGGGTTGTTTATTAATATTTTCCTGTCTCGCGGTGCGGTGCGTATTATATTGACGATCCTTTTTTAAAATATATTCCCGATCGGTGAGCGTTTTAATCAAACATGTTTTACGAGACTTAACTAAAATTTTGGATTTTTTTGGATTGTCTTGCGCTGCGTAATATAATGAACATTCTTTTAGTTATGTCTCGTATATCAAGTGTTTTTTATTTAATTTATTAATTATATATATATATATATATATATATATATATATATATATATATATATATATATATATATATATATATATATATATATATATATATATATTATATATATATATATATATAATATATATATATATATATATAATATATATATATATGTGTGTATATATATTATATATATACATATATATATATATATATATACATTTATATATATATATATATATATATACATATATATATATATATATATATATATATATATATCCTCATATACATATTTACGCTCAATTATCGCTGACTGCCTAATGCTAAGGGACATCACTCTGCTTTTTTTTAAAATTGTGTGTTGTAAGCAGTGCTGACTGACTCAAATAGTTATTTTTTGGTGCAGTAATTTGGTGCGCTGCTTTCTAAAATTAGTTAAAAATTCGTGTGGTGATTAGCACTGTAAAAATATTATATAAATACTTTTGTTTACTTCTCAGGAATATTTCGTATTTATCATACAAGGATAAGTTACTTGGGCTTTTGACCCAAAAAAAAGTGCGCGCCGTAGGCGCCCTACAACCCCTATTATAAAATACTTTGTGTACATTTAAGGTAGTTTAATATTACGTATCTATCATACAAGGACAAGTTAGTTGGGCTTTTGAAAAAAGTGGGCGCCGTAGGCGCCCTAAATAAAAGTGGGCGCCGCAGGTGCCACGGCGCCGCAGCACAACCTATATTATATACATACTTTGTGTACATTTCAGGAATATTTCGTATTTATCATACAAGGATAAGTTACTTGGGCTTTTGACCAAAAAAAAATTAAAAAAAATTAAAACCCTATTATAAAATACTTTGTGTACATTTAAGAAAGTTTAATATTACGTATTTATCATACATGACAAGTTAGTTGAAAAAGGTGGGCGCCGTAGGTGCCACGGCGCCGCAGGACAAAGAAGTATATATATCTATCTATATACATATAAGACGCATTTGTTGTCTGTCCGTCGTCTGTCTGTTCCCTTATAACTCAAGATCCAGACAACCAAATAACGTGAAATTTGGTACACGTACACAAAATTATACCGGAAAGGTTATTAAACAGGTTTCGTTCCATATTTATAAGATACTGGGGGCTGGGGGCCCAAAATGTAGTTTTTCCCTATATGAGCTATATAAAATAAAAATTATTGAAAATTAAGACGTAAAATAATAAACATTTTGGTGTCGAGATTAACAAGAAGGCGTTTATTGCCATAAAATAATGTGATGTGACGTCATAGTTTGAGTTCATATTAATTTGTAAATAGGAAACAAAGTGAAAAGAGCAGTGATTATTTTAATTTAAATTTTTAATTGTTAATATACCGCTGTGGGTGTGCGTTTAAGTATTTGTGTGCACATGTGTGAATCAGTGAGTGAGTGTGTTTTTTGTTGTGAACTAAATGTTATGAAACGGTTTATTTTTATGTCTGTTAATGTTGCGCCTCTAACAAGATTACGTATATATTTTTATAAAATTTGTTTGCAAATTACATCTTTTTTACTTTACACTGTTTCTTTTATGTATATTCTATATGTATTTTATCCAGTCGTCCGATCAAGCTTTTTCCTTTTATTGGTGAGGGTAGGTGTCAATAATATCGTCCATCCCTGGGTGGCATAAACACTGTAGCTAAGCAACTGTGTTTATAATTTTTGCATAACTTAAACTAAACCAGCAGGACACATTTTAAGCTCAAACCTTGCGTTTCGAAATGTTTCTTTAAAACAAATAAACCCCATACAACAGAAAAATGAATTATATAAATTATCACTTACTGGGGGCGGGGGCCAAAATGTATTTTTTTCCCGTATATTTAAAACTGACTCAAAACTAATTCTCCAACTTCCCGTGAAGGTAGAAGCATGAAACTTTGGGAACTTGCCGAATACACTATTATGACGATAATTTGTGAAAAAGAATGTAAACATTTCCACTCATGGGTGGCCGGGAGCCCCAAAACCGGTTTTTCCTTTATGGGCTAAATAAAACTGAATCAACACCAATTCCTCATATTCCCGAGTAGGTAGAACCATGAAAATTTGGAAAGTCGTTAAGTACCCTCCCGCAATGGTAACAGTCGAAACAAAATATATAATTATCACTAACTGGGGGGGGCGGGCGGGGGCCCAAAGGTAGTTTTTTTCTTAAATGAGCTATATAAATCAGGCTCATCATTCAATCTCTCATTTCCTGTGTAGGTAGAAGCATGAAACTTTGGGAAGTTGTTATGTACCCTCCCAAAATGTTAACTGGCTAAACATTAATAAAAATTATCACTCACTGAGTGGTCAGAGGGCTGAATGTATTTTTTAAATATATAAAACTGACTCATCAATAATTCTCAAACTTACCGTGTAAGTAGAAGAATGAAACTTTGGGAACATTTTGAGTACCCTCGCGCGATGGTAAAAGGCGAAAAAAATATATAAAAATTTTCACTCACTAGGGGCCTTGGGACAAAATGTAGGTTTTTTCCTAATATGAGCTATATAAAACAGACTCAGCATTAAATATCCAATTTCCCGTGTAAATAGGAGCATGAAACTTTGGGAAGTTGTTGAGAACTCTCCCGCAATGATAACATACGAAAAAAAAATTAAATTATCAGCTCGATCATCATCATCATCATCAGTCCCGTGACCGTTGCGGTCGTCGGGGGGAGCGGATGGACACATCAACAGATAACGATCTCCACATATGCCTATTTTGAGCGGCGGCCAATAATTCATGGAATTTCATCCCTGTCAATTTCTTTATGTTGTCCAGCCAGCTTTACCGTTGTCGACCTCTTCGCCGGCCCCCTTCTACAGTGCATTGAAGGATAATTTTTGTCAGGGTATCATGTCGCAGTACATGACCAAACCATGCCATCTTGCTTCTCTTAATTGTTGTTACGATTGTTTCTTGATGATCCGTAATAGAGTTGATTTGGTCCCAGACATATTCATTGGTCTTATGTTCTAAATATGAGATCTGGAGAATTTTCCTCATGCATTTGTTTTCAAATGCCTGCAGCTTGCTTTCAGCTCGATAGAATGCAAATAAACAGTTTTGTACGCTTCTACAGAAAGTACCTTATTTTAAACCCGGGATAAGCCGGGTACTTGCCCATATAGCATACACATAAGCAGCATTTGTTGTCTGTCTGTCGTCTGTCTGGATGTTCCCTATTAACTCAAGATCCAAACAACCAAATAACGTGAAATTTGGTACACGTACACAAAATTATACCGGAAAGGTTATTAAACAGTTTCGTTCCATATATATAAGATACTGGGGGCCGGGGGCCCAAAATGTAGTTTTTCCTAATATGAGCTCTATAAAAAAATTGAACTGCCAAAAATGTTATCAATCACATTGCTTTATGTTAAATGTACCCTTTATTGCATGCAAATATACAGTACTGTACCCTTTATTGCATGCAAATTTAAAACCCGGGCAAAGTTTCTCCTTTTATTGGTGAGGGTAGGAGTCAATAATATCGTCCATCCCTGTGTGGCATAAACACTATAGCTTAGCAGCTGTGTTTATACTTTTTGCATAACTTAAACTATACCAGCAGGGTAAATTTTAAGCTCAAACCTTGCGTTTCGAAATTTTTCTTTAAAACAAATAAACCCAATACACACCTGACATAAACCTTAATATTCACATAAATATTCCCTTTATATATTGTGATTTGGCGTGTCCGTGTGAGGCCCCGGGGTATCTAATAAAATAAATTATTGCAAATTAAGACGAAAAATAATACATATTTTGGTGTCGAGATTAACAAGAAGGCGTTTCTAGCTTGATATGTCTCACTTTACAGTCACATATTTTTTTGTTAACGCAATGTGCTGTATTATTGGTTGTCAGAGTTGCCAGATCAGCTGAAAGACCTGAGCAAAGGCAATCACGTCTCCAGGAAGATCAGGTCCGCCACAGACTTGCTAGATCAGCTGAAAGACCTATTCAGCATGTGGCACGTCTTCTTGGCTTAAGAAAACAGAGAAATGTTGCCATCACTTTGAAATGGAAAGCCCACATGCATGATGGTTTCATGTACAACCCATCATATGACTATGAAAGCAACAATCTTCTTGACATTGGCTGAATGGCAAATGTTTGTCTAAAGTGTAGTGCACTTAAGTGGAAAGGAGAAACTCCAGGCATGTGCTGCTCCAGTGGTAAAGTCAAACTGCCACCAATTCTAAAGCCACCAGAACCATTGTGCAGTCTGTTGAATGGTGAAACTGCACAATCAAAGGCCTTTGTGAAACATATTAGACTATTCAATAATATGTTTGCCATGACTTCCTTCAAGTCTAATGTTGTCGTGAATAATGGGTGGACACCAACATTCAAGGTCCAAGGCCAAGTGTACCACCATGCTGGACCTCTTCATCCAGTCAATGCTGTAGACAGCAAATATCTCCAGATTTACTTCTTGGGAGAAGATGAGCAAGTGCAAAGACGACTGGATTTGCTTGACAGTCCTGTTGACAGAAACATTGTCCTCAAACTGCAAAGAATTCTGCATCAGCATAACAGCTATGTGAGGTCATTTAAAATGGCTGCTGAGATTATGGATAACACTCAAGTGGACTACAAAATCAAAAATTCTGGCAAAGCACCATTAAAGGAACACAAAGGCAGATTCAATGCACCATCTGTTAGTGAAGTGGCCATCATGATTGCAGGAGAGCTAGGTGATCGTAGGGACATTGTGCTGCATTCAAGAAGTTGCTCACAAATGCCACTTCAAAGGATTCAAGACACTCGCAGGTCATATGATCCACTTCAGTACCCTCCGCTATTCGTTAGAGGAGAAGATGGCTATGATTTGAACATAAAAGATGTAAACAAGGCCACAAGCAATGACTACTATGCATATCGCATGATGCAAAGAGTCAATGAATTTAATACACTCCTCAGATGCCCGCGCCTTTTCCAGCAATACATAGTGGATATGTATGCTAAGGTTGAGAATGAGAGATTGCGTTTCATCAGACTAAACCAAACAAAACTTAGAGCTGAGGACTATGGTGTACTATTAGAGGCAGTAAGGAATGACAACAATGTGACTTCTGAAAATCTTGGCAAATTAGTTGTGCTGCCTTCATCCTTCAGTGGAGGGCCCCGTTACATGCATGAATATGCACAGGATGGAATGACCTATGTACGTCATAGAGGCACGCCTGATCTCTTCATCACTTTCACCTGTAACCCAAGCTGGCCAGAGATAACAGTTGAATTGCTTCCAGAATAAGTGTCAGCAGATCGTGTTGACTTGGTTGCCAGGGTGTTTCAACAAAAAGTTAATAAAATGATGCATGTCATCAAGGATGTTCAAGTGTTTGGAAAAGTAGCCTGCTTCATGTATTCCATTGAGTGGCAGAAGCGAGGACTGCCACACATGCATCTTTTGTTTTGGTTAAAGACCAAAATTCGCCCAGACCAAGTAGAAAGCATTATAAGTGCAGAAATCCCAGACAAAGAAGAAGATCCTATTCTGTACGATGTTGTCACAAAAAACATGATTCATGGCCCTTTCTGCAATAGGAATCGCAAGGCACCGTGCATGGTTGATGTCAAGTGCAGTAAGAGGTTTCCCAGGCAAATGTGCAAGAGACACAGACAGGAGAGGATGGATATCGCCGCCGAAAACCAGGTGATGGTGGCCATGTTGCCCCTGGTAGAGCACCCGAATCTGGAATGTTGGAGGATGTTGATAACTCTTGGGTTGTACCCTATTCTCCATTACACTGCAGAATCTTCAAAGCACACATAAATGTGGAGTACTGCAACTCAGTCAAAAGCATCAAGTACATTTGCAAGTATGTTACCAAGGGAAGTGATGCAGCCATGTTTGATGTCGCAAATGAAATGCCGAACAGGCTTGATGAGGTTACCAATTATCAACAAGGACGATACATTAGTAGCAGTGAGGCAGTGTGGCGCCTGCTCAACTTTCCCATCCATCAAAGGTATCCAACAGTTGTTCACTTGGCAGTACATCTTGAAGGAGGCCAAAGAGTATACTATAAACCAGGACAGCCAACAGCACATTTGACTGACACTCCACCAAAGACTACATTAACAGCCTTTTTTTATCTCTGCAAAACAGATCCTCTTGCAAAAACATTGCTGTATTCTGAAGTGCCTAGACATGTTCGCTGGGATGCCAGTCAAAAGGTCTGGCAAATAAAAAAAAAGGTGTACCTCTTGCAGACTTCCCAGGATATGTGACAGACAATGCCTTGGGAAGAGTGTACACTGTGCATCCTCACAACAGAGATGCATTTCACATGCGCCTTCTGTTGCACCATGTTGGAGGACCTATTTCATTTGAAGATCTCAAAACTGTTATTGTGAGAGATGAGGATGGTGACATCCTTGAAATTAAGCCATGCAGCACATACACTGTTAAATGTACCATTTTATTGCATGCAAGTAAACAGTTTGTGTAGGCTTCTACAGAAAACCTATTTTAAACCCGGGCGAAGCCGGGTACTTGCCCCTAGTATACATATAAGACGCATTTGTTGTCTGTCCGTCGTCTGTCTGTTCCCTTATAACTCAAGATCCAGACAACCAAATAACGTGAAATTTGGTACACGTACACAAAATTATACCGGAAAGGTTATTAAACAGGTTTCGTTCCATATTTATAAGATACTGGGGGCTGGGGGCCCAAAATGTAGTTTTTCCCTATATGAGCTATATAAAATAAAAATTATTGAAAATTAAGACGTAAAATAATAAACATTTTGGTGTCGAGATTAACAAGAAGGCGTTTATTGCCATAAAATAATGTGATGTGACGTCATAGTTTGAGTTCATATTAATTTGTAAATAGGAAACAAAGTGAAAAGAGCAGTGATTATTTTAATTTAAATTTTTAATTGTTAATATACCGCTGTGGGTGTGCGTTTAAGTATTTGTGTGCACATGTGTGAATCAGTGAGTGAGTGTGTTTTTTGTTGTGAACTAAATGTTATGAAACGGTTTATTTTTATGTCTGTTAATGTTGCGCCTCTAACAAGATTACGTATATATTTTTATAAAATTTGTTTGCAAATTACATCTTTTTTACTTTACACTGTTTCTTTTATGTATATTCTATATGTATTTTATCCAGTCGTCCGATCAAGCTTTTTCCTTTTATTGGTGAGGGTAGGTGTCAATAATATCGTCCATCCCTGGGTGGCATAAACACTGTAGCTAAGCAACTGTGTTTATAATTTTTGCATAACTTAAACTAAACCAGCAGGACACATTTTAAGCTCAAACCTTGCGTTTCGAAATGTTTCTTTAAAACAAATAAACCCCATACAACAGAAAAATGAATTATATAAATTATCACTTACTGGGGGCGGGGGCCAAAATGTATTTTTTTCCCGTATATTTAAAACTGACTCAAAACTAATTCTCCAACTTCCCGTGAAGGTAGAAGCATGAAACTTTGGGAACTTGCCGAATACACTATTATGACGATAATTTGTGAAAAAGAATGTAAACATTTCCACTCATGGGTGGCCGGGAGCCCCAAAACCGGTTTTTCCTTTATGGGCTAAATAAAACTGAATCAACACCAATTCCTCATATTCCCGAGTAGGTAGAACCATGAAAATTTGGAAAGTCGTTAAGTACCCTCCCGCAATGGTAACAGTCGAAACAAAATATATAATTATCACTAACTGGGGGGGGCGGGCGGGGGCCCAAAGGTAGTTTTTTTCTTAAATGAGCTATATAAATCAGGCTCATCATTCAATCTCTCATTTCCTGTGTAGGTAGAAGCATGAAACTTTGGGAAGTTGTTATGTACCCTCCCAAAATGTTAACTGGCTAAACATTAATAAAAAATTATCACTCACTGAGTGGTCAGAGGGCTGAATGTATTTTTTAAATATATAAAACTGACTCATCAATAATTCTCAAACTTACCGTGTAAGTAGAAGAATGAAACTTTGGGAACATTTTGAGTACCCTCGCGCGATGGTAAAAGGCGAAAAAAATATATAAAAATTTTCACTCACTAGGGGCCTTGGGCCAAAATGTAGGTTTTTTCCTAATATGAGCTATATAAAACAGACTCAGCATTAAATATCCAATTTCCCGTGTAAATAGGAGCATGAAACTTTGGGAAGTTGTTGAGAACTCTCCCGCAATGATAACATACGAAAAAAAAATTAAATTATCAGCTCGATCATCATCATCATCATCAGTCCCGTGACCGTTGCGGTCGTCGGGGGGAGCGGATGGACACATCAACAGATAACGATCTCCACATATGCCTATTTTGAGCGGCGGCCAATAATTCATGGAATTTCATCCCTGTCAATTTCTTTATGTTGTCCAGCCAGCTTTACCGTTGTCGACCTCTTCGCCGGCCCCCTTCTACAGTGCATTGAAGGATAATTTTTGTCAGGGTATCATGTCGCAGTACATGACCAAACCATGCCATCTTGCTTCTCTTAATTGTTGTTACGATTGTTTCTTGATGATCCGTAATAGAGTTGATTTGGTCCCAGACATATTCATTGGTCTTATGTTCTAAATATGAGATCTGGAGAATTTTCCTCATGCATTTGTTTTCAAATGCCTGCAGCTTGCTTTCAGCTCGATAGAATGCAAATAAACAGTTTTGTACGCTTCTACAGAAAGTACCTTATTTTAAACCCGGGATAAGCCGGGTACTTGCCCATATAGCATACACATAAGCAGCATTTGTTGTCTGTCTGTCGTCTGTCTGGATGTTCCCTATTAACTCAAGATCCAAACAACCAAATAACGTGAAATTTGGTACACGTACACAAAATTATACCGGAAAGGTTATTAAACAGTTTCGTTCCATATATATAAGATACTGGGGGCCGGGGGCCCAAAATGTAGTTTTTCCTAATATGAGCTCTATAAAAAAATTGAACTGCCAAAAATGTTATCAATCACATTGCTTTATGTTAAATGTACCCTTTATTGCATGCAAATATACAGTACTGTACCCTTTATTGCATGCAAATTTAAAACCCGGGCAAAGTTTCTCCTTTTATTGGTGAGGGTAGGAGTCAATAATATCGTCCATCCCTGTGTGGCATAAACACTATAGCTTAGCAGCTGTGTTTATACTTTTTGCATAACTTAAACTATACCAGCAGGGTAAATTTTAAGCTCAAACCTTGCGTTTCGAAATTTTTCTTTAAAACAAATAAACCCAATACACACCTGACATAAACCTTAATATTCACATAAATATCCCTTTATATATTGTGGCTTGGCGTGTCCGTGTGAGGCCCCGGGGTATCTAATAAAATAAATTATTGCAAATTAAGACGAAAAATAATACATATTTTGGTGTCGAGATTAACAAGAAGGCGTTTCTAGCTTGATATGTCTCACTTTACAGTCACATATTTTTTTGTTAACGCAATGTGCTGTATTATTGGTTGTCAGAGTTGCCAGATCAGCTGAAAGACCTGAGCAAAGGCAATCACGTCTCCAGGAAGATCAGGTCCGCCACAGACTTGCTAGATCAGCTGAAAGACCTATTCAGCATGTGGCACGTCTTCTTGGCTTAAGAAAACAGAGAAATGTTGCCATCACTTTGAAATGGAAAGCCCACATGCATGATGGTTTCATGTACAACCCATCATATGACTATGAAAGCAACAATCTTCTTGACATTGGCTGAATGGCAAATGTTTGTCTAAAGTGTAGTGCACTTAAGTGGAAAGGAGAAACTCCAGGCATGTGCTGCTCCAGTGGTAAAGTCAAACTGCCACCAATTCTAAAGCCACCAGAACCATTGTGCAGTCTGTTGAATGGTGAAACTGCACAATCAAAGGCCTTTGTGAAACATATTAGACTATTCAATAATATGTTTGCCATGACTTCCTTCAAGTCTAATGTTGTCGTGAATAATGGGTGGACACCAACATTCAAGGTCCAAGGCCAAGTGTACCACCATGCTGGACCTCTTCATCCAGTCAATGCTGTAGACAGCAAATATCTCCAGATTTACTTCTTGGGAGAAGATGAGCAAGTGCAAAGACGACTGGATTTGCTTGACAGTCCTGTTGACAGAAACATTGTCCTCAAACTGCAAAGAATTCTGCATCAGCATAACAGCTATGTGAGGTCATTTAAAATGGCTGCTGAGATTATGGATAACACTCAAGTGGACTACAAAATCAAAAATTCTGGCAAAGCACCATTAAAGGAACACAAAGGCAGATTCAATGCACCATCTGTTAGTGAAGTGGCCATCATGATTGCAGGAGAGCTAGGTGATCGTAGGGACATTGTGCTGCATTCAAGAAGTTGCTCACAAATGCCACTTCAAAGGATTCAAGACACTCGCAGGTCATATGATCCACTTCAGTACCCTCCGCTATTCGTTAGAGGAGAAGATGGCTATGATTTGAACATAAAAGATGTAAACAAGGCCACAAGCAATGACTACTATGCATATCGCATGATGCAAAGAGTCAATGAATTTAATACACTCCTCAGATGCCCGCGCCTTTTCCAGCAATACATAGTGGATATGTATGCTAAGGTTGAGAATGAGAGATTGCGTTTCATCAGACTAAACCAAACAAAACTTAGAGCTGAGGACTATGGTGTACTATTAGAGGCAGTAAGGAATGACAACAATGTGACTTCTGAAAATCTTGGCAAATTAGTTGTGCTGCCTTCATCCTTCAGTGGAGGGCCCCGTTACATGCATGAATATGCACAGGATGGAATGACCTATGTACGTCATAGAGGCACGCCTGATCTCTTCATCACTTTCACCTGTAACCCAAGCTGGCCAGAGATAACAGTTGAATTGCTTCCAGAATAAGTGTCAGCAGATCGTGTTGACTTGGTTGCCAGGGTGTTTCAACAAAAAGTTAATAAAATGATGCATGTCATCAAGGATGTTCAAGTGTTTGGAAAAGTAGCCTGCTTCATGTATTCCATTGAGTGGCAGAAGCGAGGACTGCCACACATGCATCTTTTGTTTTGGTTAAAGACCAAAATTCGCCCAGACCAAGTAGAAAGCATTATAAGTGCAGAAATCCCAGACAAAGAAGAAGATCCTATTCTGTACGATGTTGTCACAAAAAAACATGATTCATGGCCCTTTCTGCAATAGGAATCGCAAGGCACCGTGCATGGTTGATGTCAAGTGCAGTAAGAGGTTTCCCAGGCAAATGTGCAAGAGACACAGACAGGAGAGGATGGATATCGCCGCCGAAAACCAGGTGATGGTGGCCATGTTGCCCCTGGTAGAGCACCCGAATCTGGAATGTTGGAGGATGTTGATAACTCTTGGGTTGTACCCTATTCTCCATTACACTGCAGAATCTTCAAAGCACACATAAATGTGGAGTACTGCAACTCAGTCAAAAGCATCAAGTACATTTGCAAGTATGTTACCAAGGGAAGTGATGCAGCCATGTTTGATGTCGCAAATGAAATGCCGAACAGGCTTGATGAGGTTACCAATTATCAACAAGGACGATACATTAGTAGCAGTGAGGCAGTGTGGCGCCTGCTCAACTTTCCCATCCATCAAAGGTATCCAACAGTTGTTCACTTGGCAGTACATCTTGAAGGAGGCCAAAGAGTATACTATAAACCAGGACAGCCAACAGCACATTTGACTGACACTCCACCAAAGACTACATTAACAGCCTTTTTTTATCTCTGCAAAACAGATCCTCTTGCAAAAACATTGCTGCATTCTGAGGTGCCTAGACATGTTCGCTGGGATGCCAGTCAAAAGGTCTGGCAAATAAAAAAAAAGGTGTACCTCTTGCAGACTTCCCAGGATATGTGACAGACAATGCCTTGGGAAGAGTGTACACTGTGCATCCTCACAACAGAGATGCATTTCACATGCGCCTTCTGTTGCACCATGTTGGAGGACCTATTTCATTTGAAGATCTCAAAACTGTTATTGTGAGAGATGAGGATGGTGACATCCTTGAAATTAAGCCATGCAGCACATACACTGTTAAATGTACCATTTTATTGCATGCAAGTAAACAGTTTGTGTAGGCTTCTACAGAAAACCTATTTTAAACCCGGGCGAAGCCGGGTACTTGCCCCTAGTATACATATAAGACGCATTTGTTGTCTGTCCGTCGTCTGTCTGTTCCCTTATAACTCAAGATCCAGACAACCAAATAACGTGAAATTTGGTACACGTACACAAAATTATACCGGAAAGGTTATTAAACAGGTTTCGTTCCATATTTATAAGATACTGGGGGCTGGGGGCCCAAAATGTAGTTTTTCCCTATATGAGCTATATAAAATAAAAATTATTGAAAATTAAGACGTAAAATAATAAACATTTTGGTGTCGAGATTAACAAGAAGGCGTTTATTGCCATAAAATAATGTGATGTGACGTCATAGTTTGAGTTCATATTAATTTGTAAATAGGAAACAAAGTGAAAAGAGCAGTGATTATTTTAATTTAAATTTTTAATTGTTAATATACCGCTGTGGGTGTGCGTTTAAGTATTTGTGTGCACATGTGTGAATCAGTGAGTGAGTGTGTTTTTTGTTGTGAACTAAATGTTATGAAACGGTTTATTTTTATGTCTGTTAATGTTGCGCCTCTAACAAGATTACGTATATATTTTTATAAAATTTGTTTGCAAATTACATCTTTTTTACTTTACACTGTTTCTTTTATGTATATTCTATATGTATTTTATCCAGTCGTCCGATCAAGCTTTTTCCTTTTATTGGTGAGGGTAGGTGTCAATAATATCGTCCATCCCTGGGTGGCATAAACACTGTAGCTAAGCAACTGTGTTTATAATTTTTGCATAACTTAAACTAAACCAGCAGGACACATTTTAAGCTCAAACCTTGCGTTTCGAAATGTTTCTTTAAAACAAATAAACCCCATACAACAGAAAAATGAATTATATAAATTATCACTTACTGGGGGCGGGGGCCCAAAATGTATTTTTTCCCGTATATTTAAAACTGACTCAAAACTAATTCTCCAACTTCCCGTGAAGGTAGAAGCATGAAACTTTGGGAACTTGCCGAATACACTATTATGACGATAATTTGTGAAAAAGAATGTAAACATTTCCACTCATGGGTGGCCGGGAGCCCCAAAACCGGTTTTTCCTTTATGGGCTAAATAAAACTGAATCAACACCAATTCCTCATATTCCCGAGTAGGTAGAACCATGAAAATTTGGAAAGTCGTTAAGTACCCTCCCGCAATGGTAACAGTCGAAACAAAATATATAATTATCACTAACTGGGGGGGGCGGGCGGGGGCCCAAAGGTAGTTTTTTTCTTAAATGAGCTATATAAATCAGGCTCATCATTCAATCTCTCATTTCCTGTGTAGGTAGAAGCATGAAACTTTGGGAAGTTGTTATGTACCCTCCCAAAATGTTAACTGGCTAAACATTAATAAAAATTATCACTCACTGAGTGGTCAGAGGGCTGAATGTATTTTTTAAATATATAAAACAGACTCATCAATAATTCTCAAACTTACCGTGTAAGTAGAAGAATGAAACTTTGGGAACATTTTGAGTACCCTCGCGCGATGGTAAAAGGCGAAAAAAATATATAAAAATTTTCACTCACTAGGGGCCTTGGGCCAAAATGTAGGTTTTTTCCTAATATGAGCTATATAAAACAGACTCAGCATTAAATATCCAATTTCCCGTGTAAATAGGAGCATGAAACTTTGGGAAGTTGTTGAGAACTCTCCCGCAATGATAACATACGAAAAAAAAATTAAATTATCAGCTCGATCATCATCATCATCATCAGTCCCGTGACCGTTGCGGTCGTCGGGGGGAGCGGATGGACACATCAACAGATAACGATCTCCACATATGCCTATTTTGAGCGGCGGCCAATAATTCATGGAATTTCATCCCTGTCAATTTCTTTATGTTGTCCAGCCAGCTTTACCGTTGTCGACCTCTTCGCCGGCCCCCTTCTACAGTGCATTGAAGGATAATTTTTGTCAGGGTATCATGTCGCAGTACATGACCAAACCATGCCATCTTGCTTCTCTTAATTGTTGTTACGATTGTTTCTTGATGATCCGTAATAGAGTTGATTTGGTCCCAGACATATTCATTGGTCTTATGTTCTAAATAGGAGATCTGGAGAATTTTCCTCATGCATTTGTTTTCAAATGCCTGCAGCTTGCTTTCAGCTCGATAGAATGCAAATAAACAGTTTTGTACGCTTCTACAGAAAGTACCTTATTTTAAACCCGGGATAAGCCGGGTACTTGCCCATATAGCATACACATAAGCAGCATTTGTTGTCTGTCTGTCGTCTGTCTGGATGTTCCCTATTAACTCAAGATCCAAACAACCAAATAACGTGAAATTTGGTACACGTACACAAAATTATACCGGAAAGGTTATTAAACAGTTTCGTTCCATATATATAAGATACTGGGGGCCGGGGGCCCAAAATGTAGTTTTTCCTAATATGAGCTCTATAAAAAAATTGAACTGCCAAAAATGTTATCAATCACATTGCTTTATGTTAAATGTACCCTTTATTGCATGCAAATATACAGTACTGTACCCTTTATTGCATGCAAATTTAAAACCCGGGCAAAGTTTCTCCTTTTATTGGTGAGGGTAGGAGTCAATAATATCGTCCATCCCTGTGTGGCATAAACACTATAGCTTAGCAGCTGTGTTTATACTTTTTGCATAACTTAAACTATACCAGCAGGGTAAATTTTAAGCTCAAACCTTGCGTTTCGAAATTTTTCTTTAAAACAAATAAACCCAATACACACCTGACATAAACCTTAATATTCACATAAATATTCCTTTATATATTGTTATTTGGCGTGTCCGTGTGAGGCCCCGGGGTATCTAATAAAATAAATTATTGCAAATTAAGACGAAAAATAATACATATTTTGGTGTCGAGATTAACAAGAAGGCGTTTCTAGCTTGATATGTCTCACTTTACAGTCACATATTTTTTTGTTAACGCAATGTGCTGTATTATTGGTTGTCAGAGTTGCCAGATCAGCTGAAAGACCTGAGCAAAGGCAATCACGTCTCCAGGAAGATCAGGTCCGCCACAGACTTGCTAGATCAGCTGAAAGACCTATTCAGCATGTGGCACGTCTTCTTGGCTTAAGAAAACAGAGAAATGTTGCCATCACTTTGAAATGGAAAGCCCACATGCATGATGGTTTCATGTACAACCCATCATATGACTATGAAAGCAACAATCTTCTTGACATTGGCTGAATGGCAAATGTTTGTCTAAAGTGTAGTGCACTTAAGTGGAAAGGAGAAACTCCAGGCATGTGCTGCTCCAGTGGTAAAGTCAAACTGCCACCAATTCTAAAGCCACCAGAACCATTGTGCAGTCTGTTGAATGGTGAAACTGCACAATCAAAGGCCTTTGTGAAACATATTAGACTATTCAATAATATGTTTGCCATGACTTCCTTCAAGTCTAATGTTGTCGTGAATAATGGGTGGACACCAACATTCAAGGTCCAAGGCCAAGTGTACCACCATGCTGGACCTCTTCATCCAGTCAATGCTGTAGACAGCAAATATCTCCAGATTTACTTCTTGGGAGAAGATGAGCAAGTGCAAAGACGACTGGATTTGCTTGACAGTCCTGTTGACAGAAACATTGTCCTCAAACTGCAAAGAATTCTGCATCAGCATAACAGCTATGTGAGGTCATTTAAAATGGCTGCTGAGATTATGGATAACACTCAAGTGGACTACAAAATCAAACATTCTGGCAAAGCACCATTAAAGGAACACAAAGGCAGATTCAATGCACCATCTGTTAGTGAAGTGGCCATCATGATTGCAGGAGAGCTAGGTGATCGTAGGGACATTGTGCTGCATTCAAGAAGTTGCTCACAAATGCCACTTCAAAGGATTCAAGACACTCGCAGGTCATATGATCCACTTCAGTACCCTCCGCTATTCGTTAGAGGAGAAGATGGCTATGATTTGAACATAAAAGATGTAAACAAGGCCACAAGCAATGACTACTATGCATATCGCATGATGCAAGGAGTCAATGAATTTAATACACTCCTCAGATGCCCGCGCCTTTTCCAGCAATACATAGTGGATATGTATGCTAAGGTTGAGAATGAGAGTTTGCGTTTCATCAGACTAAACCAAACAAAACTTAGAGCTGAGGACTATGGTGTACTATTAGAGGCAGTAAGGAATGACAACAATGTGACTTCTGAAAATCTTGGCAAATTAGTTGTGCTGCCTTCATCCTTCAGTGGAGGGCCCCGTTACATGCATGAATATGCACAGGATGGAATGACCTATGTACGTCATAGAGGCACGCCTGATCTCTTCATCACTTTCACCTGTAACCCAAGCTGGCCAGAGATAACAGTTGAATTGCTTCCAGAATAAGTGTCAGCAGATCGTGTTGACTTGGTTGCAAGGGTGTTTCAACAAAAAGTTAATAAAATGATGCATGTCATCAAGGATGTTCAAGTGTTTGGAAAAGTAGCCTGCTTCATGTATTCCATTGAGTGGCAGAAGCGAGGACTGCCACGCATGCATCTTTTGTTTTGGTTAAAGACCAAAATTCGCCCAGACCAAGTAGAAAGCATTATAAGTGCAGAAATCCCAGACAAAGAAGAAGATCCTATTCTGTACGATGTTGTCACAAAAAAACATGATTCATGGCCCTTTCTGCAATAGGAATCGCAAGGCACCGTGCATGGTTGATGTCAAGTGCAGTAAGAGGTTTCCCAGGCAAATGTGCAAGAGACACAGACAGGAGAGGATGGATATCGCCGCCGAAAACCAGGTGATGGTGGCCATGTTGCCCCTGGTAGAGCACCCGAATCTGGAATGTTGGAGGATGTTGATAACTCTTGGGTTGTACCCTATTCTCCATTACACTGCAGAATCTTCAAAGCACACATAAATGTGGAGTACTGCAACTCAGTCAAAAGCATCAAGTACATTTGCAAGTATGTTACCAAGGGAAGTGATGCAGCCATGTTTGATGTCGCAAATGAAATGCCGAACAGGCTTGATGAGGTTACCAATTATCAACAAGGACGATACATTAGTAGCAGTGAGGCAGTGTGGCGCCTGCTCAACTTTCCCATCCATCAAAGGTATCCAACAGTTGTTCACTTGGCAGTACATCTTGAAGGAGGCCAAAGAGTATACTATAAACCAGGACAGCCAACAGCACATTTGACTGACACTCCACCAAAGACTACATTAACAGCCTTTTTTTATCTCTGCAAAACAGATCCTCTTGCAAAAACATTGCTGTATTCTGAAGTGCCTAGACATGTTCGCTGGGATGCCAGTCAAAAGGTCTGGCAAATAAAAAAAAAGGTGTACCTCTTGCAGACTTCCCAGGATATGTGACAGACAATGCCTTGGGAAGAGTGTACACTGTGCATCCTCACAACAGAGATGCATTTCACATGCGCCTTCTGTTGCACCATGTTGGAGGACCTATTTCATTTGAAGATCTCAAAACTGTTATTGTGAGAGATGAGGATGGTGACATCCTTGAAATTAAGCCATGCAGCACATACACTGTTAAATGTACCATTTTATTGCATGCAAGTAAACAGTTGTGTAGGCTTCTACAGAAAACCTATTTTAAACCCGGGCGAAGCCGGGTACTTGCCCCTAGTATATATATATACTTCTTGCGTGATTTTTATCTGTTAAAATCTTAAATTCTGAATCTTCTTCAATGTGCTGACTTCTCACTCCTTCACTCTCTCCCATCTCTCATTTTCTCACACAAATTTATGTCCAACTGTAATGTCCTCGATCTGTCATTCAGTCACTCTATCATTCAATCAGTCATTAAGTCATTCTGTCATTCAGTCAATCTGTAAATCAGTCACTCTGTCATTCACTCACTCTCTCATTCCGCTAATGTGTCATTCAGTCACTATTTCAAACGTATCTATACATCTTTTACGTTTGACATTGCTAAACATTGACAACGTATTTTAGCCATCATTATTACACTGTAGTCGAACCTGAATATTTACAGTTTTTGGTTGGCTTCGATTTCTGTGCGTTGCGTAATACCTTGGGAACAATGAAATCTCTAATCAAATCATTCAATGTCTCTCCCTCCGTTTTTTACAAGGATTTTGGCTTGGGTAGGGTGGTGGAGGGGGGGGGGCGGGCAATCAGCTAACGTGAAATAAAGAGAGGTAACTCTAGGATTGAGCGTTGACCATCATGGCGCAGAGTGGCGTGTCCTTGCATGCCCAAACATGGACAAGTCGGAAGAGGAAATGGTCATGCTTTCGGTGATGAGGCTCGGGAGAAATTAATTTGATTAAACCGGTCCGATGGTTCTCAAAATCTGGTGATCATGTGCCCGACAAGAGCCAGTTCATTCATTGCACTCTTTGGTGCGAGTGTTCTAAACCCGGTGTTTTTATTACTGAATGATCTGTCATCAAAATACTGACTGATATGTTATTCTCTGTTAACAAACATATTACTGACTTCTCTGTTAACATATTATTTCTGACTTCTCTGTTAACATATTATTGACTTCTCTGTTAAAAAACATATTACTGACTTCTCTGTTAACATATTACTGACTTCTCTGGTAACATATTACTGACTTCTCTGTTAACATATTACTGACTTCTCTGTAAACAAACATATTACTGACTTCTCTGTTAACATATTACTGACTTCTCTGGTAACATATTACTGGCTTCTCTGTTAACAAACATATTACTGGCTTCTCTGTTAACAAACTTATTACTGGCGTCTCTGCATCACTGAAAACGCTATCGTGAACTTACATCTTTCATCGTAAGACATGTGAAATTATCCCCCCCCCCAAAACAACGAGTTCCTGACGACATATTTTGTCTATAGGTTTGTCATTTCTAAGACCGGAAAACGGTCACAACTCATTCGGTCGTGGGCTATTTTTAGATTCAGGTCAAACGTTTCTGAAATATCCTTAACAGCGTATTTTGATACACTGATCTCACTAAAAACGATCTTCTGGGTGCATTTTTTGGTGCAAAAATATTTCTTTACACTTAGTTTTGCAGCTCAGTAAATTATTAAAATGTCGAAGACTTAAAACTTAAATAATTAAACCTAAATATTTTTAAGATGATTGTAATTCGTCGTTCGATAGTCGTAACTACGGTAGTCGTAACTACGGTCGTCGCAACTACGATAGTCGTAACTACGGTAAACACCAGTCCTAGCATAATTGTTAATTATATTTATTTTAATATTGATTGTTTTCCTTGGTCCTTATAAAAATATATGCCTTAGTATTTATTAGTAATTAACTAACACTAAGATTATGACTTTAATTATAAAGACATCATTAGTATTAGTAGAAATATAAATGAATAAAATTGACGTGTGTACGAGCAAACGAACTAGAACCAGAGCAGAGTCACTAATTCATTGACCAGAGCAGAGTCACTAATTCATTGACCAGAGCAGAGTCACTAATTCATTGACCAGAGCAGAGTCACTAATTCATTGACCAAAGCAGAGTCACTAATTCATTGACCAGAGCAGAGTCACTAATTCATTGACCAGAGCAGAGTCACTAATTCATTGACCAGAGCAGAGTCACTAATTCATTGACCAGAACAGAGTCACTAATTCATTGACCAGAGCAGAGTCACTAATTCATTGACCAAAGCAGAGTCACTAATTCATTGACCAGAGCAGAGTCACTAATTCATTGACCAGAGCAGAGTCACTAATTCATTGACCAGAGCAGAGTCACTAATTCATTGACCAGAACAGAGTCACTAATTCATTGACCAGAGCAGAGTCACTAATTCATTGACCAGAGCAGAGTCACTAATTCATTGACCAGAACAGAGTCACTAATTCATTGACCAGAGCAGAGTCACTAATTCATTGACCAAAGCAGAGTCACTAATTCATTGACCAGAGCAGAGTCACTAATTCATTGACCAGAGCAGAGTCACTAATTCATTGACCAGAGCAGAGTCACTAATTCATTGACCAGAACAGAGTCACTAATTCATTGACCAGAGCAGAGTCACTAATTCATTGACCAGAACAGAGTCACTAATTCATTGACCAGAGCAGAGTCACTAATTCATTGACCAGAGCAGAGTCACTAATTCATTGACATAGTTCATACTCGCAAGGACGGTTCCATTCGCATAACATAATATATCAAATAATATAACCTTATATTTATATTTTAACTTAAAATTTAAATAAATAAGCCTAAACATTTTTAAAGATCAGTGTAAGCGGTCGTTCGATAGTCGAAACCGTAAACAGTAGTAAACACTAGTCCTAGCAAAGTTATATTTAATATCAATTGTTTTCCTTGGTTCATATAAAAATATATGCCTTAATATTTATTAGTAATAAAATAATACTAAGATTATGACTTAAATTATAATTGCATCATTAGTATTAGTTCATTTAATAAAATTCATTGACATCGCTCACACTCGCAAGGACGTTCTATTTGGCATAATATAATATACTAGCTGACCCGCGGCGTAGCATACGCCGCTAATGATTTAGTGACGGGTGAAGACTTCCTGAAAGACACAGTTGTCAAATTGGGGTGGGTTTGGGCAAACGACTGTGAGTGAATGAAAAGAAGGAACCCTGGAGAGACCCGCGGCGTATCACCCGTAAAAAAATGACGGAAGTGTTCAGCTGAAATCTATTTATTTAGAAAAATGCAATTTTTTAGGGCGCCTATGGCGCCCACATTTTTCAAAATCCCAACTAACTCGTCCGTGTTTGATCAATACGAAATATTACACTTTCTGAAATGTACACAAAGTATTTTATAACTTTTTACATTGTTCCCTTTTTACAAAATTAAAATATCAGCGAAAACAATGACGTCATTAAAAAAAATTCACAGCGCATATTTAATTTGCACACCTTTTGATGCATTGGTGCAGTAATTTGGTGCGCTGCTTTCTAAAATTAGTATCTGTTGAACATACTTGCAGCTTGGTGTCTCGCAGGGTCCGACCACGAAGAGAATTATATATATAGATCACATAATGTAACCGTATATTTTTATTTAAAATTCTATAAATTAAAGTTTTGAACAAGTTTTAGTCCATTCCAATGAGCCCATTACTTGTAATAGTAATAAACAAATATTAACTAGGTGTCCTCTCGGCACCTCCGGCCGTGACCGAGTTATAAATAGTAAATTTTATTTAATTCTATTGTTAGACTTCCGGTTAATAATGACAAAGCCTATTCCACTGTTTCGTTCAACTACTTTTAAATGTTATTTGATGTAAAACTGTGCAGACGTACACATATCGTTTATCCCATCTTCGTTTCTGTTCTTTTTAGTTTTTTTAAATCAAGCATCTAGCTGAGGCTTCTCATGCAATTCTTCAAGTCAACAATCTATTCATGCAAAGTTAGCTTGAGTCTAACTCGTGGTGAGTCAAGACTGTGCTACTTTGAGGATCACTGTTGTGTCAAATAAGGTTCGGCATCCGCCTCCTGGTTTTTTTTCTTTCTTTTTTTAAATTGCATTAAATAAGATTGAATTGACTCCGGACAACAAAGCTCGCCCCCCCCCGCCATAAACTGTAGGGTCAGGGAGCTAAGACACAATTGGCCCAAAAACCATCAGTGGTAACTGCTTTAACCGTCGGCCGCTTTAATACCGCCGCCAGACCGGGCAGTGACAGCAGTATAGTGCTGGTCGGGGCCGGCTGCCGGGGGCCAGAGAATCTGGAGACTCACCAATTTCGTTCTTTTATTTTGTTCGTTTTTATTTTTATAGTAGTGTCTGGCTCTCACCCCCACCCCACCCCCACCCCCCACATTTGTTTGGTTATATTAGTCATCTCGTCAATGTGGTCTATTAGTCATCTCGTCAATGTGGTCTATTAGTCATCTCGTCAATGTGGTCTATTAGTCATCTCGTCAATGTGGTCTATTAGTCATCTCGTCAATGTGGTCTATTAGTCATCTCGTCAATGTGGTCTATTAGTCATCTCGTCAATGTGGTCTATTAGTCATCTCGTCAATGTGGTATATTAGTCATCTCGTCAATGTGGTCTATTAGTCATCTCGTCAATGTGGTCTATTAGTCATCTCGTCAATGTGGTCTATTAGTCATCTCGTCAATGTGGTCTATTAGTCATCTCGTCAATGTGGTCTATTAGTCATCTCGTCAATGTGGTCTATTAGTCATCTCGTCAATGTGGTCTATTAGTCATCTCGTCAATGTGGTCTATTAGTCATCTCGTCAATGTGGTCTATTAGTCATCTCGTCAATGTGGATTTAGTCATCTCGTCAATGTGGTCAGTATTAAATTAGATTATACACCACTCAAAATACAAAGCTTCTTGAGTTGAATCCCCCCCCCAAATCAAGTTACATAGTTGCCTTGAAAAGAGCTGAAGTATCTCATTCAGAAATCATCTAATCTTGACCTTGTGTAGGCAATGACCCGATGTACCGGCCTCTATGGTTTACCACTGGGCCGTGACCCGATGTGCCGGACTCTATGGTTTACCACTGGGCCGTGACCCGATGTTCCGGACTCTATGGTTTACCACTGGGCCGTGACCCGATGTGCCGGACTCTATGGTTTACCACTGGGCCGTGACCCGATGTTCCGGACTCTATGGTTTACCACTGGGCCGTGACCCGATGTTCCGGACTCTATGGTTTACCACTGGGCCGTGACCCGATGTTCCGGACTCTATGGTTTACCACTGGGCCGTGACCCGATGTTCCGGGCTCCATGGTTTACCACTGGGCCGTGACCCGATGTTCCGGACTCTATGGTTTACCACTGGGCCGTGACCCGATGTTCCGGACTCTATGGTTTACCACTGGGCCGTGACCCGATGTTCCGGGCTCCATGGTTTACCACTGGGCCGTGACCCGATGTTCCGGGCTCCATGGTTTACCACTGGGCCGTGACCCGATGTTCCGGACTCTATGGTTTACCACTGGGCCGTGACCCGATGTTCCGGGCTCCATGGTTTACCACTGGGCCGTGACCCGATGTTCCGGGCTCCATGGTTTACCACTGGGCCGTGACCCGATGTTCCGGGCTCTATGGGCCGTGACCCGATGTGCCGGGCTCTACCGTGTACCAGGAAAAGAGTGAGCCAAGAACTGTAAAAAATATACTCTTGCAACACAATCTTTATGTAGCGCCATCTTCATGTAAAACCATCTTCATAAAACACCATCTTTATGTAACACATTCTTTACATAGCATCATCTTTATATAACAATCTATACATAGCATCATCTTTATATAACACAATCTTTATATAACACTATCTTTCTATACACTATCTTTATATAACACAATCTTTACACCATTCTCTTCTGACAGTCCCTGTTTAAGATGAAAACCTCTCCTCTCTCCCACCTCCCCTCTCTCCCACCTCCCCTCTCTCCCACCTCCCCTCTCTCCCACCTCCCCTCTCTCCCACCTCCCCTCTCTCCCACCTCCCCTCTCTCCCACCTCCCCTCTCTCCCACCTCCCCTCTCTCCCACCTCCCCTCTCTCCCACCTCCCCTCTCTCCCACCTCCCCTCTCTCCCACCTCCCCTCTCTCCCACCTCCCCTCTCTCCCACCTCCCCTCTCTCCCACCTCCCCTCTCTCCCACCTCCCCTCTCTCCCACCTCCCCTCTCTCCCACCTCCCCTCTCTCCCACCTCCCCTCTCTCCCACCCCCCTCCCACCTCAGTAAACACTTGTCCTTACCACTAATGTTAAAACTGATCATAATGAAAATAATAATACATCAGGCTAATTACTCACTGTCACCTGTTGTCAGGTCATCTTGTTTTCTGCTGCTTAGCGAGGAAACATTGGCTGGTACCGAGGGAACATCGGCTGTTACCTATGGAACAACGGGTGATACCTATGGAACATTTGCTGTTTACTAAGGGAACGTTGGCTTTTTATTGAGGGAACATTTGCTGTTACCTACGGAACCTCGGCTTATAACAGAAGAACATCGTCTGGTACTCGAATAAAATTAGCTGGTACTTAGGGAACATCAGCTGGCACTGAAGGAACATCGGCTGTTACCTAGGGAACAACGGCTGGTACCTAGGGATTAACGGCTGATATCGAGGGAACAACGGTTGGTACCGACGTGACATCGGCTTGTACCTGTGAACATCGGCTAGTACCTAGGGAACATCGGCTAGTACCTAGGGAACATCGGCTAGTACCTAGGGAACATCGGGTAGTACCTGGGGAACATCGGCTAGTACCTAGGTAATATCGGCTAGTACCTGGGGAACATCGGCTAGTACCCAGGGAACATCGGCTAGTACCTAGGGCGTAAACCAGAGACATTGCTACGGGAAGGAGAAAGTTGACAGCTTGGGACAGGGATTTGTGCTTTTGTGTGGGGGGGGGGTGGAGATCAACGGGTGGCTCAGCTCATCTCGCCACACAATGTGTAACGGATTTAAAGGCATGTGGGACCTAGGCCGATCGGTCACGTGATACGGCCTGGTATCAGATAGCTCTTTCACCCCCCTCCCCCACACACATTCACACACCACGAACCCCCAGGTCCAGTTACCCTCGTTGTTTTCTCCCCGCAGATATTCATTCGTTCTCGTCCATTTCATTAATCACGGTGTGCTCTGCCCAATCTTAGCGTGACGATTGTTAATGTCATGAATATTACTTCTTTTTCTTTGCATACCTGTTAGGACTGTTCCTTAGACCATATCCACCCTTTTCTCTTTAACTGTTAGGTCCCTAGGTACCACTTTCTCTTTAACTGTTAGGTCCCTAGGCACCAATTTTTCTTTAACTGTTAGGTCCCCTAGGTACCACTTTCTCTTTTACTGTTAGGTCCATAGGCACCACTTTCTCTTTAACTGTTAGGTCCAGAGGCACCACTTTCTCTTTAACTGTTAGGTCCCTAGGTACCACTTTCTCTTTTACTGTTAGGTCCCTAGGTACCACTTTCTCTTTTACTGTTAGGTCCTTAGGGACCACTTTCTCTCTTAACTGTTAGGTCCCTAGGCACCACTTTCTCTTTAACTGTTAGGTCCCTAGATACCACTTTCTCTTTTACTGTTAGGTCCCTAGGGACCACTTTCTCTTTAACTGTTAGGTTCCTAGACACCACTTTCTCTTTTACTGTTAGGTCCCTAGGTACCACTTTCTCTTTTACTGTTAGGTCCCTAGGTACCACTTTCTCTTTTACTGTTAGGTCCCTAGGGACCACTTTCTCTCTTAACTGTTAGGTCCCTAGGCACCACTTTCTCTTTAACTGTTAGGTCCCTAGATACCACTTTCTCTTTAACTGTTAGGTCCCTATGTACCACTTTCTCTTTAACTGTTAGGTCCCTAGGCACCACTTTCTCTTTTACTGTTAGGTCCCTAGGTACCACTTTCTCTTTTACTGTTAGGTCCCTAGGTACCACTTTCTCTTTTACTGTTAGGTCCCTAGGGACCACTTTCTCTCTTAACTGTTAGGTCCCCAGGCACCACTTTCTCTTTAACTGTTAGGTCCCTAGATACCACTTTCTCTTTTACTGTTAGGTCCCTAGGGACCACTTTCTCTCTTAACTGTTAGGTCCCTAGGCACAACTTTCTCTTTAACTGTTAGGTCCTTAGATACCACTTTCTCTTTTACTGTTAGGTCCCTAGGGACCACTTTCTCTTTAATTGTTAGGTTCCTAGGCACCACTTTCTCTTTAACTGTTAGGTCCCTATGTACCACTTTCTCTTTAACTGTTAGGTCCCTAGGCACCACTTTCTCTTTTACTGTTAGGTCCCTAGGCACCACTTTTTCTTTAACTGTTAGGTCCCCTAATTACCACTTTCTCTTTTACTGTTAGGTCCCTAGGTACCACTTTGTCCTTAACTGTTAGATCCCTAGGCACCTGTTTCTCTTTAACTGTTAGGTCCCTAGATACCACTTTCTCTTTTACTGTTAGGTCCCTAGGTACCACTTTCTCTTTAACTGTTAGGTCCCTAGGCACCACTTTCTCTTTTAAAGTTAGGTCCCTAGGTACCACTTTCTCTTTTACTGTAGGTCCCTAGGCACCACTTTCTCTTTTAAAGTTATGTCCCTAGGTACCACTTTCTCTTTTACTGTTAGGACCCTAGGTACCACTTTCTCTTTTACTGTTAGGTTCCTAGGCACCACTTTCTCTTTTAAAGTTAGGTCCCTAGGTACCACTTTCTCTTTTACTGTTAGGTCCCTAGGCACCACTTTCTCTTTTAAAGTTAGGTCCCTAGGTACCACTTTCTCTTTTACTGTTAGGACCCTAGGTACCACTTTCTATTTTACTGTTAGGTCCCTAGGCACCACTTTCTCTTTTACTGTTAGGTCCCTAGGTACCACTTTCTCTTTAACTGTTAGGTCCCTATCCACATTTATCTCTCTGTTAAGTCCCTGGCGAAAGTTAACTGTCGAGCATATCCGTTTTGAGACTCCCTGCAACGCCCCCACTCGCCACCACGTCCTTTGTTCTGCTGTTGGGAATTGACAAGCCATGATGTAAACAAGATGTTCCCGTCATTGTTGACAAGCCATGATGTAAACAAGATGTTCCCGTCATTGTTGACAAGCCATGATGTAAACAAGATGTTCCCGTCATTGTTGTCAAGCCATGATGTAAACAAGATGTTCCCGTCATTGGTGCTAGTGGTTGCACACGGGTTGACAAGCAATTATGTAAACAAGATGTTCCCGTCATTGGTACTAGTGGCTGCACACGGGTTGACAAGCCATTATGTAAACAAGATGTTCCCGTCATTGGTGCTAGTGGCTGCACACGGGTTGACAAGCCATGATGTAAACAAGATGTTCCCGTCATTGGTGCTAGTGGTTGCACACGGGTTGACAAGCCATGATGTAAACAAGATGTTCCCGTCATTGTTGCTAGTGGCTGCACACGGGTTGACAAGCCATGCTGTAAACAAGATGTTCCCGTCATTGTTGCTAGTGGCTGCACACGGATTGACAAGCCATGATGTAAACACGATGTTCCCGTCATTGTTGCTAGTGGTTGCACACGGGTTGACAAGCCATGATGTTAACAAGATGTTCCCGTCATTGTTGACAGTGGTTGCACACTGGTTGACTGCCAACCCGGACATAATTACACCGCGCAGCCAGTACGCATGGAGGGTGCGTGATGGAGCCAATGAATGACTTGACCAGGCCATTGTGTCAATCTTGTTTTTGACCAGGCGATTGTGGTAATCTTGTTTTTGACAATGCGATTGTGGTAATCTTATTTTTGACCAGGCGGGCTATTGTTTCAATCTTGTTTTTGTCCAGACGATGCGGCAATTTAGTTTTTGACCAGGCGATTGTGTCAATCTTGTTTTTGACCAGACGATTGTGGAAATCTTGTTTTTGACCAGACGATTGTGGCAATCTTGTTTTTGACCATGCGATTGTGGTAATCTTGTTTTTTGACCATACGATTGTGACAATCTTGTTTTTGACCAGACGATTGTGGCAATCTTTTTAACCAGGCGTTTGTGTCAATCTTGTCTTTCACCAGACGATTGTGTCATTCTTGATTTTGACCAAGTGTTTGTGCTAATCTTGTTTTTAATCTTCAAGGTGGCCGCTTATCTTAATAGCACTTTTAATTATTATATTTTTGCCCTTCACGGATGGAGCACTAGAATATACCCGTCACGGATGGAGCATTAGAATATACCCGTCACGGATGGAGCACTAGAATATACCCTTCACGGATGGAGCACTAGAATATACCCTTCACGGATGGAGCACTAGAATATACCCTTCACGGATGGAGCACTAGAATATACCCGTCACGGATGGAGCACTAGAATATACCCTTCACGGATGGAGCACTAGAATATACCCTTCACGGATGGAGCACTAGAATATACCCGTCACGGATGGAGCACTAGAATATACCCGTCACGGATGGAGCACTAGAATATACCCTTCACGGATGGAACACTAGAATATACCCTTCACGGATGGAGCACTAGAATATACCCTTCACGGATGGAGCATTAGAATATACCTGTCACGGATGGAGCACTAAAATATACCCGTCACGGATGGAGCACTAGAATATACCCTTCACGGATGGAGCTCTAGAATATACCCTTCACGGATGGAGCACTAGAATATACCCGTCACGGATGGAGCACTAGAATATACCCTTCACGGATGGAGCACTAGAATATACCCTTCACGGATGGAGCACTAGAATATAGCCGTCACGGATGGAGCACTAGAATATACCCGTCACGGATGGAGCACTAGAATATACCCGTCACGGATGGAGCACTAGAATATACCCGTCACGGATGGAGCACTAGAATATACCCGTCACGGATGGAGCACTAGAATATACCCTTTCAAACTGAAACTTGTACACTTAAAATTGGGTGGGTGGTTTTTTCGGGTTGTATAAACATTTCTTATTGTACATCATACGTAAAACTTTTTTTTTAACTTCACTTTATTTGATAAAAATGCGAGCATTCATTTCATAGTCTGCACACTACGTCAAATGTGTGTACACTCTGAAAAATATGTACACACCGACCAATATGTGTACATTCCGACTAATTTGTGTACATATGCTAAGAACGTGACGTATCTTTTAGTAAGAAAACATGTTCCTGGGTGTTGGTCAACTGATCATAGAAGAGTTCCCCACCCTCCCACAGACGGTTACACGTGCACTGCACCTTAATGAAGTGGCCCAGCAGAAAGGGGGGGGGGCTGGATAGACATCTCCACCATGTCCCACCTCCCCATTACGAACATGGAACCGCCATTAACTGACACATGAAAGGCCCCGACTAATTGCGGAAAAGTTCGGTTATCGAGCTGTTCACTTGTTTGCCTCGTTTCAAGACTGCACTTATTCTTTTAAACATCTTTGTAGGGCACAAATCTTTTTCACGAAAACTTGTCTACTGTAGATGCGATTTTTGTTATTAAATTTCCGATTAGTTGCCCTGTGGCGCACTAGCTTACTATCACCGGTATGTTGCCATATTGCAGTGGGGCACTAGGACATCACCATTTCCATGTTCTAGTGGCGCACTAGCTAACTCATCACAGGTATGTGGCCCTATTGTAGTGGGGCATTAGCACATCACTAGTGGTTGCCCTATTCTAGTGGGGCACTAGCACATCACTAGGAGGTTGCCCTATTCTAGTGGGACACTAACACTTCACTAGTGGGTTGCCCTATTCTAGTGGGGCGCTAGAACATCACTAGTGGGTTGCCCTATTCTAGTGGGACACTAGCACATCACTAGTGGGTTGCCCTATTCTAATGGGGCGCTAGAACATCACTAGTGGGTTGCCCTATTCTAGTGGGACACTAGCACATCACTAGTGGGTTGCCCTATTCTAATGGGGCGCTATAACATCACTAGTGGGTTGCCCTATTCTAGTGGGGCACTAGCACATCACTAGTGGGTTGCCCTATTCTAGTGGGGCACTAGCACATCACTAGTGGGTTGCCCTATTCTAGTGGGGCGCTAGAACATCACTAGTGGGTTGCCCTATTCTAGTGGGGCGCTAGAACATCACTAGTGGGTTGACCTATTCTAGTGGGACACTAGCACATCACTAGTGGGTTGCCTTATTCTAGTGGGGCGCTAGAACATCACTAGTGGGTTGCCCTATTCTAGTGGGGCCCTAGAACATTACTAGTGGGTTGCCCTTGGCAAGTTGCTCTGTTCTAGTGGGGCATCTGTAAGTGTTGCCCATGAACACTTGTTGCCCATGAACACTTGTTGTCCATGAACACTTGTTATCCATGAACACTTGTTGTCCATGAACACTTGTTGTCCATGAACACTTGTTGTCCATGAACACTTGTTGCCCATGAACACTTGTTGTCCATGAACACTTGTTGCCCATGAACACTTGTTGCCCATGAACACTTGTTGCCCATGAACACTTGTTGCCCATGAACACTTGTTGCCCATGAACACTTGTTGCCCATGAACACTTGTTGCCCATGAACACTTGTTGTCCATGAACACTTGTTGTCCATGAACACTTGTTGCCCATGAACACTTGTTGCCCATGAACACTTGTTGCCCATGAACACTTGTTGCCCATGAACACTTGTTGCCCATGAACACTTGTTGCCCATGAACACTTGTTGTCCATGAACACTTGTTGCCCATGAACACTTGTTGCCCATGAACACTTGTTGTCCATGAACACTTGTTGCCCATGAACACTTGTTGCCCATGAACACTTGTTGTCCCATGAACACTTGTTGTCCATGAACACTTGTTGCCCATGAACACTTGTTGCCCATGAACACTTGTTGCCCATGAACACGTGTTGCCCATGAACACTTGTTGTCCATGAACACTTGTTGTCCATGAACACTTGTTGCCCATGAACACTTGTTGCCCATGAACACTTGTTGCCCATGAACACTTGTTGCCCATGAACACGTGTTGCCCATGAACACTTGTTGTCCATGAACACTTGTTGTCCATGAACACTTGTTGCCCATGAACACTTGTTGTCCATGAACACTTGTTGTCCATGAACACTTGTTGCCCATGAACACTTGTTGCCCATGAACACTTGTTGCCCATGAACACTTGTTGCCCATGAACACTTGTTGCCCATGAACACTTGTTGCCCATGAACACTTGTTGCCCATGAACACTTGTTGCCCATGAACACTTGTTGCCCATGAACACTTGTTGTCCATGAACACTTGTTGTCCATGAACACTTGTTGTCCATGAACACTTGTTGTCCATGAACACTTGTTGCCCATGAACACTTGTTTATCTGAATACTTGGAGCACTGGTAAGAGGAAACCAATCTTTCCCCAAAGGAGGATGTTTGCTTGCTGGTCTCCCTTCTTTCAAATGAGCATAAAGAAACAACCGAGTTGACCTCCCTTTCCAGTTTGCGCAATACTGTATTGATCCCCCTTGGTATACGGACTTGTGGGTTAGTTTCCTCTAATACTGTATTGATCCCCCTTGGTATACGGACTTGTGGGTTAGTTTCCTCTAATACTGTATTGATCCCCCTTGGTATACGGACTTGTGGGTTAGTTTCCTCTAATACTGTATTGATCCCCCTTGGTATACGGACTTGTGGGTTAGTTTCCTCTAATACTGTATTGATCCCCCTTGGTATACGGACTTGTGGGTTAGTTTCCTCTAATACTGTATTGATCCCCCTTGGTATACGGACTTGTGGGTTAGTTTCCTCTAATACTGTATTGATCCCCCTTGGTATACGGACTTGTGGGTTAGTTTCCTCTAATACTGTATTGATCCCCCTTGGTATACGGACTTGTGGGTTAGTTTCCTCTAATACTGTATTGATCCCCCTTGGTATACGGACTTGTGGGTTAGTTTCCTCTAATACTGTATTGATCCCCCTTGGTATACGGACTTGTGGGTTAGTTTCCTCTAATACTGTATTGATCCCCCTTGGTATACGGACTTGTGGGTTAGTTTCCTCTAATACTGTATTGATCCCCCTTGGTATACGGACTTGTGGGTTAGTTTCCTCTAATACTGTATTGATCCCCCTTGGTATACGGACTTGTGGGTTAGTTTCCTCTAATACTGTATTGATCCCCCTTGGTATACGGACTTGTGGGTTAGTTTCCTCTAATACTGTATTGATCCCCCTTGGTATACGGACTTGTGGGTTAGTTTCCTCTAATACTGTATTGATCCCCCTTGGTATACGGACTTGTGGGTTAGTTTCCTCTAATACTGTATTGATCCCCCTTGGTATACGGACTTGTGGGTTAGTTTCCTCTAATACTGTATTGATCCCCCTTGGTATACGGACTTGTGGGTTAGTTTCCTCTAATACTGTATTGATCCCCCTTGGTATACGGACTTGTGGGTTAGTTTCCTCTAATACTGTATTGATCCCCCTTGGTATACGGACTTGTGGGTTAGTTTCCTCTAATACTGTATTGATCCCCCTTGGTATACGGACTTGTGGGTTAGTTTCCTCTAATACTGTATTGATCCCCCTTGGTATACGGACTTGTGGGTTAGTTTCCTCTAATACTGTATTGATCCCCCTTGGTATACGGACTTGTGGGTTAGTTTCCTCTAATACTGTATTGATCCCCCTTGGTATACGGACTTGTGGGTTAGTTTCCTCTAATACTGTATTGATCCCCCTTGGTATACGGACTTGTGGGTTAGTTTCCTCTAATACTGTATTGATCCCCCTTGGTATACGGACTTGTGGGTTAGTTTCCTCTAATACTGTATTGATCCCCCTTGGTATACGGACTTGTGGGTTAGTTTCCTCTAATACTGTATTGATCCCCCTTGGTATACGGACTTGTGGGTTAGTTTCCTCTAATACTGTATTGATCCCCCTTGGTATACGGACTTGTGGGTTAGTTTCCTCTAATACTGTATTGATCCCCCTTGGTATACGGACTTGTGGGTTAGTTTCCTCTAATACTGTATTGATCCCCCTTGGTATACGGACTTGTGGGTTAGTTTCCTCTAATACTGTATTGATCCCCCTTGGTATACGGACTTGTGGGTTAGTTTCCTCTAATACTGTATTGATCCCCCTTGGTATACGGACTTGTGGGTTAGTTTCCTCTAATACTGTATTGATCCCCCTTGGTATACGGACTTGTGGGTTAGTTTCCTCTAATACTGTATTGATCCCCCTTGGTATACGGACTTGTGGGTTAGTTTCCTCTAATACTGTATTGATCCCCCTTGGTATACGGACTTGTGGGTTAGTTTCCTCTAATACTGTATTGATCCCCCTTGGTATACGGACTTGTGGGTTAGTTTCCTCTAATACTGTATTGATCCCCCTTGGTATACGGACTTGTGGGTTAGTTTCCTCTAATACTGTATTGATCCCCCTTGGTATACGGACTTGTGGGTTAGTTTCCTCTAATACTGTATTGATCCCCCTTGGTATACGGACTTGTGGGTTAGTTTCCTCTAATACTGTATTGATCCCCCTTGGTATACGGACTTGTGGGTTAGTTTCCTCTAATACTGTATTGATCCCCCTTGGTATACGGACTTGTGGGTTAGTTTCCTCTAATACTGTATTGATCCCCCTTGGTATACGGACTTGTGGGTTAGTTTCCTCTAATACTGTATTGATCCCCCTTGGTATACGGACTTGTGGGTTAGTTTCCTCTAATACTGTATTGATCCCCCTTGGTATACGGACTTGTGGGTTAGTTTCCTCTAATACTGTATTGATCCCCCTTGGTATACGGACTTGTGGGTTAGTTTCCTCTAATACTGTATTGATCCCCCTTGGTATACGGACTTGTGGGTTAGTTTCCTCTAATACTGTATTGATCCCCCTTGGTATACGGACTTGTGGGTTAGTTTCCTCTAATACTGTATTGATCCCCCTTGGTATACGGACTTGTGGGTTAGTTTCCTCTAATACTGTATTGATCCCCCTTGGTATACGGACTTGTGGGTTAGTTTCCTCTAATACTGTATTGATCCCCCTTGGTATACGGACTTGTGGGTTAGTTTCCTCTAATACTGTATTGATCCCCCTTGGTATACGGACTTGTGGGTTAGTTTCCTCTAATACTGTATTGATCCCCCTTGGTATACGGACTTGTGGGTTAGTTTCCTCTAATACTGTATTGATCCCCCTTGGTATACGGACTTGTGGGTTAGTTTCCTCTAATACTGTATTGATCCCCCTTGGTATACGGACTTGTGGGTTAGTTTCCTCTAATACTGTATTGATCCCCCTTGGTATACGGACTTGTGGGTTAGTTTCCTCTAATACTGTATTGATCCCCCTTGGTATACGGACTTGTGGGTTAGTTTCCTCTAATACTGTATTGATCCCCCTTGGTATACGGACTTGTGGGTTAGTTTCCTCTAATACTGTATTGATCCCCCTTGGTATACGGACTTGTGGGTTAGTTTCCTCTAATACTGTATTGATCCCCCTTGGTATACGGACTTGTGGGTTAGTTTCCCTCTAATACTGTATTGATCCCCCTTGGTATACGGACTTGTGGGTTAGTTTCCTCTAATACTGTATTGATCCCCCTTGGTATACGGACTTGTGGGTTAGTTCCCCCTTGGTATACGGACTTGTGGGTTAGTTCCCCCTTGGTATACGGACTTGTGGGTTAGTTCCCCCTTGGTATACGGACTTGTGGGTTAGTTCCCCCTTGGTATACGGACTTGTGGGTTAGTTCCCCCTTGGTATACGGACTTGTGGGTTAGTTCCCCCTTGGTATACGGACTTGTGGGTTAGTTCCCCCTTGGTATACGGACTTGTGGGTTAGTTCCCCCTTGGTATACGGACTTGTGGGTTAGTTCCCCCTTGGTATACGGACTTGTGGGTTAGTTCCCCCTTGGTATACGGACTTGTGGGTTAGTTCCCCCTTGGTATACGGACTTGTGGGTTAGTTCCCCCTTGGTATACGGCCTTGTGGGTTAGTTCCCCCTTGGTATACGGACTTGTGGGTTAGTTCCCCCTTGGTATACGGACTTGTGGGTTAGTTCCCCCATGGTATACGGACTTGTGGGTTAGTTCCCCCTTGGTATACGGACTTGTGGGTTAGTTTCCTCTAATTGTTTCTTAGCTACCTTGACTAATTTGAGTCTTTTATTTAGTGACGTCACCTCAACTCTTGGCCCGATGTCACTTCACTTACTTCACTTACCTTATCTTTTATTTAGTGACGTCACCTCAACTCTTGGCCCGATGTCACTTCACTTACTTCACTTACCTTATCTTTTATTTAGTGACGTCACCTCAACTCTTGGCCCGATGTCACTTCACTTACTTCACTTACCTTATCTTTTATTTAGTGACGGCTTCGACAGATATTTCACCTCAACTCTTGGCCCGATGTCACTTCACTTACTTCACTTACCTTATCTTTTATTTAGTGACGGCTTCGACAGATATTTCACCTCAACTCTTGGCCCGATGTCACTTCACTTACTTCACTTACCTTATCTTAAGATGTTACATACGTTCCTTCTATACAGCCAGGTCCGTCATATAAAGTGTGCACATACTTTAACATTGTCCTATACAGCCAGGCCCGTCATATAAAGTGTGCACATACTTTAACATTGTCCTATACAGCCAGGTCCGTCATATAAAGTGTGCACATACTTTAAAATTGTCTTTTACTTTGACGCCGAACTCTTAAATGTCCATGTTAGTGAAATTAGTCGATTGTATTTGTACAAATGTCCGACCACGTCAACACCAGCCGTCTCCTGTAAGTGGCCCCTCCCACCCCGGGACCCCAATTCTCCTGGCGTGTGGGACTCCAGGTAAACCGTATCCTCGGGGTGGGGGGTGGGTCCTCAAAAAGATGATAGCCAAGACGGGGATAACGTCATAGGCAGCTCAGCTAAAATCACACGGGGTCGATACTATTCTACCCGATACCACAATACCAGTTACCATACTACACGATACCACACCACTCAGCACCACTATACCCAATATCACAATATCCGATACCACACTACACGATACCACAATACCCGATACTACAATATCTGATACCCGATACAGCATTATCCGATATCTCAATGCCCGATTATACATTACCCGATCTCAGATTCAAATAGGAAATACAATTCGGGGATACCTGTCCTTGACCTTCCTTGTAGTCTACGTGGACAACAACAATGTCTTTTAATCGGCTGCCAATATATAATCGATACGTCCCATGCATCACATTTTAAGCAAGTATCCAGCTGTAATCGATTTCACAACAGTACTGCTGCCCCTCTGAACTATCCAACGATATATGAGGGGCCGAATCGATACTATGATTGCCTTATACATTTGTGAATTAACGTCAATAGGACTCGATACCATCAATTAGCTTTGCCCGTTGCCGTAACAAATTGGACTCGATACCAGCAATTAGCTATGCCCGTTGCCATAACAAATTGGACTCGATACCATCAATTAGCTTTGCCCGTTGCCATAACAAATAGGACTCGATACCATCAATTAGCTTTGCCCGTTGCCGTAACAAATTGGACTCGATACCATCAATCAGCTTTGCCCGTTGCCATAAAAAATAGGACTCGATACCATCAATTAGCTAAGCCGTTGCCGTAACAAATTGGACTCGATACCAATTAATTAGCTTTGCCCGTTGCCGTAACAAATTGGACTCGATACCATCAATCAGCTTTGCCCGTTGCCGTAACAAATAGGACTCGATACCATCAATTAGCTATGCCCGTTGTCGTAACAAATAGAACTCGATACCATCAATTAGCTAAGCCCGTTGCCGTAACAAATTGGACTCGATACCATCAATTAGCTTTGCCCGTTGCCGTAACAAATTGGACTCGATACCATCAATCAGCTTTGCCCTTTGCCATAAAAAATAGGACTCGATACCATCAATTAGCTATGCCCGTTGTCGTAACAAATAGAACTCGATACCATCAATCAGCTTTGCCGTTGCCATAAAAAATAGGACTCGATACCATCAATTAGCTAAGCCCGTTGCCGTAACAAATAGGACTCGATACCATCAATTAGCTATGCCAGTTGCCGTAACAAATAGACTCGATACCATCATTTAAATTTGCCCGTTTCCGTAACAAATAGGACTCGATACCTTCAGTTAGCTTTGCCCGTTGCCGTAACAAATTGGACTCGATACCACCAATTAGCTTTGCCCGTTGCCGTAACAAATTGGACCTCGCAAATCTCAGATTCATAATTTATATGGGTTCGATAGTTGACATCAGGTCCGCCTTATCGTTCTGACGGCATGTGACATGTACGAGTGAGAGGTTCGCTGACCAGTTATTGACATTTCAATGTGACTGTTTCAACTGTGACCAGTTATTGACATTTCAATGTGACTGTTTAAGACTTTACGCCTTCATGTCCGTGCAATGCAGTGCAGGGCAGTGCAGGGCAGGGCAGTGCAGTATAGGGCGGGGCAGGACATGGCGGGGCAGGACAGGGTGGAGCAGGGCAGTGCAGGACAGGGAAGGGCAGGACAGGTTAGGACAGGCACCATTCTATGTACATTAGCGATTCTCAATCTAGAGACCATAGACCACAAGTATTTGGTACTGCGGTAAAAGAACGGTCCAACTGGCGGTATCGTTCAAATCGATGACACAACTGGGGTCGAATAAATGTTCGGGTCGATTCCAGTCTCAACTTTCCACTATGATTTCTGCACCAGCTTCAACAACAAAACACAAACGTTTGGCGGAAGACTTTATAACAAATGGTTGAATTGGCGGGTGGGGTTATATTTATGGGAGCATTCGTAGTCCTTCACTCAAATAACTTCAATGATAACATTGTCATAACGACTGTTATATGAGAGCATTCGTAGTCCATCACTCGAAGAACTTCAATGATAACATTGTCATAACGACTGTTATATGAGAGCATTCGTAGTCCATCACTCGAAGAACTTCAATGATAACATTGTCATAACGACTGTTATATGAGAGCATTCGTAGTCCTTCACTCGAAGAACTTCAATGATAACATTGTCATAACGACTGTTATATGAGAGCATTCCTAGTCCTTCACTCGAAGAACTTCAATGATAACATTGTCATAACGACTGTTATATGAGAGCATTCCTAGTCCTTCACTCGAAGAACTTCAATGATAACATTGTCATAACGACTGTTATATGAGAGCATTCGTAGTCCATCACTCGAAGAACTTCAATGATAACATTGTCATAACGACTGTTATATGAGAGCATTCCTAGTCCTTCACTCGAAGAACTGCAATGATAACATTGTCATAACGACTGTTATATGAGAGCATTCGTAGTCCTTCACTCGAAGAACTTCAATGATAACATTGTCATAACGACTGTTATATGAGAGCATTCGTAGTCCTTCACTCGAAGAACTTCAATGATAACATTGTCATAACGACTGCTATTGGAGCTTACATCTGAGATACAACTATAACATGGGAAGGGCCACCTCCTCATCAGTGAATGGGAATGAACTCCCGTGCAGTTAAATGAATGTTCCCCCCCACCCCACTTGTACCGCTCATGGTTGGGATCGTGTGTTGGTGACCATGTTAAATGAATGTTCCCCCCACCCCACTTGTACCGCCCTCCACCCCACTTGTACCGCCCCACCCCACTTGAACCGCCCTCATCCCACTTGTACCGCCCCCACCCCACTTGTACCGCCCCCACCCCACTTGTACCGCCCCCCCACCCCACTTGTACCGCCCCCACCCCACTTGTACCGCCCCCACCCCACGTGTACCGCCCCCCACCCCACTTGTACCGCCCCCATCCCACTTGTACCGCCCCCCATCCCACTTGTACCGCCCCCCCATCCCACTTGTACCGCCCCCACCCCACTTGTACCGCCCCCACCCCACTTGTACCGCCCCCACCCCACTTGTACCGCCCCCACCCCACTTGTACCGCCCCCCACCCCACTTGTACCGCCCCCCACGGTTTGTGTTATGGTTGTTGGTGGTGTTTGTGTTACGGTTGTTGGTGGTGTTTGTGTTACGGTTGTTGGTGGTGTTTGTGTTACAGTTGTTGGTGGTGTTTGTGTTACAGTTGTTGGTGGTGTTTGTGTTACAGTTGTTGGTGGTGTTTGTGTTACGGTTGTTGGTGGTGTTTGTGTTACGGTTGTTGGTGGTGTTTGTGTTACAGTTGTTGGTGGTGTTTATGTTACAGTTGTTGGTGGTGTTTGTGTTACAGTTGTTGGTGGTGTTTATGTTATGGTTGTTGGTGGTGTTTGTTTGTGTTACAGTTGTTGGTGGTGTTTGTGTTACAGTTGTTGGTGGTGTTTGTGTTATGGGTGTTGGTGGTGTTTGTGTTACAGTTGTTGATGGTGTTTGTGTTACAGTTGTTGGTGGTGTTATGTTACGGTTGTTGGTGGTGTTTGTGTTACAGTTGTTGATGGCGTTTGTGTTACAGTTGTTGGTGGTGTTTGTGTTATGGTTGTTGGTGGTGTTTGTGTTACAGTTGTTGATGGTGTTTGTGTTACAGTTGTTGGTGGTGTTTATGTTACAGTTGTTGGTGGTGTTTGTGTTACAGTTGTCGGTGGTGTTTGTGTTACAGTTGTTGGTGGTGATTGTGTTACAGTTGTTGGTGGTGTTTGTGTTACAGTTGTTGGGGTATACCGGATTTCTCCTCGGGCTCCGGCAAATCCGGCCATTTTTCCAAATCCGGCTCTGGCAGAATTTCACTTCATAAATCCGACCAAATCCGGCCGTAGACGGATATCAAAAACTAAAATCTGGTACATCCCTATATCCATTCATTATCCTAACATCATTTCATTTGTATATTTTAATTTATTTATAGCGTTACATCAATTCATTATGTGTTGCATTCATTCTTTATTTGTTATATCCATTCATTATTTGCATATATATTTTTTCCTTTTTAAATTTTATTCCATAACATTCTTGAATTTATCCCACAACCAATCCACTATTCCATATCACTTCTATCCACCAATCCACTATTCCATATCACTTCTATCCACCAATCCACTATTCCATATCACTTCTATCCACCAATCCACTATGCCATATCACTTCTACATTATCTCCACCGCTGCCATCGCCTATCCGGGTTTCAATACAAATCCCTCGGTGTGGATACACTTTCCTTTCATTCCTCGCTGAAACCATAATTCCCTCCACTCGCCTCCCCCCTCCCCCGGGCTTTATTTCATTTTTTTACTATATGCATATCCCCCCCCCCACCCGCTGCATTTATTACGGCACTACTCCATCTTCCTGCGCTCACCTCGCGTGCATGTCACCAGAGTGTAAACACGTACAATTCTGCGATCGTCTTTTGTATTTTGGGTAACGTGTCAGTCGTATAACAGTCATTTTTTCCCCAAGCCATCTTTAGTAAGAAAATTTTGATTATCGATTTCGATATAAATAATAATAAAAAAATTTTTAAATCGTATAAATAAAAGGAAAAAAAATCTTTACAAACATGACAAATAATTATAAGTTACAACTTTTCAAAAAAGATAATTACGTCACATTTGAAACAGATACGAGTAAAACTTTATGTCAACGATTTCAACAGCAGCCAAACTAACTTCAGCCAAACTAACTTCAGCCAAACTAACGTCAGCCAAACTAACTTCAGCCAAACTAACTTCAGCCAAACTAACTTCAGTCAAACTAATGCCAGTTAAACTAACGCAAGCCGAACTAATGCCAGTCGAATTAATCGTGTAACTTAACTCTAGAAAAACGACAGCTTACAATGGCATACATTTCTTGTGCAATTTTTTAAAATAATTTTTTAGTCATAAAATAATAATTTAATATAGACTTAGAACCTAAATTAAAAATACTTCTTTTAAAAACATTATTTCAATAATCAAATAAATCATTCAGATCTTGAGACCGTAATCATGTAGATATTGAGGCCATAGATCAATTATGTAGATGTTGAGACCATAGATCAATCATGTAGATGTTGAGACCATAGATCAATTATGTAGATGTTGAGACCATAGATCAATTATGTAGATGTTGAGACCATAGATCAATTATGTAGATGTTGAGGCCATAGATCAATTATGTAGATGTTGAGACCATAGATCAATCATGTAGATGTTGAGACCATAGATCAATTATGTAGATGTTGAGACCATAGATCAATCATGTAGATTTTGAGGCCATAGATCAATCATGTAGATGTTGAGACCGTAGATCAATTATGTAGATGTTGAGACCATAGATCAATTATGTAGATGTTGAGACCATAGATCAATTATGTAGATGTTGAGACCATAGATCAATCATGTAGATGTTTACAGTACCAGGCGCCATGTGTTGAATTCAGACAGAACAAGAATTTGTTTAATGACATCGACAAGTGTCGTGGTGCTTGTTACTGTGTCATCATAATGTTCCCTACTTCAAACGTTTTCTTGACATTTCAACTGTTAGCGAGTAGACTGAGTAGAGAGGAAAGAACTGTGCTTGTATGTGATGGTAGTTTGTAGGAAAGAACTGTGCTTGTATGTGATGGTAGTTTGTAGGAAAGAACTGTGCTTGTATGTGATGTTAGTTTGTAGGAAAGAACTGTGCTTGTATGTGATGTTAGTTTGTAGGAAAGAACTGTGCTTGTATGTGATGTTAGTTTGTAGGAAAGAACTGTGCTTGTATGTGATGGTAGTTTGTAGAAAGAACTGTGCTTGTATGTGATGGTAGTTTGTAGGAAAGAACTGTGCTTGTATGTGATGTTAGTTGTAGGAAAGAACTGTGCTTGTATGTGATGTTAGTTTGTAGGAAAGAACTGTGCTTGTATGTGATGTTAGTTGTAGGAAAGAACTGTGCTTGTATGTGATGGTAGTTTGTAGGAAAGAACTGTGCTTGTATGTGATGGTAGTTTGTAGGAAAGAACTGTGCTTGTATGTGATGTTAGTTGTAGGAAAGAACTGTGCTTGTATGTGATGTTAGTTTGTAGGAAAGAACTGTGCTTGTATGTGATGGTAGTTTGTAGGAAAGAACTGTGCTTGTATGTGATGTTAGTTTGTTTCTTATGATCATATTGGCTAGAAGTTAAACCTTCCACGGCCTTGGCTAAATACGTACACAATAATTGTAGCATTTCGCACGTCGTGAGTACAACTCGTCAGCAGTGCCGGGCCATTAGAACCTCAGGACGAACACACTCGTATGGAGGCTACATACTTAATGACGTCATTACGCTAATTAACAACAAAAAACTCTCGTGGCAGAAATTGATTCGTGTATGGGTTAAATGAGCGCGCGCCACGCTATAATTAGGACTCTGCTGGGTACAACACCAATGTTTAACAAGAGTCGAGTACAAATTAGTACAAATGATGTTTTGTTGTGTACAAATTAGTACAAATGATGTTTTGTTGTGTACAAATTAGTACAAATGATGTTTTGTTGTGTACAAATTAGTACAAATGATGTTTTGTTGTGTACAAATTAGTACAATAACGTAACGTGTTCACGTGCTGGTATTATTTGACATTTTTGTGGCAATATCTGACAAAATTTCTACCGAAGAAATAAAAGATCCGCAAATCTTTGTCTTCTTGAACCTTGTCCGCTAATAATTCTAGTTGTGGCTTTCAGTTCTTGTTCTTTGAAGATCTTTTCTGAAACGCCCACCCCCCCCCCTTTTTTTTCCGGTCCACGCCTCAGCCTCATCCTCAAAGATCGTTTCTCTTGTCGCCGTATGGTATATGGTTCAAACGTGTAGCAGTGATCTGTCAGCGCCTCATGTAACGGAGCCGTCTCCATTTTCCGATGCCGTATCTTGCTATTTTGAGAGCACAGAATCTTCCATTAAAAGATGGAGTCCTGTTTTGTTTCATAATATTCAGCTTTCTCTTTCTCTCTCTCTCTTTCTCTCTCTCTCTCTCTCTCTCCCTCCCTCCCTAATCCATATATTGGTTTTGATAACGATAATAGATTATTTATAGGCTGGTTTTTAAAAGAGTTAGTGGGGTGCGGGGACACGATGTTGGGTTAAGGAGGGGCTCGAAGAGGAACGTGGGAATGGAGGTGATCCTATTGGAGCGGTCGATCTTAGGTAAAGTGTTTCGGACTGTGCCGGCCGGTGAGGGAGTGGGGTGAGCTTACATAAGATTACCCTTCTCTTTAAGTCCTGAAAACCAAGATCTTTGCCGATGGAATGAGCGTCCAGGTTGCCATGGTAACCCAACAGTTATTCTGCACGTGAGCCGGAATGAAACCCAGGTGTTCTGTTTCCTTGGCTAAAAAACAATACCAAAAAAAAACACCTACAATGTTTTTAGTACAACTCGTATCTGCCCGTCCCCCTCCATCTGCCCATCCCCCCTCCATCTGCCCACCCCCCCTCCATATGCCCGTCCCCACTCCAGTAATACAGTATTCCCATTACGGTAGGTAGTAATACAGTATTCCCATTACGGTAGGTAGTAATACAGTATTCCCATTACGGTAGGTAGTAATACAGTATTCCCATTACGGTAGGTAGTAATACAGTATTCCCATTACGGTAGGTAGTAATACAGTATTCCCATTACGGTAGGTAGTAATACAGTATTCCCATTACGGTAGGTAGTAATACAGTATTCCCATTACGGTAGGTAGTAATACAGTATTCCCATTACGGTAGGTAGTAATACAGTATTCCCATTACAGTAGGTAGTAATACAGTATTCCCATTACAGTAGGTAGTAATACAGTATTCCCATTACAGTAGGTAGTAATACAGTATTCCCATTACAGTAGGTAGTAATACAGTATTCCCATTACAGTAGGTAGTAATACAGTATTCCCATTACAGTAGGTAGTAATACAGTATTCCCATTACAGTAGGTAGTAATACAGTATTCCCATTACAGTAGGTAGTAATACAGTATTCCCATTACAGTAGGTAGTAATACAGTATTCCCATTACAGTAGGTAGTAATACAGTATTCCCATTACGGTAGGTAGTAATACAGTATTCCCATTACGGTAGGTAGTAATACAGTATTCCCATTACGGTAGGTAGTAATACAGTATTCCCATTACGGTAGGTAGTAATACAGTATTCCCATTACGGTAGGTAGTAATACAGTATTCCCATTACGGTAGGTAGTAATACAGTATTCCCATTACGGTAGGTAGTAATACAGTATTCCCATTACGGTAGGTAGTAATACAGTATTCCCATTACGGTAGGTAGTAATACAGTATTCCCATTACAGTAGGTAGTAATACAGTATTCCCATTACAGTAGGTAGTAATACAGTATTCCCATTACGGTAGGTAGTAATACAGTATTCCCATTACGTAGGTAGTAATACAGTATTCCCATTACAGTAGGTAGTAATACAGTATTCCCATTACAGTAGGTAGTAATACAGTATTCCCATTACGGTAGGTAGTAATACAGTATTCCCATTACAGTAGGTAGTAATACAGTATTCCCATTACGGTAGGTAGTAATACAGTATTCCCATTACGGTAGGTAGTAATACAGTATTCCCATTACGGTAGGTAGTAATACAGTATTCCCATTACGGTAGGTAGTAATACAGTATTCCCATTACGGTAGGTAGTAATACAGTATTCCCATTACGGTAGGTAGTAATACAGTATTCCCATTACGGTAGGTAGTAATACAGTATTCCCATTACGGTAGGTAGTAATACAGTATTCCCATTACGGTAGGTAGTAATACAGTATTCCCATTACGGTAGGTAGTAATACAGTATTCCCATTACGGTAGGTAGTAATACAGTATTCCCATTACGGTAGGTAGTAATACAGTATTCCCATTACGGTAGGTAGTAATACAGTATTCCCATTACGGTAGGTAGTAATACAGTATTCCCATTACGGTAGGTAGTAATACAGTATTCCCATTACGGTAGGTAGTAATACAGTATTCCCATTACGGTAGGTAGTAATACAGTATTCCCATTACGGTAGGTAGTAATACAGTATTCCCATTACGGTAGGTAGTAATACAGTATTCCCATTACGGTAGGTAGTAATACAGTATTCCCATTACGGTAGGTAGTAATACAGTATTCCCATTACAGTAGGTAGTAATACAGTATTCCCATTACGGTAGGTAGTAATACAGTATTCCCATTACGGTAGGTAGTAATACAGTATTCCCATTACGGTAGGTAGTAATACAGTATTCCCATTACGGTAGGTAGTAATACAGTATTCCCATTACGGTAGGTAGTAATACAGTATTCCCATTACGGTAGGTAGTAATACAGTATTCCCATTACGGTAGGTAGTAATACAGTATTCCCATTACGGTAGGTAGTAATACAGTATTCCCATTACGGTAGGTAGTAATACAGTATTCCCATTACGGTAGGTAGTAATACAGTATTCCCATTACGGTAGGTAGTAATACAGTATTCCCATTACGGTAGGTAGTAATACAGTATTCCCATTACGGTAGGTAGTAATACAGTATTCCCATTACGGTAGGTAGTAATACAGTATTCCCATTACGGTAGGTAGTAATACAGTATTCCCATTACAGTAGGTAGTAATACAGTATTCCCATTACGGTAGGTAGTAATACAGTATTCCCATTACGGTAGGTAGTAATACAGTATTCCCATTACGGTAGGTAGTAATACAGTATTCCCATTACGGTAGGTAGTAATACAGTATTCCCATTACGGTAGGTAGTAATACAGTATTCCCATTACGGTAGGTAGTAATACAGTATTCCCATTACGGTAGGTAGTAATACAGTATTCCCATTACGGTAGGTAGTAATACAGTATTCCCATTACGGTAGGTAGTAATACAGTATTCCCATTACGGTAGGTAGTAATACAGTATTCCCATTACGGTAGGTAGTAATACAGTATTCCCATTACGGTAGGTAGTAATACAGTATTCCCATTACGGTAGGTAGTAATACAGTATTCCCATTACGGTAGGTAGTAATACAGTATTCCCATTACGGTAGGTAGTAATACAGTATTCCCATTACGGTAGGTAGTAATACAGTATTCCCATTACGGTAGGTAGTAATACAGTATTCCCATTACGGTAGGTAGTAATACAGTATTCCCATTACGGTAGGTAGTAATACAGTATTCCCATTACGGTAGGTAGTAATACAGTATTCCCATTACGGTAGGTAGTAATACAGTATTCCCATTACGGTAGGTAGTAATACAGTATTCCCATTACGGTAGGTAGTAATACAGTATTCCCATTACGGTAGGTAGTAATACAGTATTCCCATTACGGTAGGTAGTAATACAGTATTCCCATTACGGTAGGTAGTAATACAGTATTCCCATTACGGTAGGTAGTAATACAGTATTCCCATTACGGTAGGTAGTAATACAGTATTCCCATTACGGTAGGTAGTAATACAGTATTCCCATTACGGTAGGTAGTAATACAGTATTCCCATTACGGTAGGTAGTAATACAGTATTCCCATTACGGTAGGTAGTAATACAGTATTCCCATTACGGTAGGTAGTAATACAGTATTCCCATTACGGTAGGTAGTAATACAGTATTCCCATTACGGTAGGTAGTAATACAGTATTCCCATTACGGTAGGTAGTAATACAGTATTCCCATTACGGTAGGTAGTAATACAGTATTCCCATTACGGTAGGTAGTAATACAGTATTCCCATTACGGTAGGTAGTAATACAGTATTCCCATTACGGTAGGTAGTAATACAGTATTCCCATTACGGTAGGTAGTAATACAGTATTCCCATTACAGTAGGTAGTAATACAGTATTCCCATTACGGTAGGTAGTAATACAGTATTCCCATTACGGTAGGTAGTAATACAGTATTCCCATTACAGTAGGTAGTAATACAGTATTCCCATTACGGTAGGTAGTAATACAGTATTCCCATTACGGTAGGTAGTAATACAGTATTCCCATTACGGTAGGTAGTAATACAGTATTCCCATTACGGTAGGTAGTAATACAGTATTCCCATTACGGTAGGTAGTAATACAGTATTCCCATTACGGTAGGTAGTAATACAGTATTCCCATTACAGTAGGTAGTAATACAGTATTCCCATTACGGTAGGTAGTAATACAGTATTCCCATTACGGTAGGTAGTAATACAGTATTCCCATTACGGTAGGTAGTAATACAGTATTCCCATTACGGTAGGTAGTAATACAGTATTCCCATTACGGTAGGTAGTAATACAGTATTCCCATTACGGTAGGTAGTAATACAGTATTCCCATTACGGTAGGTAGTAATACAGTATTCCCATTACGGTAGGTAGTAATACAGTATTCCCATTACGGTAGGTAGTAATACAGTATTCCCATTACGGTAGGTAGTAATACAGTATTCCCATTACGGTAGGTAGTAATACAGTATTCCCATTACGGTAGGTAGTAATACAGTATTCCCATTACGGTAGGTAGTAATACAGTATTCCCATTACGGTAGGTAGTAATACAGTATTCCCATTACGGTAGGTAGTAATACAGTATTCCCATTACGGTAGGTAGTAATACAGTATTCCCATTACGGTAGGTAGTAATACAGTATTCCCATTACGGTAGGTAGTAATACAGTATTCCCATTACGGTAGGTAGTAATACAGTATTCCCATTACGGTAGGTAGTAATACAGTATTCCCATTACGGTAGGTAGTAATACAGTATTCCCATTACAGTAGGTAGTAATACAGTATTCCCATTACGGTAGGTAGTAATACAGTATTCCCATTACGGTAGGTAGTAATACAGTATTCCCATTACAGTAGGTAGTAATACAGTATTCCCATTACGGTAGGTAGTAATACAGTATTCCCATTACGGTAGGTAGTAATACAGTATTCCCATTACGGTAGGTAGTAATACAGTATTCCCATTACGGTAGGTAGTAATACAGTATTCCCATTACGGTAGGTAGTAATACAGTATTCCCATTACGGTAGGTAGTAATACAGTATTCCCATTACGGTAGGTAGTAATACAGTATTCCCATTACGGTAGGTAGTAATACAGTATTCCCATTACGGTAGGTAGTAATACAGTATTCCCATTACGGTAGGTAGTAATACAGTATTCCCATTACGGTAGGTAGTAATACAGTATTCCCATTACGGTAGGTAGTAATACAGTATTCCCATTACGGTAGGTAGTAATACAGTATTCCCATTACGGTAGGTAGTAATACAGTATTCCCATTACGGTAGGTAGTAATACAGTATTCCCATTACGGTAGGTAGTAATACAGTATTCCCATTACAGTAGGTAGTAATACAGTATTCCCATTACGGTAGGTAGTAATACAGTATTCCCATTACGGTAGGTAGTAATACAGTATTCCCATTACGGTAGGTAGTAATACAGTATTCCCATTACGGTAGGTAGTAATACAGTATTCCCATTACGGTAGGTAGTAATACAGTATTCCCATTACGGTAGGTAGTAATACAGTATTCCCATTACGGTAGGTAGTAATACAGTATTCCCATTACGGTAGGTAGTAATACAGTATTCCCATTACGGTAGGTAGTAATACAGTATTCCCATTACGGTAGGTAGTAATACAGTATTCCCATTACGGTAGGTAGTAATACAGTATTCCCATTACGGTAGGTAGTAATACAGTATTCCCATTACGGTAGGTAGTAATACAGTATTCCCATTACGGTAGGTAGTAATACAGTATTCCCATTACGGTAGGTAGTAATACAGTATTCCCATTACGGTAGGTAGTAATACAGTATTCCCATTACGGTAGGTAGTAATACAGTATTCCCATTACGGTAGGTAGTAATACAGTATTCCCATTACGGTAGGTAGTAATACAGTATTCCCATTACGGTAGGTAGTAATACAGTATTCCCATTACGGTAGGTAGTAATACAGTATTCCCATTACGGTAGGTAGTAATACAGTATTCCCATTACGGTAGGTAGTAATACAGTATTCCCATTACGGTAGGTAGTAATACAGTATTCCCATTACGGTAGGTAGTAATACAGTATTCCCATTACGGTAGGTAGTAATACAGTATTCCCATTACGGTAGGTAGTAATACAGTATTCCCATTACGGTAGGTAGTAATACAGTATTCCCATTACGGTAGGTAGTAATACAGTATTCCCATTACGGTAGGTAGTAATACAGTATTCCCATTACGGTAGGTAGTAATACAGTATTCCCATTACGGTAGGTAGTAATACAGTATTCCCATTACGGTAGGTAGTAATACAGTATTCCCATTACGGTAGGTAGTAATACAGTATTCCCATTACGGTAGGTAGTAATACAGTATTCCCATTACGGTAGGTAGTAATACAGTATTCCCATTACGGTAGGTAGTAATACAGTATTCCCATTACGGTAGGTAGTAATACAGTATTCCCATTACGGTAGGTAGTAATACAGTATTCCCATTACGGTAGGTAGTAATACAGTATTCCCATTACGGTAGGTAGTAATACAGTATTCCCATTACGGTAGGTAGTAATACAGTATTCCCATTACGGTAGGTAGTAATACAGTATTCCCATTACGGTAGGTAGTAATACAGTATTCCCATTACGGTAGGTAGTAATACAGTATTCCCATTACGGTAGGTAGTAATACAGTATTCCCATTACGGTAGGTAGTAATACAGTATTCCCATTACGGTAGGTAGTAATACAGTATTCCCATTACGGTAGGTAGTAATACAGTATTCCCATTACGGTAGGTAGTAATACAGTATTCCCATTACGGTAGGTAGTAATACAGTATTCCCATTACGGTAGGTAGTAATACAGTATTCCCATTACGGTAGGTAGTAATACAGTATTCCCATTACGGTAGGTAGTAATACAGTATTCCCATTACGGTAGGTAGTAATACAGTATTCCCATTACGGTAGGTAGTAATACAGTATTCCCATTACGGTAGGTAGTAATACAGTATTCCCATTACAGTAGGTAGTAATACAGTATTCCCATTACGGTAGGTAGTAATACAGTATTCCCATTACAGTAGGTAGTAATACAGTATTCCCATTACGGTAGGTAGTAATACAGTATTCCCATTACGGTAGGTAGTAATACAGTATTCCCATTACGGTAGGTAGTAATACAGTATTCCCATTACGGTAGGTAGTAATACAGTATTCCCATTACGGTAGGTAGTAATACAGTATTCCCATTACGGTAGGTAGTAATACAGTATTCCCATTACGGTAGGTAGTAATACAGTATTCCCATTACGGTAGGTAGTAATACAGTATTCCCATTACGGTAGGTAGTAATACAGTATTCCCATTACGGTAGGTAGTAATACAGTATTCCCATTACGGTAGGTAGTAATACAGTATTCCCATTACGGTAGGTAGTAATACAGTATTCCCATTACAGTAGGTAGTAATACAGTATTCCCATTACGGTAGGTAGTAATACAGTATTCCCATTACGGTAGGTAGTAATACAGTATTCCCATTACGGTAGGTAGTAATACAGTATTCCCATTACGGTAGGTAGTAATACAGTATTCCCATTACGGTAGGTAGTAATACAGTATTCCCATTACGGTAGGTAGTAATACAGTATTCCCATTACGGTAGGTAGTAATACAGTATTCCCATTACGGTAGGTAGTAATACAGTATTCCCATTACGGTAGGTAGTAATACAGTATTCCCATTACGGTAGGTAGTAATACAGTATTCCCATTACGGTAGGTAGTAATACAGTATTCCCATTACGGTAGGTAGTAATACAGTATTCCCATTACGGTAGGTAGTAATACAGTATTCCCATTACGGTAGGTAGTAATACAGTATTCCCATTACGGTAGGTAGTAATACAGTATTCCCATTACGGTAGGTAGTAATACAGTATTCCCATTACGGTAGGTAGTAATACAGTATTCCCATTACGGTAGGTAGTAATACAGTATTCCCATTACGGTAGGTAGTAATACAGTATTCCCATTACGGTAGGTAGTAATACAGTATTCCCATTACGGTAGGTAGTAATACAGTATTCCCATTACGGTAGGTAGTAATACAGTATTCCCATTACGGTAGGTAGTAATACAGTATTCCCATTACGGTAGGTAGTAATACAGTATTCCCATTACGGTAGGTAGTAATACAGTATTCCCATTACGGTAGGTAGTAATACAGTATTCCCATTACGGTAGGTAGTAATACAGTATTCCCATTACGGTAGGTAGTAATACAGTATTCCCATTACGGTAGGTAGTAATACAGTATTCCCATTACGGTAGGTAGTAATACAGTATTCCCATTACGGTAGGTAGTAATACAGTATTCCCATTACGGTAGGTAGTAATACAGTATTCCCATTACGGTAGGTAGTAATACAGTATTCCCATTACGGTAGGTAGTAATACAGTATTCCCATTACGGTAGGTAGTAATACAGTATTCCCATTACAGTAGGTAGTAATACAGTATTCCCATTACAGTAGGTAGTAATACAGTATTCCCATTACAGTAGGTAGTAATACAGTATTCCCATTACAGTAGGTAGTAATACAGTATTCCCATTACAGTAGGTAGTAATACAGTATTCCCATTACAGTAGGTAGTAATACAGTATTCCCATTACAGTAGGTAGTAATACAGTATTCCCATTACAGTAGGTAGTAATACAGTATTCCCATTACGGTAGGTAGTAATACAGTATTCCCATTACAGTAGGTAGTAATACAGTATTCCCATTACGGTAGGTAGTAATACAGTATTCCCATTACGGTAGGTAGTAATACAGTATTCCCATTACGGTAGGTAGTAATACAGTATTCCCATTACGGTAGGTAGTAATACAGTATTCCCATTACGGTAGGTAGTAATACAGTATTCCCATTACGGTAGGTAGTAATACAGTATTCCCATTACGGTAGGTAGTAATACAGTATTCCCATTACGGTAGGTAGTAATACAGTATTCCCATTACGGTAGGTAGTAATACAGTATTCCCATTACGGTAGGTAGTAATACAGTATTCCCATTACGGTAGGTAGTAATACAGTATTCCCATTACAGTAGGTAGTAATACAGTATTCCCATTACAGTAGGTAGTAATACAGTATTCCCATTACAGTAGGTAGTAATACAGTATTCCCATTACAGTAGGTAGTAATACAGTATTCCCATTACAGTAGGTAGTAATACAGTATTCCCATTACAGTAGGTAGTAATACAGTATTCCCATTACAGTAGGTAGTAATACAGTATTCCCATTACAGTAGGTAGTAATACAGTATTCCCATTACGGTAGGTAGTAATACAGTATTCCCATTACAGTAGGTAGTAATACAGTATTCCCATTACAGTAGGTAGTAATACAGTATTCCCATTACGGTAGGTAGTAATACAGTATTCCCATTACGGTAGGTAGAAATACAGTATTCCCATTACGGTAGGTAGTAATACAGTATTCCCATTACGGTAGGTAGTAATACAGTATTCCCATTACAGTAGGTAGTAATACAGTATTCCCATTACGGTAGGTAGTCAAATACAGTATTCCCATTACGGTAGGTAGTAATACAGTATTCCCATTACGGTAGGTAGTAATACAGTATTCCCATTACGGTAGGTAGTAATACAGTATTCCCATTACAGTAGGTAGTAATACAGTTTTCCCATTACGGTAGGTAGTAATACAGTATTCCCATTACGGTAGGTAGTAATACAGTATTCCCATTACGGTAGGTAGTAATACAGTATTCCCATTACAGTAGGTAGTAATACAGTATTCCCATTACGGTAGGTAGTAATACAGTATTCCCATTACGGTAGGTAGTAATACAGTATTCCCATTACAGTAGGTAGTAATACATTATTCCCATTACGGTAGGTAGTAATACAGTATTCCCATTACAGTAAGTAGTAATACAGTATTCCCATTACGGTAGGTAGTAATACAGTATTCCCATTACGGTAGTAGTCAAATACAGTATTCCCATTACGGTAGGTAGTAATACAGTATTCCCATTACGGTAGGTAGTAATACAGTATTCCCATTACAGTAGGTAGTAATACAGTATTCCCATTACGGTAGGTAGTAATACAGTATTCCCATTACGGTAGGTAGTAATACAGTATTCCCATTACGGTAGGTAGTAATACAGTATTCCCATTACGGTAGGTAGTAATACAGTATTCCCATTACAGTAGGTAGTAATACAGTATTCCCATTACAGTAGGTAGTAATACAGTATTCCCATTACGGTAGGTAGTAATACAGTATTCCCATTACGGTAGGTAGTAATACAGTATTCCCATTACGGTAGGTAGTAATACAGTATTCCCATTACGATAGGTAGTAATACAGTATTCCCATTACGGTAGGTAGTAATACAGTATTCCCATTACGGTAGGTAGTAATACAGTATTCCCATTACGGTAGATAGTAATACAGTATTCCCATTACAGTAGGTAGTAATACAGTATTCCCATTACAGTAGGTAGTAATACAGTATTCCCATTACAGTAGTTAGTAATACAGTATTCCCATTACAGTAGGTAGTAATACAGTATTCCCATTACGGTAGGTAGTAATACAGTATTCCCATTACGGTAGGTAGAAATACAGTATTCCCATTACGGTAGGTAGTAATACAGTATTCCCATTACGGTAGGTAGTAATACAGTATTCCCATTACGGTAGGTAGTAATACAGTATTCCCATTACGGTAGGTAGTCAAACAGTATTCCCATTACGGTAGGTAGTAATACAGTATTCCCATTACAGTCAGGTAGTAAACAGTATTCCCATTACGTTAGGTAGTAATACAGTATTCCCATTACGGTAGGTAGTAATACAGTATTCCCATTACGGTAGGTAGTAATACAGTATTCCCATTACGGTAGGTAGTAATACAGTATTCCCATTACGGTAGCTAGTAATACAGTATTCCCATTACGGTAGGTAGTAATACAGTATTCCCATTACGGTAGGTAGTAATACAGTATTCCCATTACGGTAGGTAGTAATACAGTATTCCCATTACGGTAGTTAGTAATACAGTATTCCCATTACGGTAGTTAGTAATACAGTATTCCCATTACGGTAGGTAGTAATACAGTATTCCCATTACGGTAGGTAGTAATACAGTATTCCCATTACGGTAGGTAGTAATACAGTATTCCCATTACGGTAGTTAGAAATACAGTATTCCCATTACGGTAGGTAGTAATACAGTATTCCCATTACGGGTAGGTAGTAATACAGTATTCCCATTACGGTAGGTAGTCAAACAGTATTCCCATTACGGTAGGTAGTAATACAGTATTCCCATTACGGTAGGTAGTAATACAGTATTCCCATTACGGTAGGTAGTAATACAGTATTCCCATTACGGTAGGTAGTAATACAGTATTCCCATTACGGTAGGTAGTAATACAGTATTCCCATTACGGTAGGTAGTAATACAGTATTCCCATTACGGTAGGTAGTAATACAGTATTCCCATTACGGTAGGTAGTAATACAGTATTCCCATTACGGTAGGTAGTAATACAGTATTCCCATTACGGTAGGTAGTAATACAGTATTCCCATTACAGTAGGTAGTAATACAGTATTCCCATTACAGTAGGTAGTAATACAGTATTCCCATTACAGTAGGTAGTAATACAGTATTCCCATTACAGTAGGTAGTAATACAGTATTCCCATTACGGTAGGTAGTAATACAGTATTCCCATTACGGTAGGTAGAAATACAGTATTCCCATTACGGTAGGTAGTAATACAGTATTCCCATTACAGTAGGTAGTAATACAGTATTCCCATTACGGTAGGTAGTAATACAGTATTCCCATTACGGTAGGTAGTCAAACAGTATTCCCATTACGGTAGGTAGTAATACAGTATTCCCATTACGGTAGGTAGTAATACAGTATTCCCATTACGGTAGGTAGTAATACAGTATTCCCATTACAGTAGGTAGTAATACAGTTTTCCCATTACGGTAGGTAGTAATACATTATTCCCATTACAGTAGGTAGTAATACAGTATTCCCATTACAGTAGGTAGTAATACAGTATTCCCATTACAGTAGGTAGTAATACAGTATTCCCATTACGGTAGGTAGTAATACAGTATTCCCATTACGGTAGGTAGTAATACAGTATTCCCATTACAGTAGGTAGTAATACATTATTCCCATTACGGTAGGTAGTAATACAGTATTCCCATTACAGTAGGTAGTAATACAGTATTCCCATTACGGTAGGTAGTAATACAGTATTCCCATTACGGTAGGTAGTAATACAGTATTCCCATTACGGTAGGTAGTAATACAGTATTCCCATTACGGTAGGTAGTAATACAGTATTCCCATTACGGTAGGTAGTAATACAGTATTCCCATTACGGTAGGTAGTAATACAGTATTCCCATTACGGTAGGTAGTAATACAGTATTCCCATTACGGTAGGTAGTAATACAGTATTCCCATTACGGTAGGTAGTAATACAGTATTCCCATTACGGTAGGTAGTAATACAGTATTCCCATTACGGTAGGTAGTAATACAGTATTCCCATTACGGTAGGTAGTAATACAGTATTCCCATTACGGTAGGTAGTAATACAGTATTCCCATTACGGTAGGTAGTAATACAGTATTCCCATTACGGTAGGTAGTAATACAGTATTCCCATTACGGTAGGTAGTAATACAGTATTCCCATTACGGTAGGTAGTAATACAGTATTCCCATTACGGTAGGTAGTAATACAGTATTCCCATTACAGTAGGTAGTAATACAGTATTCCCATTACGGTAGGTAGTAATACAGTATTCCCATTACGGTAGGTAGTAATACAGTATTCCCATTACGGTAGGTAGTAATACAGTATTCCCATTACGGTAGGTAGTAATACAGTATTCCCATTACGGTAGGTAGTAATACAGTATTCCCATTACGGTAGGTAGTAATACAGTATTCCCATTACGGTAGGTAGTCAAATACAGTATTCCCATTACGGTAGGTAGTAATACAGTATTCCCATTACGGTAGGTAGTAATACAGTATTCCCATTACGGTAGGTAGTAATACAGTATTCCCATTACGGTAGGTAGTAATACAGTATTCCCATTACGGTAGGTAGTAATACAGTATTCCCATTACGGTAGGTAGTAATACAGTATTCCCATTACGGTAGGTAGTAATACAGTATTCCCATTACGGTAGGTAGTAATACAGTATTCCCATTACGGTAGGTAGTAATACAGTATTCCCATTACGGTAGGTAGTAATACAGTATTCCCATTACGGTAGGTAGTAATACAGTATTCCCATTACGGTAGGTAGTAATACAGTATTCCCATTACAGTAGGTAGTAATACAGTATTCCCATTACGGTAGGTAGTAATACAGTATTCCCATTACGGTAGGTAGTAATACAGTATTCCCATTACGGTAGGTAGTAATACAGTATTCCCATTACGGGTAGGTAGTAATACAGTATTCCCATTACGGTAGGTAGTAATACAGTATTCCCATTACGGTAGGTAGTAATACAGTATTCCCATTACGGTAGGTAGTAATACAGTATTCCCATTACGGTAGGTAGTAATACAGTATTCCCATTACGGTAGGTAGTAATACAGTATTCCCATTACGGTAGGTAGTAATACAGTATTCCCATTACGGTAGGTAGTAATACAGTATTCCCATTACGGTAGGTAGTAATACAGTATTCCCATTACGGTAGGTAGTAATACAGTATTCCCATTACGGTAGGTAGTAATACAGTATTCCCATTACAGTAGGTAGTAATACAGTATTCCCATTACGGTAGGTAGTAATACAGTATTCCCATTACGGTAGGTAGTAATACAGTATTCCCATTACGGTAGGTAGTAATACAGTATTCCCATTACGGTAGTTAGTAATACAGTATTCCCATTACGGTAGGTAGTAATACAGTATTCCCATTACGGTAGGTAGTAATACAGTATTCCCATTACGGTAGGTAGTAATACAGTATTCCCATTACGGTAGGTAGTAATACAGTATTCCCATTACGGTAGGTAGTAATACAGTATTCCCATTACGGTAGGTAGTAATACAGTATTCCCATTACGGTAGGTAGTAATACAGTATTCCCATTACGGTAGGTAGTAATACAGTATTCCCATTACGGTAGGTAGTAATACAGTATTCCCATTACGGTAGGTAGTAATACAGTATTCCCATTACGGTAGGTAGTAATACAGTATTCCCATTACGGTAGGTAGTAATACAGTATTCCCATTACGGTAGGTAGTAATACAGTATTCCCATTACGGTAGGTAGTAATACAGTATTCCCATTACGGTAGGTAGTAATACAGTATTCCCATTACGGTAGGTAGTAATACAGTATTCCCATTACGGTAGGTAGTAATACAGTATTCCCATTACGGTAGGTAGTAATACAGTATTCCCATTACGGTAGGTAGTAATACAGTATTCCCATTACGGTAGTTAGTAATACAGTATTCCCATTACGGTAGTTAGTAATACAGTATTCCCATTACGGTAGGTAGTAATACAGTATTCCCATTACGGTAGGTAGTCATACAGTATTCCCATTACGGGAGGTAGTCATACAGTATTCCCATTACGGTAGGTAGTAATACAGTATTCCCATTACTGTAGGTAGTAATACAGTATTCCCATTACGGTAGGTAGTCAAACAGTATTCCCATTACGGTAGGTAGTAATACAGTTTCCCATTACGGTAGGTAGTAATACAGTATTCCCATTACGGTAGGTAGTAATACAGTATTCCCATTACGGTAGGTAGTAATACAGTATTCCCATTACGGTAGGTAGTAATACAGTATTCCCATTACAGTAGGTAGTAATACAGTATTCCCATTACGGTAGGTAGTAATACAGTATTCCCATTACGGTAGGTAGTAATACAGTATTCCCATTACGGTAGTTAGTAATACAGTATTCCCATTACGGTAGTTAGTAATACAGTATTCCCATTACGGTAGGTAGTAATACAGTATTCCCATTACGGGTAGGTAGTAATACAGTATTCCCATTACGGTAGTTAGAAATACAGTATTCCCATTACGGTAGGTAGTAATACAGTATTCCCATTACGGTAGGTAGTAATACAGTATTCCCATTACGGTAGGTAGTAATACAGTATTCCCATTACGGTAGGTAGTAATACAGTATTCCCATTACGGTAGGTAGTAATACAGTATTCCCATTACGGTAGTTAGAAATACAGTATTCCCATTACGGTAGTTAGAAATACAGTATTCCCATTACGGTAGTTAGAAATACAGTATTCCCATTACGGTAGGTAGTCATACAGTATTCCCATTACGGGAGGTAGTCATACAGTATTCCCATTACGGTAGGTAGTAATACCGTATTCCCATTACTGTAGGTAGTAATACAGTATTCCCATTACGGTAGGTAGTCAAACAGTATTCCCATTACGGTAGGTAGTAATTCAGTTTTCCCATTACGGTAGGTAGTAATACAGTATTCCCATTACGGTAGGTAGTAATACAGTATTCCCATTACGGTAGGTAGTAATACAGTATTCCCATTACGGTAGGTAGTAATACAGTATTCCCATTACAGTAGGTAGTAATACAGTATTCCCATTACGGTAGGTAGTAATACAATATTCCCATTACGGTAGGTAGTAATACAGTATTCCCATTACGGTAGTTAGAAATACAGTATTCCCATTACGGTAGGTAGTAATACAGTATTCCCATTACGGTAGGTAGTAATACAGTATTCCCATTACGGGAGGTAGTAATACAGTATTCCCATTACGGTAGTTAGAAATACAGTATTCCCATTACGGTAGGTAGTAATACAGTATTCCCATTACGGGAGGTAGTAATACAGTATTCCCATTACGGTAGGTAGTCAAATACAGTATTCCCATTACGGTAGGTAGTAATACAGTATTCCCATTACGGTAGGTAGTAATACAGTATTCCCATTACGGTAGGTAGTAATACAGTATTCCCATTACGGTAGGTAGTAATACAGTATTCCCATTACGGTAGGTAGTAATACAGTATTCCCATTACGGTAGGTAGTAATACAGTATTCCCATTACGGTAGGTAGTAATACAGTATTCCCATTACGGTAGGTAGTAATACAGTATTCCCATTACGGTAGGTAGTAATACAGTATTCCCATTACGGTAGGTAGTAATACAGTATTCCCATTACGGTAGGTAGTAATACAGTATTCCCATTACGGGAGGTAGTAATACAGTATTCCCATTACGGTAGGTAGTCAAACAGTATTCCCATTACGGTAGGTAGTCAAACAGTATTCCCATTACGGTAGGTAGTCAAACAGTATTCCCATTACGGTAGGTAGTAATACAGTATTCCCATTACGGTAGGTAGTAATACAGTATTCCCATTACGGTAGTTAGAAATACAGTATTCCCATTACGGTAGGTAGTCATACAGTATTCCCATTACGGGAGGTAGTCATACAGTATTCCCATTACGGTAGGTAGTAATACCGTATTCCCATTACTGTAGGTAGTAATACAGTATTCCCATTACTGTAGGTAGTAATACAGTATTCCCATTACGGTAGGTAGTCAAACAGTATTCCCATTACGGTAGGTAGTAATTCAGTTTCCCATTACGGTAGGTAGTAATACAGTATTCCCATTACGGTAGGTAGTAATACAGTATTCCCATTACGGTAGGTAGTAATACAGTATTCCCATTACGGTAGGTAGTAATACAGTATTCCCATTACAGTAGGTAGTAATACAGTATTCCCATTACGGTAGGTAGTAATACAATATTCCCATTACGGTAGGTAGTAATACAGTATC
>CALYLW010000956.1:0-35800 GCA_944989445.1 Ampullaceana balthica | reverse complement strand
CCAGTGGCGTAGCGAGGGGGGGCAGGGGGGGGGGACATATGTCCACGGGCGCCACGTTAGGGGGCGCCAAAATGAGTATTAAAACTCAATATTTAATTTTATTTTGACGTAAACTTATGTATCCCAAATACGTTTGCAAGATTGAATTTTGGAGCTCCGAAATTATCTTCATTACAAACCAGTTGGCAAGTATGATTTTGGCGCCCCCATTGAGCGTTAAGGGGCGCCATTCTACTCATAAATAAATGACACATCCACAATGTAGGATTGCTGTTGGCGTTTTTAAAAAAAAACTGTGAGTTGCTGCAAGTGAGAGTAGGGGAGCCGTAAGAGACAAAGGTGATTTTATTAATAGAGCAGACAGAGACGACACTAAAAGCAACCACAATGACCAATACAAGAAAAAGGAGTGGCTTAAAGCAGTGGTTCTCAGCCTGTGGTCCAAGGACCACTAGTGGTACACGAAGATATGCCTGGTGGTCCGCGAGCACAGCATGAAATGTACACACTGTATGATTCATCGATAAAGACTAGCAAGTGAAAGAATTAACGTAGACTTAAAATATATTTTTGATCTGGCCTAAGTAGTTTTTGAATTTTATCAAGGCTCGTCCATTAAATTCTCGTCTCTTTGATTTCTTATGTTCAAATATGAATCTTGAACATTGACAGTTACTGATGTATACTGAAGTTCGCTGGTTATCAGACTTTTTGAATAAAGTGATGACGTAAGAGAGTTTCTTGTAGAAAAAATCAAAGCTTTATGATTATTTGAACCATAGCTTATGCCTTGCTGTTCTGTCTTTTTTGGCTGAAATTTTTGGAGAACTCAATAAACTTAATTCAACTCAGCAAGGAAAGCAGACACATTATATTACTCTCAGTGGCAAAGTGTAAGCTTTTACGAAAATCTTGATCTTAGGAAAAGAAGATATTTCAAGGTAACTTTCACATGTTTGATCAATTGTACGAAACCACCGAGAAATCAGAAAATGCGGAAATAAATAAACTGTTGATAAATTTGATTTCTGGTCATATTCAATCAATGCAGAACCAATTTAAATTCTACTTTTGTGATTTTTAACGTTCAGTGTTTTTTCGTGGGTTTCCAGTCCTAATATCACTCACATTGACTAATGAAATAAAATTACCAGCATCGTAATTAAAGTGGGCTTAATGAAATTTAAGAATACTCCGAACTGTCTCAAATATAGCTTTTAAAATACTTTTACCCTTTGCAACTTTGTGAAAGTGGATTTTCTGCATTGCTTACAATAAAAACAAAACATCGTTCGTACTAAATAAACTAATATAGCAGTCTTTTAATAAAAACTACTGTTTGTGACTTTTAGTTTTTTATAGTTAGCAAGTAGAATTACATAAGAAGACAATGAGACTAATATAAATGACATTTGTTCGTTACAAAACAAAGCCATTACAATATTGTTTCTGGAGCACGGAAATCGTAGCATATTAGTACAGTTTTACAAACTAGCATGTATACTACTTATAGCTATCTATATACACAGTATAATTATATTTAACTTTCCCGAACGGCAGTAGCACAATTTTTAGTATTGTTCCGTAGTTAAGACACACATTTTTCAAGTGGTCCTTGAATCTCAAAGAGTTGAGAACCACTGGCTTACAGAATGGTTAATTCGCGTCCCTTTGCTGCATGATTTGACTCTTTAAAAAGAAAAATCTTACTTCCCAATCCCTCTGTGAAGGGAGTAAAGTGGGGGGGGGGTGGAGGGAAGGTATCTCCTCTCACGGGATTATGTCGGTATGGCAAATCAAGTTGGATTCCTTTCATATGAAACATCAGACACCGCCTCTCTTTCCTGTCTCTCTGTGATCAAACTTGTTGCTCAGTATGATCCACTGTTAGAAAAACACCCACAACATGCCCGAGAAAAGCCAGGTTCCGTATCTTATTTTTCACCGGAAATCCAAAATGAATTTATCCACCTACTTACATCGACTGTAAGGAATCAGCTGTTGAGTGAAATCAGAAAAAATCAAGTACTACAGTATCTTACTTGACTCAAAACTCGATTTAGGACACTGGGAACAGCTTTCTCGAGTCATCAGATTTGTGGATGTGGATTTTCAAACTAAAAAAGTAACCATCGAAGAATCATTTTTAGGTTTTGTACATATACATTCCAAAGACGCAGCAAGCCTTGAAAGAGTTATCGTAGAGAAACTGGAATCTAATAGCATACCACTAGCCGACTGTCGGTCACAATGTTATGACATTGCTGCTGTAATGACTGGGCATATATCCGGCCTTCAACAGCGAATATATGACGTTTTTTTGGAACAGTTGAAAGTATAAATTTTTGTTTTCTCTCGTTCAACAACTCGTTTGGAAGAATTAAAAAGAGTTGGTACCAATCAAAATGAAGAGGGAGCCTAAAACACGTTGGAGTGCACGATCAGAAGCTTTTAAAGCAATTTATTAAGGACTTATAGATGAACTGGTAGGGCTGTTGGAAAAATATCAGAACATACAAAATGACGTCTGACACCAGATGTGAAGCAGTAGCTTTGCTGGTAGGTATATTAAACTTTAACTTTCTAGTTTTGTTAAATTTCTGGAACATCATACTTGGGAAATTGATCGTGTCCAGAAACGGTTGCAGAAACCTACTGTGAATATAAAGGAAGCAGCATCTTATCTTGAATCGCTTGAGCAAGAAATTGTCAACATTCGTGATAATTTGAGCCAAGTTGCGGTAGATAATGGAAAGGAAGATGCACAACTTTGGGAATCGAAGTTGACAGAAGGATTAGACGACATCGGAGGATGCCTGGAGAATTAACAAGAGATGCAGGACTTTCTGCAGAAGAATTAAATTGCACGTGATATGAACAGCGTAATTTATAGACTCCAAAAGGAGATATCAATACGTTTTTTACATCTAAAAAACCTAAACAGCAAATTTGGATTTTTACTAGACGTCAAAACTCTTCTTTCTGAGACAAAAGTCGATACACTTCGTTAAACTTGCTTAGATTTTGCTAATTTCTACGACACTTACGTCAATGGTCAAGAATTGTGCACACAAATCGGAGTTAAAAACGCTGCTCAGTGCCCGGACTGAAGTTCTGCTGCAAACTACTTTGGATCTTCTTGGTTTTATTGTTTCATATGGACATAACGTATTTCCGAATCTGCGCATTTCACTTCAAATACTTCTAACAATTGCTGTTTCAAATGAAAGCTGTGAGCGGTCCTTCAGCAAACTGAAGGTTATTTTGTCTTATTTACGTGTTTCAATGGAACAAACCGTCTGAGTGATCTTGCACTCCTCAACATCGAAAGAGAAACACTTGAGAATATTAATTTTGACAACGTGATTGACGAGTTTGCGACATTCAAATCAAGGAGGACGAATTTGCTGTAGACTATGTCTATATGAGTCATGTATAATTAGTAGAGTTTTTTTTTGTAATAAATTGTTTACAATCATAGTTATACACAGAACTATAAGTCTGTATTCTATTTCATTAAAAACCAGATGCTTCAAAAATCAACCATATAAACCGTAAAATTTCAAAATTTTCTTGGGGGCTCAGGGAGCCCCCAGAATTTTAAAATCCGACAAGGGGCGCAGATTTTGTGTTATGTCCCCGGGCGCACATGACCCTAGCTACGCCACTGAGTATTCCCATTACGGTAGGTAGTAATACAGTATTCCCATTACGGTAGGTAGTAATACAGTATTCCCATTACGGTAGGTAGTAATACAGTATTCCCATTACGGTAGGTAGTAATACAGTATTCCCATTACGGTAGGTAGTAATACAGTATTCCCATTACGGTAGGTAGTAATACAGTATTCCCATTACGGTAGGTAGTAATACAGTATTCCCATTACGGTAGGTAGTAATACAGTATTCCCATTACGGTAGGTAGTAATACAGTATTCCCATTACGGTAGTTAGAAATACAGTATTCCCATTACGGTAGGTAGTAATACAGTATTCCCATTACGGTAGGTAGTAATACAGTATTCCCATTACGGTAGGTAGTAATACAGTATTCCCATTACGGTAGGTAGTAATACAGTATTCCCATTACGGTAGGTAGTAATACAGTATTCCCATTACGGTAGGTAGTAATACAGTATTCCCATTACGGTAGGTAGTAATACAGTATTCCCATTACGGTAGGTAGTAATACAGTATTCCCATTACGGTAGGTAGTAATACAGTATTCCCATTACGGTAGGTAGTAATACAGTATTCCCATTACGGTAGGTAGTAATACAGTATTCCCATTACGGTAGGTAGTAATACAGTATTCCCATTACGGTAGGTAGTAATACAGTATTCCCATTACGGTAGACATCAAAACACGAGGCTCGCTAACTGAATCACGTGATGTCCGTCCTGGTCACGTCCACCTTGTCCAGAAGAGCCCCTCCCCTTTGTTCTCCTCCTCCCAACCATGCATTCTTTGCGGTTAACACATCAAATAGAAAGCCAGCTATTTTGACATCAAATAGAAAGCCAGCTATTTTCACATCAAATAGAAAGCCAGCTATTTTCACATCAAATAGAAACCCAGCTATTTTTACATCAAATAGAAAGCCAGCTATTTTCACATCAAATAGAAAGCCAGCTATTTTCATATCAAATAGAAAGCCAGCTATTTTCACATCAAATAGAAAGCCAGCTATTTTCATATCAAATAGAAAGCCACATATATTCACATCAAATAGAAAACCACCTAATAATACATAAAATGGAAAGCCACCCGTTATCACAGCGAAACTCCACTAAAGCAGAAAGGCAACCCCCTGGCATGAGTGCCAACCCCCTGGCATATGTGGCAAATTTCGGTTAACTTGAAATCACTAGAGACACAATCGAGTATCGAACAATCGATTTTCGAACAATTGAATATCGAACATTCGAATATCGAACAATCGAATATCGAACTCTTAAGGGAAGATTGAAGGACAGATCGATGGACGGGTTTCACCGGAACATTTTGTCATGATCAGACTATCTTATGGCGCTCCAGCCCCAAAATCATGGCCAAAACTCTGAGATTTTGTTTTTATATTTGTCCTGTATTTGTTGTTTAGCTTCGGTCTCCATTTCAACACCCAAATTCTCCTCAGTCTGCCGATTCTCCCGTGATGGGCTGAAACTTATTTGATCGAACTGAAAGATCTTAGTCCGTTATGGCCTCGTGTCTGACCAATCACTTAACTTAAAGCGATGAAATTTTCCCTTATCTCCCTTGAAATGGGAAACCACCGGATGACGCGGTGCCATCTGGCAGGGGCCAATTACTCCTCTGGTTCTGCAGGATCATTACCCCTGGCCGACCAGATCATTTCCCTTGGTCCTATTTATGACGAGGTGTGGTTAGTTAGTCACCGTTAGCGGTAATAGAGATGAGCTACCTCCCGCCTTGATTTCCATTGACGTCACTGATGATGTCATCCAGATTTAATAATTGGAATAATTGACAGGATTCTCTCGCAGCGTCCTCGTAGACCTGGGAGAGTCATTCGTTGTTGTCAAATGTAACCCGGTGGCCATGCGGAAATTTCACGTCCGCTAAACTTACTGGACGTAACTTGAGATCCAATCAGCACTTTATTTTTTATAGGCAACCTACTTAGTACTACACCCCCCTTCCCTTAAAACACGCCAGCGCACACTATTTTACGCTCCTGAAATTTATGACTATAGCCCCACCCCACCCCCACCCCCCGCCAGTTTAAATCCTCATTTAACAAAGTACAACATTGCCATTATATTAGGCACCAAATGGTCGTGCTATTATTAGAATAGGATTTAGGGAGGGTATCAGGAGTTTAGTCTTGGTTCTTTATAGAGACGTTGGTGTGACATTAGTGGATGCTAACGTTGGTGTGACATTAGTGGATGCTAACGTTGGTGTGACATTAGTGGATGCTAACGTTGGTGTGACATTAGTGGATGCTAACGTTGGTGTGACATTAGTGGATGCTAACGTTGGTGCGACATTAGTGGATGCTAACGTTGGTGTGACATTAGTGGATGCTAACGTTGGTGTGACATTAGTGGATGCTAACGTTGGTGTGACATTAGTGGATGCTAACGTTGGTGTGACATTAGTGGATGCTAACGTTGGTGTGACATTAGTGGATGCTAACGTTGGTGTGACATTAGTGGATGCTAACGTTGGTGTGACATTAGTGGATGCTAACGTTGGTGTGACATTAGTGGATGCTAACGTTGTGTGACATTAGTGGATGCTAACGTTGGTGTGACATTAGTGGATGCTAACGTTGGTGTGACATTAGTGGATGCTAACGTTGGTGTGACATTAGTGGATGCTAACGTTGGTGTGACATTAGTGGATGCTAACGTTGGTGTGACATTAGTGGATGCTAACGTTGGTGTGACATTAGTGGATGCTAACGTTGGTGTGACATTAGTGGATGCTAACGTTGGTGTGACATTAGTGGATGCTAACGTTGGTGTGACATTAGTGGATGCTAACGTTGGTGTGACATTAGTGGATGCTAACGTTGGTGTGACATTAGTGGATGCTAACGTTGGTGTGACATTAGTGGATGCTAACGTTGGTGTGACATTAGTGGATGCTAACGTTGGTGTGACATTAGTGGATGCTAACGTTGGTGTGACATTAGTGGATGCTAACGTTGGTGTGACATTAGTGGATGCTAACGTTGGTGTGACATTAGTGGATGCTAACGTTGGTGTGACATTAGTGGATGCTAACGTTGGTGTGACATTAGTGGATGCTAACGTTGGTGTGACATTAGTGGATGCTAACGTTGGTGTGACATTAGTGGATGCTAACGTTGGTGTGACATTAGTGGATGCTAACGTTGGTGTGACATTAGTGGATGCTAACGTTGGTGTGACATTAGTGGATGCTAACGTTGGTGTGACATTAGTGGATGCTAACGTTGGTGTGACATTAGTGGATGCTAACGTTGGTGTGACATTAGTGGATGCTAACGTTGGTGTGACATTAGTGGATGCTAACGTTGGTGTGACATTAGTGGATGCTAACGTTGGTGTGACATTAGTGGATGCTAACGTTGGTGTGACATTAGTGGATGCTAACGTTGGTGTGACATTAGTGGATGCTAACGTTGGTGTGACATTAGTGGATGCTAACGTTGGTGTGACATTAGTGGATGCTAACGTTGGTGTGACATTAGTGGATGCTAACGTTGGTGTGACATTAGTGGATGCTAACGTTGGTGTGACATTAGTGGATGCTAACGTTGGTGTGACATTAGTGGATGCTAACGTTGGTGTGACATTAGTGGATGCTAACGTTGGTGTGACATTAGTGGATGCTAACGTTGGTGTGACATTAGTGGATGCTAACGTTGGTGTGACATTAGTGGATGCTAACGTTGGTGTGACATTAGTGGATGCTAACGTTGGTGTGACATTAGTGGATGCTAACGTTGGTGTGACATTAGTGGATGCTAACGTTGGTGTGACATTATTGGATGATAACGTTGGTGTGACATTAGTGGATGCATCCCATCACCCAATCGTCCAATCATCCCATCACCCAATCGTCCAATCATCCCATCACCCAATCGTCCAATCATCCCATCACCCAATCGTCCAATCATCCCATCACCCAATCGTCCAATCATCCCATCACCCAATCGTCCAATCATTCCATCACCCAATCGTCCAATCATCCCATCACCCAATCGTCCAATCATCCCATCACCCAATCTTCCAATCATCCCATCACCCAATCGTCAAATCATCCCATCACCCAATCGTCCCATCTTCCAATCATCCCATCACCCAATCGTCCAATCATCCCATCACCCAATCGTCCAATCATCCCATCGTCCAATCATCCCATCACCCAATCGTCCAATCATCCCATCACCCAATCGTCCAATCATCCCATCGTCCAATCATCCCATCACCCAATCGTCCAATCATCCCATCGTCCAATCATCCCATCACCCAATCGTCCAATCATCCCATCACCCAATCGTCCAATCATCCCATCGTCCAATCATCCCTTCACCCTATCGTCCAATCATCCCATCGTCCAATCATCCCTTCACCCTATCGTCCAATCATCCCATCACCCAATCGTCCAATCATCCCATCGTCCAATCATCCCATCACCCAATCGTCCAATCATCCCATCGTCCAATCATCCCTTCACCCTATCGTCCAATCATCCCATCATCGTATTGAGAAACAAAACAAGGATTGACGTCACTGATGAAACAAAATCAAACGATGAAAATGACCGATGCCGTGCCCGGGTATCTGGACGTGACACTATCATCTGTCAAAGAAATGGATGGCCGGCGTCTGACAGCGTTGAGTGGACCCTCCCGCCACCTCCCCCGTCACTTGTTATTACATGGGTATCTCCCCTGTACCCACTGGAAATGAATTACCGCCTTTGTCATTTTGGATTTAGTCCGGTTTGTTGTTTGTGACTTGACCAGTCCGGTCCCCTGATCAGTCCGGTCCCCGGTGGGCGTGTCATCGTACTGACCTCCTCAGTGGCTGGACCAATCAAGTGCTTTTTCCGCTGACCAATGGCCAGACGCGTGGTGATGCGGGTCAGGGTTATCTTTCTTGATTATAGTATTATAGCCTCTACACCTCATCTTATCTTATCTTATCTGTTTACAGACGCTCCTTCTATACAGAAGATTATTGCGTCCTACGCTTATCTATGGTTTGTGTTTAGTCCTGCATTTTTATTAGAGATTTAAATGTTGATAAAGTGTTGGTTTTCCTGGATTCTTCAGGCAACCCATTCCACGCCCGAATTCCGGACGGGAAGAAGGAAAACTTGTATGTGTTTGTTCTTGCATACGGAATAAGAAAGGTGTTTTTATCCTTATGTCTATCTGAGGGTTGTATTAAGTTATCTTTGTGTTGTATTTCTAAATTAGAATTAATTGCTTTATGTATGATTACTACTTTGCTCTTGGTTCTTCTATCCTCTAGTGTTTCAAGGTTTAATGATTTAACTAATGGTGTTATTCTTGTCAGTTTCGAATATTCTCCAGTAATGAATCTGGCAGCTCTTTTTTGAATTTGTTCTAGTTTATCAATGTTTTCTTTGGTGGATGGGTCCCATACAGAAGATGCATATTCTAGTACAGGTCTCACCAAAGTGAGGTAGCATTTTAGTTTTATATCTCTATTACATTTGTTAAAGTTTCTTTTTATAAAGCCTAAGGTTTTGTTTGATTTTTTAATAATTCATTGACATGGGGATTCCATGATAGTTTCTCATTTATTAAGACTCCTAAGTATTTTGCATCTTTAGTTTGGGTAGTTCTTTTCCATGAATGAAATATTTTGAATTTATGTGTTTATTTTACACGCTTTTATTTAAGTCACAATGTTTGTATGTTGTATCCATCCATCCTTCCATCAATCCTTCCTTCAAAACTTGAAACGTAAAATTATACCACTTTGGATGGTCCTAGAGATCTAAAAATTTTACCACAGATAGATCTTGGATGGCAATGCATTGTATCAAAATTTCAGATCGATCGAATGTACCGTATTGAAATTATTGCATTTTTAGTTTATCTATAGTCTATATATAAGCATCGGTACCCGTCTGCTTTGTTGACATCCATGAGTTCACCACGTGAACACAACACTGTGGTATAAATCGTTGGGCGCGCGTTTATGAGGTGTTTGGTATAAAAAAAATAGTGGTAAAAAAACAAACCCGTAAAAACAAAGTTTTTGACTATAAATCCCTTATATATGAGACATAACTAACGGTATTGATTATTTTCAAACATTTACAGACTGAATCTGTCTTAACTCAACTTTGCATCATAACCCTAGTGGGGGGAGGGGTGGGTGGGGGGAGGGGTGGGTGGGGGAGAGGGGAAAAGTCTGGTCACCGATTCGCTTGACCGAGCTCAGAGTGACACGTAAAATGTAAACAAAAGCGCCCGTCGCTTCGTTGGGTCGCCTCAATGCGTCAGCTCAAAATTTCACGTGGCAAAAAAAACAATAATAAACCGTGAATTGAAATTACATACCTCATATAAGGATAAACTAAAAATGCATTAATTTAATTACGGTACGTTCGATCGATCTGAAATTTTGATACGATGCATTGTTAGGTCAGACGGGTCCGTGTGCCAAATTTCAGTTCGATCGAATCATGGGAAGTGGTTCATTTTTGACTTCTGTTTTTCCGCCCGCCCGCCGAGCCCAAGACAGAGAGAGAGAGACGGCCGCGAAGTTAATATAAGGGATTTAAAAAAACAAACCCGTAAAAACAAAGTTTTTGACTACAAATCCCTTATATATGAGACATAACTAACAGTATTGATTATTTTCAAACATTTACAAACTGACACCGAGTGATGTCCCTTGTCTTTAATAAATGGGGGTGGGATGTGAGGGGGTGTCGGCACGACGGTCGGCGTCAACACGACGGTCGGCGTCAACTCAAACTCACGTGGAACTGGAATTTAAAAAACAAAAACAAACAGTGAATTTTGAATTACATACCTCATATAAGGATAAACTAAAAATGCATTAATTTAATTATGGTACGTTCGATCGATCTGAAATTTTGATACGATGCATTGTTAGGTTCGACGGGTCCGTGTGCCAAATTTCAGTTTGATCGGATCATGGGAAATGGGTCATTTTTGACTTCTGTTTTTCCGCCCGCCGAGCCCAAGACAGACAGACAGAGAGAGAGAGAGAGAGACGCCGGTGAAGTTAATATAAGGGATTTAAAAAACAAACCCGCAAAAACAAAGTTTTTGACTATAAATCCCTTATATATGAGACATAACTAACAGTATTGATTATTTTCAAACATTTACAGACTGAATCTGTCTTAACTCAACTTTGCATCATAACCCTAGTGGGGGGAGGGGTGGGTGGGGGGGGAGGGGTGGGTGGGGGGGAGAGGGGAAAAGTCTGGTCACCGATTCGCTTGACCGAGCTCAGAGTGACACGTAAAATGTAAACAAAAGCGCACCGTCGTTTCGTTGGGTCGCCTCAATGCTCAAACTTTCACGTGGCAAAAAAACAATAAAAAACAGTGAATTTGAATTACATACCTCATATAAGGATAAACTAAAAATGCATTAATTTAATTACGGTACGTTCGATCGATCTGAAATTTTGATACGATGCATTGTTAGGTCAGACGGGTCCGTGTGCCAAATTTCAGTTCGATCGGATCATGGGAAGTGGTTCATTTTTGACTTCTGTTTTTCCGCCCGCCCGCCGAGCCCAAGACAGAGAGAGAGAGAGAGACGGCCGCGAAGTTAATATAAGGGATTTAATAAAACAAACCCGTAAAAACAAAGTTTTTGACTATAAATCCCTTATATATGAGACATAACTAACAGTATTGATTATTTTCAAACATTTACAGACTGAATCTGTCTTAACACAAGTTTGCTTCATAACCCTAGGGGGGAGGGGTGGGTGGGAGGGGGAGAGGGGAAAAGTCTGGTCACCGATTCGCTTGACCGAGCTCAGAGTGACACGTAAAATGTAAACAAAAGCGCACCGTCGTTTCGTTGGGTCGCCTCAATGCTCAAACTTTCACGTGGCAAAAAAACAATAACAAATCGTGAATTTAAATTACATACCTCATATAAGGATAAACTAAAAATGCATTAATTTAATTACGGTACGTTCGATCGATCTGAAATTTTGATACGATGCATTGTTAGGTAAGACGGGTCCGTGTGCCAAATTTCAGTTCGATCGGATCATTGGAAGTGGGTCATTTTCGACTTTTGTTTTTCCGCCCGCCGAGCCCATGAGATGATGAGAGAGAGACAGAGACGGCCGCGAAGTTAATATAAGGGATTTAAATTAAACAACCCCGTAAAAACAAAGTTTTTGACTATAAATCCCTTATAGATGAGACATAACTAAAAGTATTGATTATATTCAAACATTTACAGACTGAATCTGTCTTAACTCAACTTTGCATCATAACCCTAGTGGGGGGGGGGAGGGGTGGGTGGGGGGAGAGGGGAAAAGTCTGGTCACCGATTCGCTTGACCGAGCTCAGAGTGACACGTAAAATGTAAACAAAAGCGCACCGTCGTTTCGTTGGGTCGCCTCAATGCTCAAACTTTCACGTGGCAAAAAAACAATAACAAATCGTGAATTAAAATTACATACCTCATATAAGGATAAACTAAAAATGCATTAATTTAATTACGGTACGTTCGATCGATCTGAAATTTTGATACGATGCATTGTTAGGTAAGACGGGTCCGTGTGCCAAATTTCAGTTCGATCGGATCATTGGAAGTGGGTCATTTTCGACTTTTGTTTTTCCGCCCGCCGAGCCCATGAGATGATGAGAGAGAGACAGAGAGAGAGACAGACAGACAGAGAGAGACGGCGGTGAAGTTAATATAAGGGATTTAAAAAAAAAGATGTGTGGGCTTCAGACGTGAATTTTAAAGAGTTTTTATTATAAGTTTTAAAAAATAGCTGTAAAAACAAAGTTTTTGACTATAAATCCCTTATATATGAGACATAACTAAAAGTAGTGATTATGTTAAAAGCGTGTCCTTTTTAAAAAAAGATTTTTTAAATATTTATTTATTACTCTTAACAGTTGACACTTTTCTGGTTGGAAAGACATACAATGTACACCAGTTTGTTTCCCATTTTATTAATTCATCAAGGTCTTTTCGTAAGAATTTGCTTCATTGTTCTGATTTAATTGCTCTATAGATTATACAATCATCAGCAAATAACCAAAACTTGTGTTTCTCTTGAGATATTGTTGGGTAAATCATTTATATAAATTAAAAAGGATAAGCGACCTTGCACAGTTCCTTGTGGAACTCCTGAAGTAACCGTTATTGGTGCTGATTAAGATCCATTAATTATTACAGTTTGCTCTCTACCCAAAAGGAAGTCTTCAATCCAGTGATGTATGGACCCGATATTCCAAAGTTGTTAAGGAAGTCTTGAATCCTGTGATGTATGGGCCCGATATTCCAAAGTTGTTAAGGAAGTCTTGAATCCAGTGATGTATGGACCCCGAGATTACAAAGTTGTTAAGGAAGTCTTGAATCCAGTGATGTATGGACCCGAGATTACAAAGTTGTTAAGGAAGTCTTGAATCCAGTGATGTATGGACCCGAGATTACAAAGTTGTTAAGTTTTTTGAGTAAACGGAAGAGGTGAACTTTGTCAAATGCTTTTGAGAAGTCTAGTAATAAAACTATATAATTTGCAATTGTCACGCAAGTCAGTCAGTCTGTCCTGGCGCTACTAATTTTAGAAAGCAGGGAAAACCAAATTACTGCACCAATGCATCAAAAGGTGTGCAAATTAAAGATACGCTGTAAAACATATTATATGACGTCATTTATTTAGTTCATATAGTAATTTTGGAAAAGGGAACAATGTAAAAAGAGAATTTGATGATGGTTAATTATAAAATTTTAAAAAAAGGGGCGCCGTGGGCGCCCTACAACCCCTATTATAAAATACTTTGTGTACATTTCAGAAAGTTTAATATTTCGTATTCATTAAACAAGGACAAGTTAGTTGGGCTTTTGAAAAAGTTCGGCGCCTTAGGCGCCCTAAAAAAAAGTGCATTTTTTAATAAAATAAATAGATTTCAGTTGAAAAGTTCCGTCATTTTTGACGGGTGTTCGCTAGTATTGTCGCTAGTATTGTCGCTAGTATTGTCGCTAGTATTGTCGCTAGTATTTATATATTTATTATTGTTTAAACCTATTGTATCAGCTATTAAACCCATTAATTGTGTTTCTAATGTTCTGTGATGAATGGATGATTGGGTCATCTTAAACTACAGCCTGCACAATGGATGATTGGGTCATCTTAAACTACAGCCTGCACAATGGATGATTGGGTCATCTTAAACTACAGCCTGCACAATGGATGATTGGGTCATCTTAAACTACAGCCTGCACAATGGATGATTGGGTCATCTTAAACTACAGCCTGCACAATGGATGATTGGGTCATCTTAAACTACAGCCTGCACAATGGATGATTGGGTCATCTTAAACTACAGCCTGCACAATGGATGATTGGGTCATCTTAAACTACAGCCTGCACAATGGATGATTGGGTCATCTTAAACTACAGCCTGCACAATGGATGATTGGGTCATCTTAAACTACAGCCTGCACAATGGATGATTTGGTCATCTTAAACTACAGCCTGCACAATGGATGATTGGGTCATCTTAAACTACAGCCTGCACAATGGATGATTGGGTCATCTTAAACTACAGCCTGCACAATGGATGATTGGGTCATCTTAAACTACAGCCTGCACAATGGATGATTGGGTCATCTTAAACTACAGCCTGCACAATGGATGATTGGGTCATCTTAAACTACAGCCTGCACAATGGATGATTGGGTCATCTTAAACTACAGCCTGCACAATGGATGATTGGGTCATCTTAAACTACAACCTGCGCAATTCCACTCCTAATCCCCCCCCCCAAAGTAATTACAACAATAAAAATGAAACATTTTTTCTAGGGCTGCGGAAATTAACGATTAATTTCTCGATTAATCATTAAAAAAAATTATCGATTAAAATTATTTTAATCGATAAAAATTCAATTAAAATTAAAGAAAATATTTATAATATTTTAAAAACTTTTAGTACTAAATAATTAATTATTAATAATCCTACATAATAAAAGGCACGTTTCTGTCCTTTCTGTACGTTCTGTCTGGTCTTCTATTTAAGCTAACTGCGGATGGCAAAGTCGAAGATGGTGAAAAAGTTTACTGTGTTCACTGCCATAAACAATTCTCCTTTAAAGGATCAAATACATCGCTGACGTACCACCTTCAGCACAAACATCCGCTCAAGTATCAACACATTGTCATAAAATTTAGTTCAAAATATTCTTAATTTTCAATGTCCGTGAGAAATGTTCAGTTTAATGACGTCATAAATTTCTATTTATGGCCTCTAATCGAAATTATCGATTAATTAATCGATAATTTTTCAAAAGTTAACGATTAAATTTAAATTAATCGATAACAGTCCTAATTTTGTCCAATTGATAAAACCATCTTTTGTTGTTTTTTTTCATTTGTTTTCAGTCTAACAAGCTGCTGGCTTTCTTCTTTGACCATCTGATGCCCGGTGGTCAGCTCACGATCCGGCCACGCTCTGACCATCCCCTTCGATCGACTGACCACTCGGCGGACACACGCAGTCCGTCAAAAACGTCGTAGATCAAGACCAGCTTCGTGGCCGTGTGTCCGACTGCCGCCTTCCACAAGACACCAGCAACAACCGACAGCCTCTCGTACACCAACCACCAGACACCAGCAACAACTGACAGCCTCTCGTACACCAACCACCAGACACCAGCAACAACCGACAGTCTCCCGTACACCAACCGCCAGCAACAACCGACAGCCTCCCGTACACCAACCACCAGACATCAGCAACAACCGACAGTCTCCCGTACACCAACCACCAGCAACAACCGACAGCCTCCCGTACACCAACCAATGTCGTCATAGATCGAGCCCCACTCATCCTCAAGCCCCACTCATCCTCAAGCCCCACTCATCCTCAAGCCCCACTCATCCTCAAGCCCCACTCATCCTCAAGTCCCACTCATCCTCAAGCCCCACTCATCCTCAAGCCCCACTCATCCTCAAGCCCCACTCATCCTCAAGCCCCACTCATCCTCAAGCCCCACTCATCCTCAAGCCCCACTCATCCTCAAGCCCCACTCATCCTCAAGCCCCACTCATCCTCAAGCCCCACTCATCCTCAAGCCCCACTCATCCTCAAGCCCCACTCATCCTCAAGCCCCACTCATCCTCAAGCCCCACTCATCCTCAAGCCCCACTCATCCTCAAGCCCCACTCATCCTCAAGCCCCACTCATCCTCAAGCCGTTGTAATTCTTCCAAACTGGCAACCCAGCTTACTTCTTGGGTTGCCATCGTGGCACCTGGCACAACCGGGAAATTTAGGTGAAGCTCATTATTGAAAACACTTGCATTATGTGGGATCACTTGTTTTATAATGTGGTCATATAAATAACGCACAATATGCTAATTCTCATGTTAATATGATGTATTATCCTAATGACGTATTATCTATATTATTCTATACTAGACGCCCCGCGGCGTAGCATACGCCGCAGACTTGTTCATGGAGAGTGCAAAGAAAGTGGAGAAATAACGGACACAAACTACAGCACGAAGAAATCAAAACAACGCGAGTGAACGTCGGTTGGAGGGGGGGGGGACTGCCAACTCATTGTTGGTTTCTAGACGTTTGCAGGAGAAATTCGATACACCCCTAACTTCTATGAAGTCAGCTATAAAACGATAATCGGTTTAAAATCAGAGTTACATAATCGATAATCGGTTTAAAAAACAACAGAAAACAACAACACGCAATTAACAACCCTAAACATGACTAACCCTCGCTAGGGTCGGCGAATCACAGTTTATGTTTAAGGGATGGTAGTATTAAATGGGAGGCGGGTAACAACAACCTCAGTGTGCTTGTCTCCATGCTTACTCGCTATTTTTTACTTACTTTGTGCTGCTTTTTGTGTCTGTACTCTCACCCCCCCCCATCCGTTCTTTGCACTGTCTATTATGAGCAAGTCTGCGGCGTATGCTACGCCGCGGGTCTCTCCAGAATTCCTTCTTTTCATTCAATCACAGTCGTTTGCCCAAACCCATCCCATTTTGACAACTGTGTCTTTCAGGAAGTCTTCACCCGTAACTAAATCAGCATAGTGTTGGCAATAAAGGGGTAAAAGAACGGGCACAAACAGACATTTTTAAAAATTAAATTTTAAAAAAATGTTTTCGCTGGGGCTTGAACCCAGGACCATCGACGTATGAGGCGGATGTGATAACCAGTACACTACGAATTTCACATTTACTGTGAAGGAACAATGCAAGTGAAGGCAAGTGCATTGTTGCCACCCACTCCCACCCCCCCCCCTTTTTTTTCATTTCATCCCACCACGCTTGCCAACAGTGTTTAGTTGACCCGAGCTAGGGTCATTCGTCACGCTCTGTTGCACATGCAGCTTCTTGTTGCCTCAGCAGGGTCCGACCACGAAGAGAATTATATATATAGAAGATAGATCATACGCTGTGACATATGACATAAAATAACATAGAATGCTGTCTATTTGGACAATGCTATATGAACACTTAACTTAGCAATCATATTAGGCTAATGTCATTATTATGTGCTAATAATGTTACCTTACATATACATATTTCAATTTCTTTTTTATTTTGTCACTGTCATTGGCACCCAGGCTAGAGTAAACCGTATCATATCATTTATAATTAAAAATTAAATTATAATTTTGTTATATATATATTTTTGTTATATATATATATATATTTGTTATATATATATATATATATTTGTTATATATATATATAATTTTGTTATTTATATAATTTTGTTGTATATATAATTGTGTTGTATATATAATAAAGTTATATGTATAATAAAGTTATATATATAATTTTGATATATGTATAATTTGTTATATATATAATTTTGTTATATATATAAATTTGGTATATATACATAACCAATTGGATCAAGCGGACAATTTGTTGAGAATAAACTTGGTTTTTCACTGGACATTATGACAAAAACTTTTTTGAACCGAAGCACCAAAGGAGAAATAGGGACATTTGTTCACTTTTTTTTTCACCATCATTCCATTTGAAAAAAAGGGAAAAAAACAAACAAACTTGAGTTTACATGCGGTTCCGTTTGAATCGCAAATTGGTGAACATTAAATTTGATTTAAATTTGATTGTTGGTTGATGGTTAAACTATGTTGGATGTCATGTTGATAGATGACAGACGGAGATTTTGTTTTCATTCTTCTAGCAGAAGCCTGAGTTGGTGGTTAGAGATTAAGTCTCGCAATTAAAAGCTGTACAAATTATTCCAGTTTGACGTCATTCCAAGTCACTCCACAGAGCGGAACTGATTTCTAAACCCAACTCAAACGCTTTGCTGTTGATTACACAAACTGGAAAGCTTATGTGTCTAAATGACCTAAATGGGTATCTGATAGTCTAAATGAACTAAATGTGTATGTAATGGTTTATTGACATGTTTATCATGTGTCTAAATGACCTAAATGTGTATCTAATGGTTTATTGACATCTAAACATATTTATACGCTTAAAAATAGTTTTTACACTAATGTTTATTTTAAAATTATTTTAATAGCGGTTTCAAGGGGTATAACTCATGCCATGAGCAGACTTCTGACATGAAATCCACTATAGTGTCGCATTGAAATAGATATGATTAGGTGATAACAGGATACGATCCAATAGATGAGATTAGGTGATAACAGGATACGAGGTGATAACAGGATACGATCCAATAGATGAGATTAGGTGATAACAGGATACGAGGTGATAACAGGATACGAGGTGATAACAGGAAACGAAGTGATAACAGGATACGATCCAATAGATGAGATTAGGTGATAACAGGATACGAGGTGATAACAGGATACGAGGTGATAACAGGATACGAGGTGATAACAGGATACGAGGTGATAACAGGATACGAGGTGATAACAGGATACGATCCAATAGATGAGATTAGGTGATAACAGGATACGATCCAATAGATGAGATTAGGTGATAACAGGATACGATCCAATAGATGAGATTAGGTGATAACAGGATACGATCCAATAGATGAGATTAGGTGATAACAGGATACGATCCAATAGATAAGATTAGGTTATAACAGGATACGATCCAATAGATAAGATTAGGTGATAACAGGATACGATCCACATGAAACTCTTATGGCCCTAATCCCTCACTGCGTCTAGAGTTGTGTGATGCCAACGGGCCATACCTGGGCTCAATCCATCCAGATCTATATCTTTTAGGCTACCTGGTCACAAGTAGCTTAATCCGTCTACAGTTACGTCTAGTGTTTAAGGAACCTTAAGCCTTCATCTCCAGGCCTGGAACATAACTTTTCTTCCATGAGATCCCTCAATCGCCTCAATATCTTAGCCAGCGGATACTGCTGGGGTAAATTATATAATAGTATTCAAATTTTCAATCAGTGATTTGAACTTGAACTGCCTGTGGTTAAATGCCCTGGGTGTGACACAGTTTATCATACTGACAACTGCTTGAGCTTCAACACAGCTTTACACATACTTTTCTGTTGAATTACACAGTGGAGAGGTAAGAGTGTATGGTCAGGATGTTCTAATTGTTTAATTTTGTTCTTCATCAATTTCACCAGAACTTCAATTTTCCAGTGAAAGCACACGCTCCATCTGTTGTTACACTTTCCATCTTGTTCCACACCAACCCAGTTCTTTCAACACAGTTCTCAACAGCACTGAATAAATCCTGGCCTTTAGTTGTGTCTTTGAGTTACTCAAAACTAATTATTTCTTAGGTAAGCTCGAAAAGAGTGTTTATTCCCCGTATGCATACCAACAATTGTGCTGTTCCTGTACATTGGTACTTTCATCCAAAGCAAACAAGTACCACAAAAAGTCTTTGCTTTCATCTCGAATTTGGTGCATCAAATTGTCGCTTATTTTTTCAACACGGCTGACTACAATTCTTCTTGATAGAGAAATGCGGTCAAATTGTATTTTCTGTTTTTGGACACATAATGCTTGCTGCATTTGACAAGCATTCCTTGATGAACTCGCTTTCAGAAAAAGGGCTTGTTCCATTTTACGATCTTATAGGACAGCACCACCCTGGCTTCGATTGCAGCATCTTGTATTTAAGACTGTTTGGTGAAAACATTTTGCTGCCTCTTTGAATTATTAACCCACTCCTGGCAATTCCATTTTCTCTCTTCGTCCGTTAAATTGTGCCCGAAATCCAAATGTTTTTTTATGCGGTGTCTTTTTAAGTTGTGCCCCTTAAAGACGACACAACGTCACGGCACAACAAGCAGACTGCTTTGCTCCCAACGCTCGTGCAGCAGTATTTAGCAGATATTCGTCCTTAATCTTTCTTTCTTTGGCAGCACTCATGGTTCAATAATCGTCTATTTGCTTTTAAATTACAATTGTTCAAAGTGTAAATCGTTAAGAAAAGCCAATTTCGGTTGAGCTGCATTGTAGTTTCTAATAGTAGGGTTAACAATTACAATGTAGTTTATAAGATATGTTCACAATTACAATGTAGTTTCTAATAGATATGTTCACAATTAATTACTAAAATTTCTAATCGATTCTGGAGCCATAAAACTGATTTTATAACCCCAGTTTCGAATTAAATACTGGAATAGAAATTCAAAAACATGTAAAAAATTAGAAAAAAAACCAAAGAAAATTAACAAGACATAAGATCGCCTAGGGGCCGCATAATATACTCTGCCGGGCCTCATGGTGAACCGTTGCTTGCCCACCCCTGTGTTAGAATAATAATTTTTAAAAATTCGGTGGGGGGAGGGGGGGCGCTGAGTAATATTTTTTTTCTGGAAAGGTGGTGGTAAGCCAAAAAAAAGTTTGGGAACCACTGCTCTAGCTGTATACCTTCCCATCACAGAAGTTTGGGAACCACTGCTCTAGCTGTATACCTTCCCATCACAGAAGTTTGGGAACCACTGCTCTAGCTGTATACCTTCCCATCACAGAAGTTTGGGAACCACTGCTCTAGCTGTATACCTTCCCATCACAGAAGTTTGGGAACCACTGCTCTAGCTGTATACCTTCCCATCACAGAAGTTTGGGACCCACTGCTCTAGCTGTATACCTTCCCATCACAGAAGTTTGGGAACCACTGCTCTAGCTGTATACCTTCCCATCACAGAAGTTTGGGAACCACTGCTCTAGCTGTATACCTTCCCATCACAGAAGTTTGGGACCCACTGCTCTAGCTGTATACCTTCCCATCACAGAAGTTTGGGAACCACTGCTCTAGCTGTATACCTTCCCATCACAGAAGTTTGGGAACCACTGCTCTAGCTGTATACCTTCCCATCACAGAAGTTTGGGAACCACTGCTCTAGCTGTATACCTTCCCATCACAGAAGTTTGGGACCCACTGCTCTAGCTGTATACCTTCCCATCACAGAAGTTTGGGAACCACTGCTCTAGCTGTATACCTTCCCATCACAGAAGTTTGGGAACCACTGCTCTAGCTGTATACCTTCCCATCACAGAAGTTTGGGAACCACTGCTCTAGCTGTATACCTTCCCATCACAGAAGTTTGGGAACCACTGCTCTAGCTGTATACCTTCCCATCACAGAAGTTTGGGAACCACTGCTCTAGCTGTATACCTTCCCATCACAGAAGTTTGGGAACCACTGCTCTAGCTGTATACCTTCCCATCACAGAAGTTTGGGAACCACTGCTCTAGCTGTATACCTTCCCATCACAGAAGTTTGGGAACCACTGCTCTAGCTGTATACCTTCCCATCACAGAAGTTTGGGAACCACTGCTCTAGCTGTATACCTTCCCATCACAGAAGTTTGGGAACCACTGCTCTAGCTGTATACCTTCCCATCACAGAAGTTTGGGAACCACTGCTCTAGCTGTATACCTTCCCATCACAGAAGTTTGGGAACCACTGCTCTAGCTGTATACCTTCCCATCACAGAAGTTTGGGAACCACTGCTCTAGCTGTATACCTTCCCATCACAGAAGTTTGGGAACCACTGCTCTAGCTGTATACCTTCCCATCACAGAAGTTTGGGAACCACTGCTCTAGCTGTATACCTTCCCATCACAGAAGTTTGGGAACCACTGCTCTAGCTGTATACCTTCCCATCACAGAAGTTTGGGAACCACTGCTCTAGCTGTATACCTTCCCATCACAGAAGTTTGGGAACCACTGCTCTAGCTGTATACCTTCCCATCACAGAAGTTTGGGACCCTGCTAGCGTATACCTTCCCATCACAGAAGTTTGGGAACCACTGCTCTAGCTGTATACCTTCCCATCACAGAAGTTTGGGAACCACTGCTCTAGCTGTATACCTTCCCATCACAGAAGTTTGGGAACCACTGCTCTAGCTGTATACCTTCCCATCACAGAAGTTTGGGAACCACTGCTCTAGCTGTATACCTTCCCATCACAGAAGTTTGGGAACCACTGCTCTAGCTGTATACCTTCCCATCACAGAAGTTTGGGAACCACTGCTCTAGCTGTATACCTTCCCATCACAGAAGTTTGGGAACCACTGCTCTAGCTGTATACCTTCCCATCACAGAAGTTTGGGAACCACTGCTCTAGCTGTATACCTTCCCATCACAGAAGTTTGGGAACCACTGCTCTAGCTGTATACCTTCCCATCACAGAAGTTTGGGAACCACTGCTCTAGCTGTATACCTTCCCATCACAGAAGTTTGGGAACCACTGCTCTAGCTGTATACCTTCCCATCACAGAAGTTTGGGAACCACTGCTCTAGCTGTATACCTTCCCATCACAGAAGTTTGGGAACCACTGCTCTAGCTGTATACCTTCCCATCACAGAAGTTTGGGAACCACTGCTCTAGCTGTATACCTTCCCATCACAGAAGTTTGGGAACCACTGCTCTAGCTGTATACCTTCCCATCACAGAAGTTTGGGAACCACTGCTCTAGCTGTATACCTTCCCATCACAGAAGTTTGGGAACCACTGCTCTAGCTGTATACCTTCCCATCACAGAAGTTTGGGAACCACTGCTCTAGCTGTATACCTTCCCATCACAGAAGTTTGGGAACCACTGCTCTAGCTGTATACCTTCCCATCACAGAAGTTTGGGAACCACTGCTCTAGCTGTATACCTTCCCATCACAGAAGTTTGGGAACCACTGCTCTAGCTGTATACCTTCCCATCACAGAAGTTTGGGAACCACTGCTCTAGCTGTATACCTTCCCATCACAGAAGTTTGGGAACCACTGCTCTAGCTGTATACCTTCCCATCACAGAAGTTTGGGAACCACTGCTCTAGCTGTATACCTTCCCATCACAGAAGTTTGGGAACCACTGCTCTAGCTGTATACCTTCCCATCACAGAAGTTTGGGAACCACTGCTCTAGCTGTATACCTTCCCATCACAGAAGTTTGGGAACCACTGCTCTAGCTGTATACCTTCCCATCACAGAAGTTTGGGAACCACTGCTCTAGCTGTATACCTTCCCATCACAGAAGTTTGGGAACCACTGCTCTAGCTGTATACCTTCCCATCACAGAAGTTTGGGAACCACTGCTCTAGCTGTATACCTTCCCATCACAGAAGTTTGGGAACCACTGCTCTAGCTGTATACCTTCCCATCACAGAAGTTTGGGAACCACTGCTCTAGCTGTATACCTTCCCATCACAGAAGTTTGGGAACCACTGCTCTAGCTGTATACCTTCCCATCACAGAAGTTTGGGAACCACTGCTCTAGCTGTATACCTTCCCATCACAGAAGTTTGGGAACCACTGCTCTAGCTGTATACCTTCCCATCACAGAAGTTTGGGAACCACTGCTCTAGCTGTATACCTTCCCATCACAGAAGTTTGGGAACCACTGCTCTAGCTGTATACCTTCCCATCACAGAAGTTTGGGAACCACTGCTCTAGCTGTATACCTTCCCATCACAGAAGTTTGGGAACCACTGCTCTAGCTGTATACCTTCCCATCACAGAAGTTTGGGAACCACTGCTCTAGCTGTATACCTTCCCATCACAGAAGTTTGGGAACCACTGCTCTAGCTGTATACCTTCCCATCACAGAAGTTTGGGAACCACTGCTCTAGCTGTATACCTTCCCATCACAGAAGTTTGGGAACCACTGCTCTAGCTGTATACCTTCCCATCACAGAAGTTTGGGAACCACTGCTCTAGCTGTATACCTTCCCATCACAGAAGTTTGGGAACCACTGCTCTAGCTGTATACCTTCCCATCACAGAAGTTTGGGAACCACTGCTCTAGCTGTATACCTTCCCATCACAGAAGTTTGGGAACCACTGCTCTAGCTGTATACCTTCCCATCACAGAAGTTTGGGAACCACTGCTCTAGCTGTATACCTTCCCATCACAGAAGTTTGGGAACCACTGCTCTAGCTGTATACCTTCCCATCACAGAAGTTTGGGAACCACTGCTCTAGCTGTATACCTTCCCATCACAGAAGTTTGGGAACCACTGCTCTAGCTGTATACCTTCCCATCACAGAAGTTTGGGAACCACTGCTCTAGCTGTATACCTTCCCATCACAGAAGTTTGGGAACCACTGCTCTAGCTGTATACCTTCCCATCACAGAAGTTTGGGAACCACTGCTCTAGCTGTATACCTTCCCATCACAGAAGTTTGGGAACCACTGCTCTAGCTGTATACCTTCCCATCACAGAAGTTTGGGAACCACTGCTCTAGCTGTATACCTTCCCATCACAGAAGTTTGGGAACCACTGCTCTAGCTGTATACCTTCCCATCACAGAAGTTTGGGAACCACTGCTCTAGCTGTATACCTTCCCATCACAGAAGTTTGGGAACCACTGCTCTAGCTGTATACCTTCCCATCACAGAAGTTTGGGAACCACTGCTCTAGCTGTATACCTTCCCATCACAGAAGTTTGGGAACCACTGCTCTAGCTGTATACCTTCCCATCACAGAAGTTTGGGAACCACTGCTCTAGCTGTATACCTTCCCATCACAGAAGTTTGGGAACCACTGCTCTAGCTGTATACCTTCCCATCACAGAAGTTTGGGAACCACTGCTCTAGCTGTATACCTTCCCATCACAGAAGTTTGGGAACCACTGCTCTAGCTGTATACCTTCCCATCACAGAAGTTTGGGAACCACTGCTCTAGCTGTATACCTTCCCATCACAGAAGTTTGGGAACCACTGCTCTAGCTGTATACCTTCCCATCACAGAAGTTTGGGAACCACTGCTCTAGCTGTATACCTTCCCATCACAGAAGTTTGGGAACCACTGCTCTAGCTGTATACCTTCCCATCACAGAAGTTTGGGAACCACTGCTCTAGCTGTATACCTTCCCATCACAGAAGTTTGGGAACCACTGCTCTAGCTGTATACCTTCCCATCACAGAAGTTTGGGAACCACTGCTCTAGCTGTATACCTTCCCATCACAGAAGTTTGGGAACCACTGCTCTAGCTGTATACCTTCCCATCACAGAAGTTTGGGAACCACTGCTCTAGCTGTATACCTTCCCATCACAGAAGTTTGGGAACCACTGCTCTAGCTGTATACCTTCCCATCACAGAAGTTTGGGAACCACTGCTCTAGCTGTATACCTTCCCATCACAGAAGTTTGGGAACCACTGCTCTAGCTGTATACCTTCCCATCACAGAAGTTTGGGAACCACTGCTCTAGCTGTATACCTTCCCATCACAGAAGTTTGGGAACCACTGCTCTAGCTGTATACCTTCCCATCACAGAAGTTTGGGAACCACTGCTCTAGCTGTATACCTTCCCATCACAGAAGTTTGGGAACCACTGCTCTAGCTGTATACCTTCCCATCACAGAAGTTTGGGAACCACTGCTCTAGCTGTATACCTTCCCATCACAGAAGTTTGGGAACCACTGCTCTAGCTGTATACCTTCCCATCACAGAAGTTTGGGAACCACTGCTCTAGCTGTATACCTTCCCATCACAGAAGTTTGGGAACCACTGCTCTAGCTGTATACCTTCCCATCACAGAAGTTTGGGAACCACTGCTCTAGCTGTATACCTTCCCATCACAGAAGTTTGGGAACCACTGCTCTAGCTGTATACCTTCCCATCACAGAAGTTTGGGAACCATTGCTCTAGCTGTATACCTTCCCATCACAGAAGTTCTCTACCAAGGAGGGGTTATATGACGTATAGTTGAATCATCCACCATGTTGTTTAATATAATGTCAGAGAGTGGGTGGTGCCCATGGATTTGACGAGTGGGTGGTGCCCATGGATTTGACGAGTGGGTGGTGCCCATGGATTTGACGAGTGGGTGGTGCCCATGTATTTAACGAATGGGTGGTAGGCATGGATTTGAGGATCCCTGATGTATTTTTAATGTCAACTTTTGTTCATGAATAATTGTTCTCATATTTATCACAGTGTTTGTAAAATTGACGTCCAGTGATAGTCATGTTTGTTAATTGACTTCCTGGTATTGTCATGTTTGTTAAATTGACTTTGTCACTGGAATAAAAAATGTATTGATTTTTATAAAATTATTTATCCTGCTAAAACGTTGATCAATTGATCAATCTTCTATGTTGATGAATTGATCAATCAATCTTCTATGTTGATGAATTGATCAATCTTCTATGTTGATGAATTGATCAATATTCTATGTTGATGAATTGATCAATATTCTATATTGATGAATTGATCAATATTCTATGTTGATGAATTGATCAATATTCTATGTTGATGAATTGATCAATCAATCTTCTATATTGATGAATTGATCAATATTCTATATTGATGAATTGATCAATATTCTATGTTGATGAATTGATCAATCAATCTTCTATATTGATGAAGTGATCAATATTCTATGTTGATGAATTGATCAATCAATCTTCTATATTGATGAATTGATCAATCTTCTATGCATCAAATTATGTGATCTTTTTAAATAAAATAATGATTACCTCATGTATTTAGACTTTTGTATACATTCCTCAACCTGTGCCGTCCATTGTTTGAGAAACGCTGTCAGTGCAATTATTGGCACTGAGCAGAGATCCCCATCATTTATAATAGTAATAATGTGCTTGTGAGTTTTATTTCCTTCAAAACAGTGATAGCCAATCACAACGCAGTAAGTTACGTGACTTAGCTGTCGTCATTTTGACGCCATTGAACACTTCAAATGTAAAACCTTCAGCATCAGCATTGTTTTATTTATAACTGTGTACATGACGTTTTCCTGGTGTTTAGCGTGGACATTTTTAAATAAAGCGTGTGTGATATTAACGTTTGCTCCAGTGTTCTAGTTGTTTGATTGACAGTGACAGCAACTTCCACAACGCCTGAACCAAAGCCATGACCAGATAGTTGATAGTTTGTGAAACATGGCCATGACCAGATATTTGATAGTTTGTGAACCAAAGCCATGACCAGATAGTTGATAGTTTGTGAACCAAAGCCATGACCAGATAGTTGATAGTTTGTGAACCAAAGCCATGACCAGATAGTTGATAGTTTGTGAACCAAAACCATGACCAGATAGTTGAAAGTTTGTGAAACAAGGCCATGACCAGATAGTTGATAGTTTGTGAACCAAAGCCATGACCAGATAGTTGATAGTTTGTGAACCAAAGCCATGACCAGATAGTTGATAGTTTGTGAACCAAAGCCATGACCAGATAGTTGATAGTTTGTGAACCAAAGCCATGACCAGATAGTTGATAGTTTGTGAACCAAAGCCATGACCAGATAGTTGATAGTTTGTGAACCAAAGCCATGAGCAGATAGTTGATAGTTTGTGAACCATAGCCATGACCAGATAGTTGATAGTTTGTGAACCAAAGCCATGACCAGATAGTTGATAGTTTGTGAACCAAAGCCATGACCAGATAGTTGATAGTTTGTGAAACAAGGCCATGACCAGATAGTTGATAGTTTGTGAACCAAAGCCATGACCAGATAGTTGATAGTTTGTGAACCAAAGCCATGACCAGATAGTTGATAGTTTGTGAAACAAGGCCATGACCAGATAGTTGATAGTTTGTGAACCAAAGCCATGACCAGATAGTTGATAGTTTGTGAAACAAGGCCATGACCAGATAGTTGATAGTTTGTGAACCAAAGCCATGACCAGATAGTTGATAGTTTGTGAACCAAAGCCATGACCAGATAGTTGATAGTTTGTGAAACAAGGCCATGACCAGATAGTTGATAGTTTGTGAACCAAAGCCATGACCAGATAGTTGATAGTTTGTGAAACAAGGCCATGACCAGATAGTTGATAGTTTGTGAACCAAAGCCATGACCAGATAGTTGATAGTTTGTGAACCAAAGCCATGACCAGATAGTTGATAGTTTGTGAACCATAGCCATGACCAGATAGTTGATAGTTTGTGAACCAAAGCCATGACCAGATAGTTGATAGTTTGTGAACCAAAGCCATGACCAGATAGTTGATAGTTTGTGAACCAAAGCCATGACCAGATAGTTGATAGTTTGTGAAACAAAGCCATGACCAGATAGTTGATAGTTTGTGAACCAAAGCCATGACCAGATAGTTGATAGTTTGTGAACCAAAGCCATGACCAGATAGTTGATAGTTTGTGAACCAAAGCCATGACCAGATAGTTGATAGTTTGTGAACCAAAACCATGACCAGATAGTTGAAAGTTTGTGAAACAAGGCCATGACCAGATAGTTGATAGTTTGTGAACCAAAGCCATGACCAGATAGTTGATAGTTTGTGAACCAAAACCATGACCAGATAGTTGAAAGTTTGTGAAACAAGGCCATGACCAGATAGTTGATAGTTTGTGAACCAAAGCCATGACCAGATAGTTGATAGTTTGTGAACCAAAGCCATGACCAGATAGTTGATAGTTTGTGAACCAAAGCCATGACCAGATAGTTGATAGTTTGTGAACCAAAGCCATGACCAGATAGTTGATAGTTTGTGAACCAAAGCCATGACCAGATAGTTGATAGTTTGTGCACCAAAGCCATGACCAGATAGTTGATAGTTTGTGAACCAAAGCCATGACCAGATAGTTGATAGTTTGTGAACCATAGCCATGACCAGATAGTTGATAGTTTGTGAACCAAAGCCATGACCAGATAGTTGATAGTTTGTGAACCAAAGCCATGACCAGATAGTTGATAGTTTGTGAAACAAGGCCATGACCAGATAGTTGATAGTTTGTGAACCAAAGCCATGACCAGATAGTTGATAGTTTGTGAACCAAAGCCACGACCAGATAGTTGATAGTTTGTGAACCAAAGCCATGACCAGATAGTTGATAGTTTGTGAACCAAAGCCATGACCAGATAGTTGATAGTTTGTGAACCAAAGCCACGACCAGATAGTTGATAGTTTGTGAACCAAAGCCATGACCAGATAGTTGATAGTTTGTGAACCAAAGCCATGACCAGATAGTTGATAGTTTGTGAACCAAAGCCATGACCAGATAGTTGATAGTTTGTGAACCAAAGCCATGACCAGATAGTTGATAGTTTGTGAACCAAAGCCATGACCAGATAGTTGATAGTTTGTGAAACAAAGCCATGACCAGATAGTTGATAGTTTGTGAACCAAAGCCATGACCAGATAGTTAATATTTTGTACGTTACTTCATCAGCACATATTATAAAAATCGCGAAACAATTCATGACATAAAAGAATTTTTTTTAATTTGACCTTGAAGAATTGTAAAAAAAATTAATTTATTTATTTTTAAAGAATTCAACGGCCCCCCTCCTCCTTCCCCCTATTTTTTTCCGAATAACGTCTTTTTATTTTTAATTTAAAATTGACTGATTGAAAATAAGAATAGGGTATTGATTGGTTAAGTGTCAAATATTACTGACCGTCATGAAAAAAACAAAATACTATCGGAATGAAATTATCTTTACTATTTAAAAATCCCATTTATTGTAAGAAGATTGAAACTCACCTTCATCATATGTAAATTTATTACTTGCAATATTTTCCAAATTTCTTCTGAATCTCACAAAATATGTTCATTCATTCTTTACATATAACATTTACAACATAACTATCTCTGTCATAAAACGCACTGTATCACTTACTTTAACTCACCACTTACTTTAACTCATCACTTATTTTAACTCATCACTTACTTTATCTCATCACTTACTTTAACTCATCACTTACTTGATCTCATCACTTACTTTAACTCATCACTTACTTTAACTCATCACTTACTTTATCTCATCACTTACTTTAACTCATCACTTACTTTAACTCATCACTTACTTTATCTCATCACTTAATTAACTCATCACTTACTTTAACTCATCACTTACTTTAACTCATCACTTACTTTAACTCATCACTTACTTTAACTCATCACTCACTTTAACTCATCACTTACTTTATCTCATCACTTACTTTAACTCATCACTTACTTAAACTCATCACTTACTTTATCTCATCACTTACTTTAACTCATCACTTACTTGATCTCATCACTTACTTTAACTCATCACTTACTTTAACTCATCACTTACTTTAACTCATCACTTACTTTATTTATCTCATCACTTACTTTAACTCATCACTTACTTTAACTCATCACTTACTTTATCTCATCACTTAATTAACTCATCACTTACTTTAACTCATCACTTACTTTAACTCATCACTCACTTTAACTCATCACTTACTTTATCTCATCACTTACTTTAACTCATCACTTACTTAAACTCATCACTTACTTTATCTCATCACTTAATTAACTCATCACTTACTTTAACTCATCACTTACTTTAACTCATCACTTACTTGATCTCATCACTTACTTTAACTCATCAATTACTTTAACTTATCATCTCCAAGTTTATATAGCAACATTCGACCAACCAGAGGCGGAGCTGAGATCTGTTGAAGGCGCCAAAGTTGTATTATTACATAACAAAAATTGTATTCATCACCCATCCCCCAACTTTGATTTGACTACCCACCAACTATTTGAACGCTAACGGGGCGGGCTGACTCTAGCTGCCGCCCCGCCCACCACTTATTTGAACACTAAAGGGGCGGGCTGACTCTAGCTGCCGTCCACCACCTATTTGAACAGTGTCACAGCTTTCGGGCACGCCTGGAGTAACAGACGAACCATCGTCAGACATCAGATTCATGTTTTAGTCTATGCTCGGTTTAATCTGATGGCGCTTTTAAATCGAAGCAGCACGCGCTTCTTGCCTTGTCGGTTTGTTTTCAACGTTTGCGCACGGCCCGTAGGATTATACTCCATTCCCCCACCCACTCCTCTTTGCAGTCGAAGTTCCACTTCCGGCCCATGCACAGTCGCCTCTTAGCGCAGGCGGAAGTGCATTATCCCAGCGCACTCCGTCATAAAGGGCGGTCACTGCCAGTAACATGGTAAATCAATTTGGCGCGGACCGAATCGTTAAGTTTTATTCATATTTTCTTGATCGCATCGTGGGCTGGGGGTAAGAATGGCGCCAAAATCGTAGCTTAATTGCAAACTTTGGTTCAGGTAGTAGCTACTGTCCGCGGGGCAGTGGGGGGGGGGTATTTCTTACCTGCACTGTAAGACGGAACGAGAGGGAGAAATATCGGAGAGGTAGAAAGATGGGAGGGGGAGAAAGATGGGAGAGGCAGAAAGATGTGAGAGGCAGAAAGATGGGGGAGACAGTTAGTTGGACTCACCTGCATCTTTGAGATCTTTCTTCTTAATAAAATACAAGGTATATTGTTTATGACAGGGCTTCCTTGCTGTGTCCGTGTCTATGTTATTTTATGTGTCCGTGTCACTGTCCGTGTTATTGATCGTGTCAGGACTCGTGACTCATGATTGCTACTTTATTTTTAAAATGTCAAAACTGATTTTGAATGAAGTCGTTTCAGTGTCAGTGTCATTAGCTGTTGTACCTCCATGTCATTTGCACTCGTGTCCCACCCCCCTCCCCCAACCAAACCATACCTTTGACATTTAAAAGTCATGTATCTTGTAGGCTGAAAGCGAAGCAACCACACTTTTAACACTTGTCATCTTGGCACGTCCTCTAATATTGGCCTCTATAATTGTCATAACCAGATTGAGTTATCAATCAGATTGAGATATATTAAGTTATCAAACAGCACTCGTCAACAACAACCACACTCCTCAGCAACAACCACACTCGTCAACAACAACAACCACACTCGTCAACAACAACAACCACACTCGTCAACAACAACAAACACACTCGTCAACAACAACAACCACACTCGTCAACAACAACAACCACACTCGTCAACAACAACAACCACACTCGTCAACAACAACAACCACACTCGTCAACAACAACAACCACACTCGTCAACAACAACCACACTCGTCAACAACAACAACCACACTCGTCAACAACAACCACACTCCTCAACAACAACCACACTCGTCAACAACAACCACACTCGTCAACAACAACCACACTCGTCAACAACAACCACACTCGTCAACAACAACAACCACACTCGTCAACAACAACCACACTCGTCAACAAAAACAACCACACTCGTCAACAACAACAACCACACTCGTCAACAACAACAACCACACTCGTCAACAACAACAACAACCACACTCGTCAACAACAACAACCACACTCGTCAACAACAACCACACTCGTCAACAACAACCACACTCGTCAACAACAACCACACTCGTCAACAACAACAACCACACTCGTCAACAACAACCACACTCGTCAACAACAACAACCACACTCGTCAACAACAACAACCTCACTCGTCAACAACAACCACACTCGTCAACAACAACCTCACTCGTCAACAACAACCACACTCGTCAACAACAACAACCACACTCGTCAACAACAACCACACTCGTCAACAACAACAACACTCGTCAACAACAACCTCACTCGTCAACAACAACCTCACTCGTCAACAACTACCTCACTCGTCAACAACAAGCTCACTCGTCAACAACAACCTCACTCGTCAACAGCAACCTCACTCGTCAACAACAACCACACTCGTCAACAGCAACCTCACTCGTCAACAACAACCACACTCGTCAACAACAACCACACTCGTCAACAACAACCACACTCGTCAACAACAACCACACTCGTCAACAACAACCACACTCCTCAGCAATAACGACACTCCTCGAAACAAACACACTCCTCAGGAACAACCACATTCCTCAGGAACAACCACATTCCTCAGGAACAACCACATTCCTCAGGAACAACCACACTCCTCAGCAACAACCACACTCCTCAGGAACAACCACAATCCTAAGCAATAACCACACTCCTCAACAACAACCACACTCCTCAACAACAACCACACTCCTCAGGAACAACCACACTCCTCAGGAACAACCACACTCCTCAGGAACAACCACACTCCTCAGCAACAACAACAATCCTCAGCAATAACCACACTCCTCAGCAACAACAACAATCCTCAGCAATAACCACACTCCTCAGCAACAACAACAATCCTCAGCAATAACCACACTCCTCAGCAACAACAACAATCCTCAGCAATAACGACACTTCTCGAAACAAACACACTCCTCAGCAACAACCACACTCCTCAGGAACAACCACACTCCTCAGGAACAACCACACTCCTCAGCAACAACAACAATCCTCAGCAATAACCACACTCCTCAGCAACAACAACAATCCTCAGCAATAACCACACTCCTCAGCAACAACAACAATCCTCAGCAATAACCACACTCCTCAGCAACAACAACAATCCTCAGCAATAACGACACTTCTCGAAACAAACACACTCCTCAGCAACAACCACACTCCTCAGGAACAACCACACTCTTCAGCAACAACCACACTCTTCAGCAACCACCACAAACAGTTGTTTGTCACGAATAGTAATTGTCACAAACACTTATTGTCACACACAGTTATTGTCACACACAGCTATTGTCACAAACAGTAATTGTCATACACAGTTGTCACACACAGTTTTCGCACACAGTTATTGTCACGCCCAGTTGTTGTCACAAACAGCTGTTGTCACAAATAGTAATTGTCACAAAAAGTTATTGACACACATAGTTATTGTCACAACAGTAATTGTCACACACAGTTGTCACACACAGTTGTTGTCACACACAGTTGTCACACAATCCGACCATTGAATCTTGTTCGTCATTACTTGCCCACCCCACCCGCACCCCACCCCACCAGCAATGATGGCTTGTTTGCAAACTTTTTGATGTCTTCATTACATTCATTCTTTTGTTCTCTCTATATACATGTACTATCTTGAACAAAAATTTTAACGTTACTATTTACAATGTACTTCATAAGAATCATATAAATGTGACTGAGTTCTGTTAGATTTTATGTAGTGTACAATTTGGGAGAATTGGGCGGGTGTAATAGTTTGGGGTGGGGGTAGGGCATTAACATGAGAAATATTAATTTTCGGCTTATAGCTGACGCAGTATTTATTTACAAACTTCCGGTGACTCTTTGCTGCACGTGACGTTTAAGTACTTCCGTGTTTTCGTCAGCCACTAGAAATTGAGCGGTTGTCAACACACAGACGTCATAGAAATATTTTATTCGTTTATATCTGTGTGTGTGGGGGGGGGGAGGGGGTTGTTATTGTCACCCCCATTTCTACTTTACTTTTCTAACGACCCCCCCCCCAAAGCTACTAACTCCTCTGATTTTAACCCCCCACCTACAACTACAAACTCCTTTCATTTTACCCCATCAAGTATCTTAATTGCTTGGCGTTGATGTCAGTCTTAAGTAATCGATAACTCTGACCGCTGATTTCTGAAATCGGTTCGACTATTTTGTACGTTACGGCAATTAATTCATTTCTTTTTGGATCATTTTATTAAGAAATCATGCGTCAGGAAATAGAATCAGAAACTCAAAGATCTCAGTGGGTCTAACTTGTGCTTTATTGATTCATGTTTACGCTTATTGCAAGGGTTCTTACGTTATCCGCTTGTTTTTCAAAGTACACCATTGTAACCTGATATCTTTGTTGGTAACTATGACAACCTAGAGTCGCACCTCACAATACAGGACTACCCTGATATCCTCGTTGGTAACTATGGCAACCTAGAGTGGCACCTCACAGTACAGGACTACCCTGATATCCTCGTTGGTAACTATGACAACCTAGAGTGGCACCTCACAATACAGGACTACCCTGATATCCTCGTTGGTAACTGTGACAACCTAAAGCAACACTTCCCATCAAATGTCATGGGACATAAACCATCCTGTACTTCCAGGGGACATAAACCATCCTGTACTTCCAGGGGACATAAACCATCCTGTACTTCCAGGGGACATAAACCATCCTGTACTTCCAGGGGACATAAACCATCCTGTACTTCCAGGGCCGATACTATCAGATGCTTATTTTTATTTCACAAAATGGCAATCGGGTTAAGGCATTCATATTTAATCGACTGTCGGTTTTAGCTTCCGATACTGCCATGTTCTATAATGTCAGATGGTCATAATTTATGACCGACCTACGACTTACGACCAGCACATGAAATCTATGTTGTCATCGGTCATAGCAACTCTCATTTTCCTTCAGTTTGGTACCAGATATACTAATGACGTCCCAAACTACGTCATGGTTATCAGGATGTCCACAGACTCCCTACACCCCGTCCCGCCAATATACCGGATGTCCACAGACTCCCTCCACCCCGTCCCGCCATTATACCGGATGTCCACAGACTCCCTCAAACCCCGTCCCGCCATTATACCGGATGTCCACAGACTCCCTCCACCCCGTCCCGCCATTATACCGGATGTCCACAGACTCCCTCCACCCCGTCCCGCCATTATACCGGATGTCCACAGACTCCCTCCACCCCGTCCCGCCATTATACCGGATGTCCACAGACTCCCTCCACCCCGTCCCGCCATTATACCGGATGTCCACAGACTCCCTCCACCCCGTCCCGCCATTATACCGGATGTCCACAGACTCCCTCCACCCCGTCCCGCCATTATAGCTGCTAACATCTTAAGTTAGGACACTTCCGGTTCTATGGTTGAACGCACGAAAGGAGACATTTTTATACATGCTTTTTGAAAGATTAACTTTTGTAACAGTTTAAACACT
>CALYLW010000955.1:337206-390696 GCA_944989445.1 Ampullaceana balthica | reverse complement strand
TTTTTAGCTCTGTGCACGTTTTTTGAGTTTCGCTTTGTGCTACTTCCCTTTTCCTTACCCTGAGCCTAGGGCTGGACAATAACTTTTTAAGAGTTCTGAAAATTGGACTAATTCTGAAGGTAAGCAGTCTTCGATATCACTTGAATGTTCTTCCATTAACTAAAATTGGCTGCTGCCCATCGGGTGGCGAAATTGCTGAGCTCAGTTAAGTATGTAAGAAAGCCAAATTTCTCATGTATGTCTTTATATGCGCCTAACCGATGTTGTAGGGCTTAAGAAAGTTTGTCAATGATGACCAGAAATACCTCAATCTTGAATTTTTGTCTCGAGGAGAGTACTGTTTTGTTGATGTCCCTTTATCAAACTGACGCTTTCTTTTTTGTTTGATAGTATTGAAGATTGTTTACACTGTTTTTACCACGGACTTTTCCTTTCCTTTGTCTTCATAGGAATCAAATTAAGAATGCTATCTTTTAACAAACTTAATGAGATACTTCCTTTCTAAAATTGTTTCCCAAATTTCAAGTTAAATAGCGACTTCCAGTTGTTCAATTTCCTTTAGAAATCCTTCTTCTTCAAGTCGAAAGTCACGTGGCTGATTTTCATTTGTTGCTAATTCTTACAGTGCTGCGATATTCTCATGGTATGAGTTATTAATAGTCCTTACAGCATCATGTCAGGCTGACCATCTTGTGTCAGACAAGGCTTTGTTAGCATGTATCAATTTCATATGTTTTTGAAGTACCTGTCAACGATGAGTAGATGCAACAAGCCGGGTATAAAGATTTTGCAGAAGACAAAAAAATCTGACCGCAGTAGGACAACATGCTGCTCTTTTCCCAACCAAATTAAAGGAATGAGCTGTGCACGGCATATAATGAGCTACAATGAACTTCTCACGAAGAGTAGCCTGGTTTCCGTTATACTTCCTACTCATTTGCAGCATTGCCGTATGACTGTCCAAGGCATTTTCAGGGATTCGTACAAACATAATAGCCTGCATCTTTATTATACACTATAATTCATAATAAGTTTGGGGTCCTTAAATTATTGGGGGCTTTAGCCCGTTCAGCACCTCCCTTTTAATGCGCCATAGGGGGAGTGTCACGCATCTGTGACGATGTGGTACGAGGAGGGGTGTGTTTGAGAAATGTGACGTCACATCAAAAACGAGCAACTTTAAATAAAAGTTCCACTTAAATATTTGATTGTTTACCATTTATTTAATTACGTTTTCAATGACTTCACGCGTGTTACGATATTAGAGTGCAGACTTACCCTAAATACATGACTTCACGCGTGTTACGATATTAGAGTGCAGACTTACCCTAAATACATTTTTAAATGAAAAATAAAAAAAAACGTAAAAAACCAAGCTTTTGACTATAAATCCTTTATGTACGAGACATAACTAAAAGAATGTTCATTATAATACGCAGCGCAAGACCATCCAAAAATACAAAATTGCAGTTGTGTCGTAAAACATGTTTAATATAATGCGCACCGATCAATAATATGTTTATAAAAAGTGTTGTCAATAAAATACGCACCTATAGGCCTTAATAATGGCGGAGAGCTATTAATAGAAATATTGGGGCTATATTTATCTTTTTAAGGACAGATTTCATAAAAATTTAATAAAAGATACGAGTCAATGTGTACATGTAGGTATATGGAGAAGGATGTATTTTGTCAGCTATTTGTTAATTCTTAGTTAATTTTAGACGGCAAATTGGACTTGAAAATGGAAAAACAGTTTCGTAATTTTATTATGCTAACAATTTTAAGAACATAGTGATTCGACTTCATTTACGCTGTAAAACATTGTTCCGCTAAAATGTAATCTAAAGATAGAACATGACATTACTCTTTGAGCTATGGGGCCGTCCATAAATGACGTCACGCTCCTAGGGGGGAGGGGGGTCACACTTTTGTGACGATGCGTGACGAGGGGGAGGGAGGGGCGTTGAAGAAATGTGACGTCACATCAAAAGGGTAACTTTAAATAAAACTTCCACTGAAATATTTGGTGGCTTACAATTTATTTAATGAATTTTTTTATTAATTTTTTTTAAATCAGGGTTTCTCAATGTGCCGGTCGGTAGGCCATCAGATGCTGTTTGGCGTAAGCTATCAAGAGACGAAAATGAAATCTAATTATAATTCTTAAGTTTGAGAACTCACAAGATAACGAATGAAATTGTTACACTGTGTCGTTTGATGTTGACATCAAAGCATTTGTGATGTAACCGCAGCTCCGTCGGCGAACTTTTTTGCCCATTATCCCAAATAATACAAGTTTATGTGTGCGTTACCCCCCCCCACCCCCACCCATAGACTCTAGGTACTGCTCACATGACTCGGGGATATGGGGGATCGTTGTTAGCCCGCCCCCCCCCCAAAAAAAATGCTATCGGTGAGTTTTACAAGCATGACAAGTCGTGTCTACAAATGATCAGAATAGGATTATGTGTAGATATTTTAAGTCAAAACGTCACGGAATATCCTTTTTATTTAAAAAAATGGGGGGAGGGGGGTGGAATCTATTTTATAGAATTATAAACGTTTTAAGTTTGATATAATTGTTCGGTTGGTTTTTGATCAAACACCCCTGACCATTCTAGATATAATGATAAATGAGCCCATTTTAAAGTTGTCAAGTATTCATTAACTTTATTTAATGCATCAAATTCTTGACATTGCAATTTGAGATGAGCACAAAACAACTTTTCTTCTTAGATCAGTTTTGGAGGCATTAATTTTAAATATCACAGAAAGGATACTTGATACAGTCAAATCACGTGGATTAAGATTATTGTCACTCGTGTCAATATAAATGAAAGTAGGGTGGATTTAGGTGTCTTCCTATAGTACGTAGGTAAGAATAAATAAATAATAAATACTTAAATGACAATAAAAGTGATTTGAAACATACTTATTTTCAAATACAAAATAAGGTTGTTTTTTTTTGGAAAGGGGGGGGGTCAAAGCTTTGTGACGTATTTTTAGAGGGGAGGTCTAACTTTTTGTGACGACGCGTGACGAGGGGGAATGAGGGGGTAAAAAATCGGCCAAAATCGCGTGACGTCATTTATGGACGGCCCCTATGACGTTTTAAGGTCTTAGAAATGATCAACCGACACGATCAATGCGCGACAGAAAGGTTGTTCAATATAAGGCGCACCCTTACACTCTATCTAAAAAATTAACATGATACATAGGAATAAATTAAATAATCTAAAAAATCAATAATTTAATTACGGTACATGTGATCGATCTGAAATTTTGAAACATTGTTTTTATCATCGGTACGAAACTGCCTGCAAAATTTCAGCTCGCTAGCTTACGAGAAATGGGTTAAAAATTGGTCCAAAGTTTTGGCGACAAGCAAGGGCGCAAGGGTGCAAGCAAGCCACCAGACACCACGAGTTAATATAAAGGATTTAAAAATAATTTGCAACATGCTAATTTTTATTGAGAAAATACGGCTTGGGGGGGGGTGTCAAAGCTTTGTGACGTCATATCGTAAAAAAGGGGTGGGGTCTAAGTTTTTGTGACAAAGTATGACGCTGGGGGAGGGTGGGGTAAAAATCGGCAACCTCGCGTGACGTCATTTATGGACGGTCCCTTCAGTCATGAAGGGGTGACACCATGAGCTACCGCCCCGGGTGACACCAACCCTAAAGACGCCTCTGCCTGGACGACCAAAGCAGTCTGCTAAAGAAAATTAGAAAAACGGCTTCCAGGAGAGGACTGGCAACCTCTTTACTTCCCCTGTGTCGTCCATTTATCATTAAATTCCCAAATACCATTTACAGCTGGTTGGCTGATGTAGGAAAATGAAACTCGCCCACCGGTTCCTCCGTTCCACTCACGCTTTCTTTTCTCTCTCACATTTTTCTACCTCCTTCAGTACTTCCACCTCACCCTGGTTTACAATAAATAACCCGTACAAAACTTTTATTTAAAAACACGACTGATAAGAAACGGAATCTCCACGGATAAACAGCAAACTGTCCTAAATGTAAAATTACAATTGAAATCAATATTTTTTATCATCACGCAGTTTCTTGTATTCATTCTAGACTATCTAAAAAAACGTGTTATTTTATTATGTTTTAATTTATTTGTACACATTTTGCTGATAACCGATTACCCTTTATTCTTCTTATATATATATAAAGGCCAAAGATGATCCTACATGTGGAAGAAAATCAGAAGCCACGAGCCTAGTGCTCTTCGTGGGTCTTCCTGGAAGGCCCTCCCAGCTATCTGGCCCTCTCCCCCAGAAAGGGACGTAACAGCTGGGACCCCCCCTCCCGAGCGGTCGCTTCTGAAGCGGCCACCTGGACATCCAGGACAGACAGTCGAAGATGCCTCCCACTAAGTTTGACCTCACAAGGAGGTGTGGAATTTCCCTACTACGACCCGCTACCACTTTGGCGCCACCCCGGCAACGCATACGAGTCTCAATTGTTTGGACCGCCGCTATGCGGGGGATCATCAATGACCTACCTAGGGTGCAACCCCCACTGGAAGGTTTCCTCAGAGCTGGCGTCCGCTGCGTTCTTTGCAGTTCCTTTTGCTAATCCGTACTGGCGCTCCTGGCCCTAAACCGGCACCGCTCAATGGCGTTGCTAGTAAAAAGAGGGGGACGAAACGGTCGCTTCGGATTAACCCGACCCTCAACGGGTACTTTGGTTCTCATCATCGACAAAAGGCCAAAGATAAACGCCTTGATCATTAAGACCACTATGAATGTTTGCGGTTTTACCAATACATCTATGAAGAAGATACTTTGTAGCGTAAGGCTTGTAGTTATAAGCCTGAACGGCCTATCATGGTGGCATCGTCGTTGTCAAGGCGGGAGAGGAATGAATTTTCGTCCTTTGCTGGAGCAGTGTACCAGTATCAGCCATATTTTATTTTAAAGACAGTTTTTCTATTAGTAGCCATTGTAGTGTTTCCAGCACGGTTCTAGAGCATGAAGTGTTTCTGTATCTTAGGACAAAGCGAGCTGCCCGCCGTTGGAATTCCTCTTACCTGTTAATGTTCCTCTGTGTGTATAGGTGCCCAGACTCCAGATACTTACTCAAAAATCGACAAAGACTTTATAGACTCTTCTTTTACCATAAAGTTGAGGATCCTGGGATTTCGCATATGGATCCATAGGGTTCTATTTGCCAGGATGCACACCGAGTCATTATGTTGATCCCAGGGAATCCCTCTTTGAATAGTAACACCTAGGTATAGGTACCTTATGGAGGAAACTTACTCAAGCATACTATAGTCATGAAGTTCGTAAGGGTGATGTATAAGGTTCATGACTACGCTTACGGTTATGTGCAGAGGGTACTGGGCGACAGTTGTCAAGGTCATAATGGTTCTCTTGCTTGAAGATCGGAGTAACACTCGCTGTTCTCCAGGTCATTGGGACATAGCCTGTGGTCAGAATTTACATTTTATGACCAGTTCTCTTTGAGCACTCAGGTGTTTTTTTTGTCAGGATCACGTGCCTGAGATCTGAATATCTTCCATGACGGGGTATAGGCTGTGCTGGCATCATGTTGGTCCTCTGAAGGAATTCATCCTCTGAGTGTACTCTTTAAAAACCCCATAAAAGCCACATAAGAAAATCTCAGCTAAAATTTATATTTTGAACTATTCGCTAGATCAATTAGTTTTGATTTTCATAGTTTTATTTACCCTGTATGGCATCTGTCCGTCTACGAAAGACGATAGATTTATCTTTATTACCTGCAGCTCTTGGTGTGGCTGATGAGACCAATCCTTGAGTGGCAGTCTCTTCTGCATGACACACACACGAAAGCAGTGGGGCAGTGTTTCCTGGCCTTTCTCCTCGCTCTTTTCCCGACTGCTTCTGCCCTAGTTTGCTCCTCTGCTCCTAGTGATCCTTCTTTCACTATAGCCCGCCACATGGACCTATCCTCTGCCAGGTTTTCCCAGTTTTGTATATCAATGTTGGCTACTTTCATATCTCTCTTGCATATGTCCACGTATCTGAGACATGGCCGACCAACCGACCTTTTCCCTGTCGCCAGCTCGCTGTAGAGCACATCCTTGGGTATGCGACCACTTTGCATCCTCTTGACGTGTCCAAGCCAACGGAGGCGTCTTTGGCTTAATATTGCTGCAATACTACTCATGCTTGCTTGAGCCAGGACTTCTGTGTTGGGGACTTTCTCTTGCCATTTGATGTCTAGGATGCGGCGCAGGCATCTGAGGTGGAAGCTATTGAGCCTTCTTTCATGCCTGGTATAGGTGGTCCAAGACTCGCATCCATAGAGGAGTGTGCTCAGTACGCAGGCCTGGTATACCTGCAGCTTAGTCCTTGCTGTGAGTTTGGCATTGGACCAGACTCTTTTGTACAGTCTAGCCATAACAGTTGCTGCCTTCCCTATCCTACTACTTATCTCATCTTCCAGTGAGAGGGTGCTCGAGATGTTTGATCCCAGATAAGTAAAACTGTCAACAGCATCCAGGTTGCAGTCGTCAATGGTGATAGTCGGGAGAGAGGCATCATCCTGTGCCATAATGTTGGTTTTCTTTATACTTATGGTCAGGCCAAACTCTTTGCAGGCAGCGGAGAAGCTGGATACAAGGTTCTGCAGGCCGTCTGCTGTGTGGGATATTAAGGCGGCATCGTCTGCAAATAAGAGCTCACGCAGCAAAATCTTCCTTATTTTGGTCTTGGCTTTAAGTCGGGCAATATTGAATAATCTCCCGTCAGCTCTGGTGTGTATGTATATCCCCTCGCAGTTGTTCTTGAAGGCATACTGGAGTAAGATGGAAAAGAATATTGCGAATAGAGTAGGTGCCAACACGCAGCCTTGCTTTACTCCACTACTTACTGGGAAAGCCTCGGAGGTGGCACCGTTATAGCACACTGTGCCCTGCATGTTTTCGTGGAATTGCTTGATGGTGTTAAGCAGATGTGTAGGGCAGCCTATTTTTACTAAGATCTGGAAAAGGCCGCTTCTGCTGACAAGATCAAAAGCTTTAGTTAGGTCGACGAACGCGATGTATAGAGGCATATGTTGCTCCCTGCATTTCTCCTGCAGCTGGCGCAGAGAGAAGATCATGTCTATGGTTGATCTTCCGGCTCGAAAGCCGCACTGCGATTCTGGGATTTACCCTAAACCTAAGTTAAACCAATAGCCAGTAGGGCCTATCATAGTAAACTCTCAAAATTTGAATACAGTGGACAACAACCAGCAATCTCGAAGGAAAAGAAAGGGTTGAGCTTCCACCCCACCCTCTCCCCACACTACAAAGCCGTGGTGGGGTGGGCGCCTAAGTCAAAAACTTATTATTTATTTATAAAGACTTTGCTTTCTGACTATCGTCACTTAATTATTATTTTTTTAAACGGAGCCACTATAGGGATGAGTAAGATTATTTTTTGTTTTCTTTTACTTTGAGCAGTGCTGAGGTAAACCAAAGAAATATACATGTAATTAACATTGTTAGGGTGAAACCCAGTATGTCTCTAACCAGTGATTGGTTGATATCGAACTCTATACTGAATAACGCGAGAAGTCTCGAATCGTTTTATTTGTCCACAAAACAAAATCCAGACAGCCAGCCAGTGACTTGGACTATTATTTTATTTATATTTAGCTATATAAAAGCCCAAGTCACTCCCTGTTGGGAAGGATGTGGAACTCTGAGGAACGATGTACAACAGTCTATAGCAGTTGAAAAATCGTGTGTTGATTAGCACTGTAAAAATATTTAATATGACGTCATTGTTTGATCTTATATTTTAAAATACAAGGTGTGCATCGGTGCGCATGATGATTATAAATTAAAGATGTAAAATACTTTGTGTACATTCCAGGAAGTTTAATATTTCGTAGTAATCAAACAAGGATAAGTTACTTGGGCTTTTGACAAAAAACAAAGTGGGCGCCGTAGGCGCCCTACAACCCCTATTATTAAATACTTTGCGTACGTTTCAGAAAGTTTAATATTTCGTATTTAACAAAAAAGGACAAGTTAGTTGGGCTTTTGAAAAAGGTTGGCGCCATAGGCGCCCTAAAAAAGTGGGCGCCGCAGTCGCCACGGCGCCCTGGCACAATCTAGTTTAGCTATATTTCTCAATATCGTGTAAATTTGAATAGGGTTGCCAGACGGCTGTCTCAAAAATACAGGACACTAGTGTCGACTGTCGATGTCCCAAAAAGCCAAAATGGAAACATTAATAATTTGCGGTTTTGGGATCTTTGAATAGGTTTAGTGAAATGTGTGAATTCAAAAAGTGCTATAGTCTGTAAATATCATTAATATTATTATTCATATGATCAAATCAAGACAAAAATGATGCGTTGCAACATTCGTATATTGAATATAGAATAAGATAGGAATCTCATTAAACATCCTTGCTTTATTATATTTTCAAAATATGGCATAATTAGTAATGCAATAATATAATAAAATAATAATATTGATTTTCTTCTGTCTGGTAATATTTCTGCTTATGCCATGTTTTCTGGAGAAAATTACAGTATTGCAAATATCAAAATATAGCAAGATTGTTGGCTTCCTTATGTCTCGTAAGACGACGGAATTTTCTGTGCTCCTGTGGAATTTCCGCGCATGGCTTTGCAGCCTCTGCTGCATTTCTGACACTGAAAGGTTGTATTTGTGGTTGGCTGATTTGCTCTCCTTTTCCTCTTAAGGCGATTTACGTCTGCGACCTGTTGCAGGTTTCTTTCTCCTGCAGTCAACGCCTGTCTCCATCTGTACTGTCCACAGCGAGTTCCTCCGAACTATTTATGTCAATGCCAATAGCTTTGAGGTCTCTCTTGCAGACATCTTTGTAACGGAGGTGAGGCCGGCCTGCAGTCCTCTTTCCTTTGGCTTGCTCAGAATAGAGGATGTCCTTTGGGATTCTGCCATCCTTCAATCTGCGCACATGTCCCAACCATCTAAGCCGACGCTGGCAGAGAACAGTTGTCATGCTTTGTATTTTTGCCTGTTGTAGCACCTCATTGTTGGTGACATGGTCCTGCCAGGCAATTCCCAGGATGCGCGGAGACAGCGCATGTGGAAAGCTCCATTCTTGTCTGGAGTATAGGGTCCAGGATTCACTGGCATAAAGGAGGGTGCTTAGCACACATGCACGTACACAGTAATTTTGGTTCTGATGGTCAGCTTTTTGTTGTTCCAGACTCTTTTTGAGAACCTGACCAGAGTTGTGGAGGCCTTGCCGATCCTTATGTCTAGGTCGGAATCAATGGACAGGTTGTTGTTGGTATTGGAGCCAAGGTATGTAAAGTGTTCCACGGCCTCAAGTTGGCAACAATTGATGGTCATGTTGGGTGGATCAGCTTCCTGGGCCATCACGCTAGTCTTTTTGAGGCTGATGGTTAGGCCGAAGTCGCTGGCGGCCTTGGCAAATCGGTCCATTAGGCTTTGCAAATCTGCGTCTCTAATAGCAAGATTATGTCACTAAAAATAATTTTTTGTTCATGTTAAGGGTTTTTAAACATCTTCCAACTGACTATTATTTAAGTTCGAACTTTCTATTATTGTCTTTTTGAGGACTTTGACTAAGTACAATACTGTCACTACATTGCACAATAATCATCAGCATTTTGAAATAATAAAACGCTAATAGACTTTATATTTATCACAAGACTCGGCTGCTTTCAATAATTTCTTGTTCTTAGAAATTTCCTCCTTAAATTCTGTGCAGGTATACGGTATATTAAAAAACACACACACTTCTCACAGATTCAACGTACATCCGATTACGTTCATCAGTCTGTGAGGCGTTTAAAATTGTTTTGTAATGCCAGAATGGATTAACGTTTAATTCTTTACGTGCTTCATTTATTTAATAAAAGACAATTGGTGTGTTTTTTATTACAATTCAAATTGCAAATTTCGATGCGTAATTAGGTCAAACGGTCGATTATATAATCAAAAGATTTTAAGATTGCTTAAAAAAGCCTACTAGTGTATTGAATTAAAGAAAATTGAAAATACCGGACACATGTACGTCCGGTACTGCTTCAATTTTTTAACTGGACAAATAACGATAATACCGGACAGTCCGGTTAAAAACCGGACATCTGGCAACCCTAAATTTGAATGGGGAATACAATATTAAAAGTTTAGTAAAAAAAACACATTTAGGGCCCCCAGCCTCGAGGAAATGGACATTAGGGAGTTCAGTGCCCTATAGTAATTTAATATAGGCTCTTAATTTTTTATATACCGAGTTTGGTAGTTTTTTTCCTCATTATCTAACACTTACTAATTTTTATATAGCTAATATAAGGAAAAATACATTAAGGGCCCCACGGGTCCATTCAGTTCAAGATGTATATTTTGAAAATCTGTTCATTTAAATTCAGTCTCATCATAGATATGTTTCTCAAGGTCGTTAAAAACTGAGTGGAAAATAATATCTTAGAGTACACAAAAAAAATAATAAAAAGAAGAAATTTGGGGCCCCTGGCCCATTCGATGGAAGATGTAAATTTCAAAATGCTGTTCATTTTAATTCAGTTTCATCATGGATATATTTCTCAAGATCGTTGAAAATAGAATGGCACATAATATCTCAAACATATGAGATTAAAAAAAACATTTGGGGCCCCGGCCATGAACAATTGGACATTAGAAGTGCACAGCCCTTTTTTTAAAATATGGGCTACCAAGTTTTTTGTATACAAATACAAAGTTTGGTTAAGATCCATTCATTTATTCAGTAGATAACGGATAAACTAATTTTTATATAGCTCATATCAGCAAAAAATGACATTAAGGGCCCCAAGGCCCATTTAGTGCAAGATGTCAAGTTCAAAACACCTGTTTATTTCAATCAATTTCATAATGGATATATTATCTATATTTCTCAAGATAGTTAATAATTGAATGGGGAATAAAATCTTAAAACGTTTATGAAAAAAGACATTTTGGGCCCCCAGCCCCGAAGAAATGGACACTAGGAAATTAGTGCCCTATAGTACTTCAATATTGGCTACCAAGTTGTTATATACAAAGTTTGGTTAAGATCCATCAATTTACCTAATAGTAATAGCTAAAGCTTAAAACTAATTTTTATATTGCTCATATAAGAAAAAATCCTACTATGGGCCCCCGGCGCCCCATGAGTGTTATATTTTGCAAAAAAAGTTGCCTATTACCATCATAGGAGCGTACTCAAGAGTCTCCAAAAGTTTCATGGCGATCGGATGAATGGTTTAGTCAGCTATAAAGGACATACATACATGCATGTACTTTGATTTTTATATAAATAGATCAACTATTACCCATGTAAGGGATTGGTTATTGATATAGATATTATCTGTCATTTGTTAAGTATCCCTTAAGTTCAATTACATTTATCACAGGTGGATATGTAAGTAATAAAATGGCAGAGAGTTTCTGGTGAAACACAATATTTTGTGAGTCTATTGTTCTGTAACTGAAACATTACTTAGAGTTCTATCTGTACTATAAGTTTAGAAACTGAAGTAACTTTACATTGTTAAAGATAAGGCATACTAAAACAAGACATTTTGACTATCTAAAAATAAAAACAACAACAAAAAACTGTGCAAATATTTAAAATTTATATTAACTTTTTTTTGACACAACTTGCTTTGTTCACTGAACTGAATAACATAGTGACTTCTCTCCCACCTCTTTCCCTAGAGCAAAATGAGCGCCATACACAAAATGGTGAGTAACATTGAAAACATACAGCAATACACCAGTTGTACATGTACAGAGAAATGACAATCAATTAGGCAGTGTGCAAATGTTGGGCCAAATCATTTGTTTCAAGGGCTCAAAGTGTCAAGACCTTGTTGTCTTTAACAGGAGTAGTCAGTTTTATTTTGTTTTTTAAAATAAAGAATGAAATGAACTTGACCAAACATAGGAGGCCAACAGAAACTTGCAGACTGCATTTGGTTCAAGGCAGACAACAACCTGCACCGAGGCACATAACGATATCAAAATGTATGAAAGTTTTAAGATGTCCCTGCTGATTGAATGAATGTTATGTACAAATGGGGAGGAAGAGGGGCTGTGGGGAGGAGTTAAATTTACTTAACTCAATAAATTGTCAGATTTAACACTAGAATTATGGATTGTTGAGAGAATGATGTCAAAATGATGCAAAGAGAATGAGATTGATTACAAAAAAAAATGAAGATGATAAAGTTAAGGTTTTGTTTGGTTGCTTTCCCATACTGATAACTTAAAATGAATTGTTTCATGCTGGTTAAATAATTTTCATGACAAAAGCAATGTATGAAAAGGTGTCTTAAAACATTGTCAGGTGATAATTTAAGCCAGGATTTACTTTTTCAGGTAACAGTCAATTATTCCAGAACCTCTTCATTATATTTCTAGAAAAAGTATTAGAAATTTATTTAACATAAAATATGCTGCTGTAAACCTTAAAACAAAATGGCTACTAATACTACTAAATATGAGATGGATATTTTGATGACTAGTGTTGTAGACTTCATTCAAGTAGATTGCAGACTTTTTTCATTCCTGAAAATGAGGCCATGGAATGCTGAGTGTTTGTGTGATTATAAGATAAGTTATACACACAATATGACCTTTAGAACAAGTCTAAAAACCACATATGTATGCAACTAACACTAGTAAAGTTTTGTTCAGATTCAGAAATGTTCTGATGAATTATTCAAGAATGATTTTTTTTTATTACTGGCTTAAATTTTTAATATAAAAGCAACATAATGTGCAGTACTATGCAGTTTTCAAAAGGTGTAATTTCACTTGTTTTTCTTCAAGCACCCTTCTTTAAAAGCAAAAATATTTTTTTAATGCATCTTGAGACGTGGAGAATAAAACACACAACCGAACAAAAGGCCTGGGAATGGCATTTAACATTTTTTACATACAGAAAATTTCTACTTTCTACTCCATGCCCAAAATGAAACTGGGGAGGGTTTATTATTGACATCAAAACCCTGGGGTCTCTTGTCTTCTATTAGGTGACCACTTAAATGAACATTTAAACAAAGCATTTTAACAACATTAAAGGTAGATTAAACTAAAAAAAATAAACAACAGAATTTTATCACTACAATTTTCTCTGTATCACTAGACAGTAGGCAAATATATGTATTTACTTAAACTTCTTAGTGAGCTGAGGATATATATATATTTACCAACATTAAGTTGCCCTTAAAAAATTAAAATGTTATCTCATTGGTTTTAATCAACATAACTGAAAATATTAGCCATTACTGAAAGACTGATTATTAAAAAAAAAGAAGCCATATGTACATTTGAAATGATTTCCTGTGCATTTTATGAATATATATCTATGTTGTTAAGTGGGAAAATAGTTTTTTCTAATTTTGAAACTTACGCTGAACTATTTTTTAATGAGAACCAGTTAATTATGCCTACCTTAAAAAAAATAAATAAATAAAATTCAATCAGGTACTCAATATCTAAAAAAAGAAGCATACAGCACTTGAATTTTACACATTGAATTACTGTAACTTCAGATATGACAAATAATGCCCCAGTAAGCTTTTACTTTTACTTTTACAAGTTATTTAGAAAAATTATTTTAACCTTAAAAACATTATTCTAATTATATCTATGTCTGGATTGAAAGTCAGAATCGTTTGGTATTTCCGGTTAATTTTAAATTAACCTGGTTACTACCAACACACAGACACAGAAAAGGATGTCATTTTTAACAACTGCTGCAAATTGAAAGAATCATATATATATATTAACAATAAATGTCATTGATATTGTAATTTAATCACTATTATTAGTTTTCTTACACACACTATCAAATGATAAATTAATATAAGAAAGTTCGAGTATTATTCGTTCCTTTTTTTTTAAACTTAAATTTTTCAATTTTCAAGATATCCCTAAGATTTTTTTTTATAGCTTTTAATTTTATAGGATATCTTAGTCATGGAGAAATATATACATATTCTGAATTTATGGAGTTACGGTATTACATATACTGAATAATACTTTTAATATCAAACAAGACAATGTCCCATTATTTAAATCTGGAGCTTAAGATTAAGAAAACTCTCTTGCAAAAAATATCCCTGTTATATATTAGCCATTGATAAATACATTTTTGGTATAGCTGAAAACATATTTGGCTGAAGTTACTGACATTGATTTATTTTTTCGGAATACACTAACTATAATTTGTCAAAGATTTTTTTAAATGTTAAATTCATTCTTCTGACATCTAAACATTCTTTTTTTTTGTCTACACAAAAAGACAAATGGAGGATTTAGGCCACCAGTGATTCAGAGAAATTACTTCCAACTTCAACATCATAACTTTCAATTTAAAGTCTGGAGCATTGTTATGTGTTATTTAGAGAAAAACAAACTAGGTCCACAGTGTCTTCAGACCATTCCTTGGTGAAGATCAATTTATTTTCTCATTTTCTGTCATTGTTCTGTCCAGTGGGCTAGTTCATATTAATTCTCCTGAAGCAAGCTTGCTTGTGACAAGTGATGGCTTTCTTGCTTGGATATTCTCAGGGGTGGGAATAGTTTCTCCAACAGCTTCTGCCTTGATAATTTTCTCAGGTGGTGGTGGAGGTTTTGATTTGGCACTCAGCTTAGCTTTGGCCATGGCATAATCCCCAGAATCAAAGTACTTTTGCTTTTTAAAGAAAAATTGTTAAAAACCTATATTAATATTGCATGTAATAATTATTTCAATTAAATTTAAGAATGACATTTACAAACTTGTACCAAGTAACAATGCTATAAAAAGTTACATTTCAAAATTAATGAATATGACATCTCTGACGGGTGAATAAGATTTTATGAAAAGTTTTGGCAAATAATAGTTAAGGCCTGGGTAAAAAAAGAAACAGTAAGCATAATTTTTACTTAGCTCATAAGCCCTAGAGAAAAAACTTATTTTGAGACTGTGATTATATTCTTAGATGTGCAAGATACAAAGGTTTAAACATCTAGCCTTTACAGACATATTTGCCAGCAAACAATATTTATTTGGTAGAATAAAAATTGTGTAATTTAGCAAAACAACTTGATATTTCCTGAGTGATTAGTCAGAATTATGAACTTTTCAATTGTAAGTCATATAAAACTACTAATTAATGTAACTAGACAATAGTCACTTACCCCTCCCTTTTGAAGTCTTTTGTTTAAAAGAGCTGAGCCTCCTCCACCTTTCGCAAGGTTTGGATATTTTGATTTGAGCTTTTCTTCTTCTCTTTGCTCCACATGTTTTTTATCCTTATAAAATGGGGGAAAAGAAACACAAAAAACATAAAGTTTTAATAAGTCAACTTGAATCAAAAAAGATTTCATGACAATATTGTTATACTTGTGATTACAATTGGTAAATAGGAACAGATATGCCCAAAACATATAGTGCATATGCATTTAATTGGAGTTTAAAAAATGAAATAGTCTAAGAAAATGCTGACAGTATCGTCTAGAACAGGGGTCGGGAAACCATGGTTCGCAAGCCAGATGTGGCTCTACTGATGGCTGCATCTGGCTCTCAGACAAATGTTCGTTTATTAAAATAAAATTAAAAAATAAATTTTTTAAAAAAAGGTGATTCAGACTCATTTGATTTACAAATTAATTGCATATAAAAAACATCAGAACAATGTTATTAAAAATTAATTCAGAGGCAAAGTTATTGTAGTATTAGTGTTGAAATTATACAAAATGCACACATTTACTTGAATTTTTAGTTTTAAACATAATGTATTGCTCTCACAGAATTACTTTTTAAAAAATATGTGGTGTTTATGGCTCGTTCAGACAAAAAGTTTCCCGACCCCTGGTCTAAAAGAAAGCATATTAATGCAGTGATTACCTCTAACCTTCAATATGATTTTTTTTTAAATAGCAAAAGCAGCCTTTCTTTTGGCTTCATTATCATAGAAACTATCTCTTAACCATTCTGATACCGTGCACATCTTTTTCCAGGGACCTATATTTTTACCTGTTGCCCAAGCGTGTCGTTTTTCACCAGCCAAATTTTTTCTCTGTGGCCAGACTGCATCTCTTTGCCACATAGAGGATTATCAAATTTAAACACAAAAACCTTTCACCACAGTCTCAGGCAGAATGTTTAACATTGGGACAATAGTTACATTTTATTTTGCTTTTTAAATTATGAAAATCCAACAAAAAACTGTGCGGATCTGTTTAGATATTTTCAAACGATGTTTTTAAACATTTTGCCTGAGAATGCTGTAAAAGGTCATATCCTCGTTTTTCTGTTTAAATCTGATAACCCTGAGGCTTATAGACGCACTCGGGCCACAGGGAAAAATTTGGCTGGTGAAAAAAGACACGTGATCTTATCCTGTCCTGTCTCCCGACACTTCAATGGACGTGACCACATGGGCGTCGATGACATGTCTGTCACCGCCATGGTTTCTTGTACAAACACGCCTGGCAGGGTCAGTCTGGAGAATAGACTGATCCAAGAGTATGGGACCCTAACACCACCTGGGATGAATGTGGTGTTTGCACTGACAACCTGATTGATTGGCCATACCCACCCTCTCCTTTCCTATATAAGCTTTTACTATTCTCTCCTTACTATATCTCTACTGGACTAATAGGATTTCACCACAGCTAAGTTTTTTTTATTCTTTCGTTATATTCGTTTTATTTGTGTACTATTTGTTCGTTGAGGAAGGCTCTTTGCCGAAACATTCACTGTTGAATTGCATCCTGTCAGGCTAACTAATACCCTGTTTATATGTTATACATTTACTAAAATATGGTATGTGCTTACAGTTACGACTAAAGCTGTAGTAAATTATGCTAATACCAACACTACTTTTTTTCTTTTTGATTCGTGAGTTGATTGGCATCACACACAAGAGAGGTAAACACGACGTCACCAACGGACAATGCTTGATTTTTTAAAACTAAGGAAAAATACCTCGCTAACTTTAACGAACGGTTTAACCGGTCCTCTTAATTAGAACAGTTGATCACGAGTCCTTTAACAGAAAAAAAAACGAATTAAAAATTGACTATAAACCATCATTGTTTACTTAATTGTTCAGAAGTTTTTTTTTGTTTTTTTTTAAATTTCTCTGAATTGAAGGCATCGCGAAAAAGAGCTGAACGCAAGCGGGGGAAGCAGGCTTTGATGTGCTTTTCAGACAACGCTAGGCGAAAATTTAATGCATCCTCTAGTTGGTTCTCAAAATATATGAAAAATATGGACCGGCAGTTAAACAGTATTTTTTTTTAACGGTTAAACGGTTCTCAAAAACAAGCGGTCTTCACAACCTTAGTTCAAACCATTATGCCGGCGAATTTTTTTTTAAAAATTATTTTTTTTATATAAAATATTTCTTTTAACCATAATTAGGGTGTTGGCAAACCTGGTGATTGTAATTTTTGTACTGCTTATAAGTTATTCTGTAAAGCGGATACGTTGATTAAATATATTTAAATAAATTGAGATTTTAGAATTAATACACACATAAATAAGCCCAGATCTATTAATATCATATAAAATATTAAGAAGAGCTTGTTAAGATATTATAGCAACTTAGTTTTTGCGAGGTGTCTACTGCTAAGTCGTAGCACTAGCAACATCCCGTCGAATCGTCTGCTGCTATGACAGTCATAGCAGCAGTTACCTGGGTAGCGTTATGACATGTCGTACCGCTAGCAACATCCTTTTAAATATAGCTTTTTTTAACATTACATTTACAAGTGCTCGTTCTAGTGCAGAAGATTCTAGCGACCTACGTTTTGATAAGAATGCACAGTACAATGCACAGACCATGCCAGTCTGTTGACAAGTGACGTAGCGATCACAGGCCATGGCAGAATTGTGTAGCACAATGCCAATGCTCAGGAGCCTTTGTTTCCCAGTAATCCTGCAGTTTCTACAGATATATTATTTCACAGCAAAATTTAATTTTCTCGTGAGAACTTACGTTTTTAATTTATTAAATGCATTATTATATTTTGTATCTTAGCTATTACAGCGCTAATTTGTAAGTCTTATTAAATTCTAAGGCTTTTTTTCGGCCCTTGAAGCTACATAATCGGAGTAGGATACATCCATTTTGTTTATCTAGCACCCTACTTGCCGGGTTGTCATAATAAGATGCCAAATGAAATTTTCTCACTTAAAAACAAACAAAATAAGAATCAAACATCTAGTAACGAAATAAAAAATGACATCGTCTTTAAAATATTTATTTATCTTCTAAGAACATTAAAATACATGAATAATACTTTTTAAAAAACATCTTCAGTCAGTAAATTTATTTTAGCATGGGTCGTTCCAGGTAAAAAATATCTGGTCAGCAGGGTGCTAGATAAACAAAATTCAAAGGATTTATCATGACCAGATTATGTATCATATAGAGCCAAAAAATTGCCTTAGAAATTAACTTAAATTTGACAAAGCGCAGTAATGCGCGCCTAGCCTCTATTACCAAAGTGCGCCTCGATAGTACTCTTTTTAGAAACGAAATCACAGAAAGTAAAAACTATTCAGTGCGGGATAGAAGATGTATTCGACTTCCGGCAATGGTGGCGATTGCCTTCGCTCGTGTTTTTGCTCGATTTCGCGAAGTTTCGGGGTAGTTTTTAGGTTGTTTTTTTTTGAAAATGTGATTTCGCTATACTTTTTTGTAAAAATAATAGTACTAAACTACAGTTAAAATAGTATTAAACTCAAAACGGTCTTTAGGATAATTTAAAATAACCATTCTTATCCTAAAAGATGAAGTCAGTATGACAATAACATTATAAATACATACATTTACAGCAATTTTAAATTTCATAACCAGTCGATCGCGATACGGGAAATCCTTATGGCTATGGGACTGAGGCGGAAGTTTACAGAAAACCTTATGGGGCTTTAAACGTTAACAAGACTTACAAATTAGAGCTGTAATAGCTAAAATACAACATATAATAATAATAATAATGCATTTGATAAATTAAAAACGTTCTCACAAGAAAATTAAATTCCGCTGTGAAATCATATTTTATTTGTGTAGAAACTGCAGGATTACCTGTTTCCCTAACTAGTGTCAGGTACCCATTCAGATCTGGCTGGACTCAGAGACACCCCTAGCCCCAAGAACAAATCCCTGCCCTCACAGGGATTCGAACCCATGGCTATGACTCATGACTTAGGTACTTGGATTTGAGGCTTTTTTTGACGCAATCGCGCTCCATAGGGTTTTTGAGACGCTTTTTTCGAGTATAAAATGATAGGGTTCGCTAAAAAATTAATTTTTCGCGCTAGAAACGTCGTATCAACAAACGAATTGCTGTTCTAGCTTCGTTTAAGAACAGGCTTTAGCGACATCCATTTTGTTTTTGGTAATTTTCGTATGTCGTAAAGAAAAACATCAAAATACACCAGGTGAGTCTAAATAATTTTTTTCTTAAAAACTATTCGTAATGCCATTTTAAATCGAACGGGTGTAGTAGCGAAAATGGATATCATAAGTCCATGTAAAATTTCAAGTCTCTGACTGACACCCCTCTATGTCTTTTCGTTTTCAATGTGGAGCCTTTTTTTCTTTGTCATCGGGGGGAAAAAAATGGCCGAAAACGAAAGTAATAAAAAAAACCGGAAACAGTATTATTTATGACGTGTTGACAGATAGCAAAGCCAAGAATTTTTTTATTGCTTTATTTCAATCCAGTTCCATCTTAATTAATAATTTGTCTTTTTTATTTAATTGACACTAAAACATATATTAACTGCTATTATATAAGTTATATCCCACTTTCAAATTAAATCATCACCCTTTCTTGTGAAATTTCCCATGTTATGTTTTTTTTTCTCCAAAATTACGTTTGGTCTATCTATCAATCTCAGTAACTAAGGAAAAAACAGTATTATTAGTATTAGCATTACATACTAGAATTTTATTATTATATTCAATTGCATTTTTTTCGTTTGCTTGATTGTATTTGAATTGAAAGTTATAATTTACTGTTTTTGTATTTGCTTTTAAAAAATAAAATTATTTCTTTTAAGTTTTGTTTATAAACTTTATATTTCATTTACTTTTTTGTCAGTTGACTTGAAAATTGAATTAAAATATTTAGGTTTAAAATTTCACGTTCATCGTTTGTTCTCTTGTTAAAAAGACACAATTATTCTTAATATTACCTGTATGCTTAGGCTTAAATTTATTAAATTAAGTTATACTTTATAACTGTGGACAAATAATGGTTAATTGACTTGGTATTTCTATTATAAAATATTATTTAAAAAATTTCATAACCATAACTTATAATATTTTTCTTTTTTCAGGCACCTTATATACAGAAATCAATCAGGAATTTAGATTATTTAATTAAAAACCCACAAAATCTTAGAAATACAGATAAAAATATCTTTGGGGAGCAAATTGATGCCACAACTTTGCTCAGTTTTGATTGTGATGATGAACAATTAAAAATAAGGGTGGGGCTAGCGCAAGCTTTTCATAAAAAGCTTACCCAGCAGCTAAAGGATTTTTTGGAAGGTGGGAAATTTCATAGCCCTAGTCAACAGCTCTTGCTTCAGGCAGCTTCAGCTCCTGCTCATAATATTTGGGCTGAACGATCCCTGGGAATGATAGACCATCTTGTTCTGCGCTTGCCTAATGCAACTTTTGGGTTTTTAGATGGAAAAATCAGGGCCAAAACAAATAAAACTATAGAGTGGTTAGAGCAGCAGGTGAACAATAAGGATTTGGTGTTATTTGCTATCAGGAGAGCTGGTCAGATAAAAAAAAGAAAAATTACTTAGGACTAAAAGGGTTGAGGAAGAGATTATTTTTCGACAACAGATAAATATAAAAAAAAGAGATGAAGCACATAGGAAACTAATAGATAAAGACGTTAAAGGTGCACTATATTCTAAGGGAAATATTGGTGAAGAAATTTTGATAGATACTCCCACACACATTAAAATGAAAGTAGCCTCTATCATTGAAGACAGGACATCTGTTGTGGGTGCTTATATTAAACATATCTGGGAAAATGAGGAAAAGGGCAAAGCTTATTTTGGGCGCATAATTAAAATAAAGAGAAGGGTGGCAATTTGTTTTTCACCATAGGGTACTGGGATTCAGAAAGTGAGACGGAAGCTGCTGGGGAAGATTATGACATTGCTGTAGAGAAAATTTTAACAGATCTTATACTAGGCGATTTAGTTTTTTTGTATATTTTTGTCATTAAGTAGACATTGTAGGCCTTTTCTGAATACAATTGTACTTGTAAAACTATGTCTAAAGTCAAATCCTTTATTTTTGTTTGTTAACTAAGCTTATTTACAACATTATTTAACACTGCAACTGTTAAACCTTTAAAAACATCGTTAATTAAAAAAATTCAAACAAATCATGGTTGATTTTAAAAAAAATTTGACATGTTTTAAGTGCATTTTAATTTTTTTAAAAATAAAATGGGGCTTATACATTTTTTAAAAAGCTATAACAATATTCATAATACAATGTTTAATACATATAAAAAATTTCAAATAATTTGCACACTCGGTTGAAAAGTTATTCACTTTTTTGTACGAAATTTATGAAAAGCGGTCACAAAAATTGGACCTTTTTCTATACTGACTATAGTAAAAATTGTCAAATTTTATTCACGGAAAAAATCATAACTTTGTAATAAAATGAGCTACATGAAAAATAAATACATATTATTACTCATTGAAACAAGGGCTATCTTACAGATGTGTTCATTTATTAATTCATTCATTTTGAAAATTTTATCCAAGTACCGAGTCAGTCATGACTCTCTGTACGCCAGCTGAGGCTGAGCGCTCATACTCATACCCATGCTGATCGTCCACCACACTGATTTATCTAATTATAAGATTAAAATTATCCTAACTAATTGTTTAACTAAACCATTTTATTTATTAGTCTTTCTTTGAAATTCTGATTACGCGTAAAAAATAAGGGATGACATGAATCATGAAATATTCTGATAAATTAAATGATCTCAACTAACGGGCAGCTACAAAACTGATAACTCAGTTCAGTTCATGACCAATACCAATTTTGTATGAATTCTTACTTCTTGTGAATTTTCTTCGTCCTCTTCTCTTACAGTTTCACATGCTGAAGTTCGGTCATCTGTAGCCATAGTTACGATTCTATATTATTTAAAGAAAATTTTCTGGAGTGGTATTTTTGATTTCTATTGTTGTGTTCACACAAGCTAGCGGTTAAACAAAATGGCCACTAATGACGTCAGTGAAATCTGTGTACTTTCAAAGGAAACACCAAACCCCAAAATTCAAATATACAAATTATTAGATTCAAATAAAAGCACACACACACAACTTTTTAAAAACATTTTTTGGAGTTTGTAAAAGGCAATATATATATGTGGCCATTTCAAAGGAAAAAAGGTTTGTCCCATATCACACTAAACTAAACTGTTATAAATTTAAAGCCTTATCAATGGGCAAATAATAAAATAGACACAATTTAATGAGAAAAATGCCCACGTAAGGGCGTAAAAATTAAAATAGATTGACTATTACTGTTCTAGTTGAACAAATTTAATTATACAGTAATACAGTATTAGTTAATTAATGACACATTCATCTTATATACATTTATGAAAAGAAACATAACAAATAAATAGCTTACAACTTTTTTGCGTTTATGATGATTTATTTTGCAGAATTAAATTATTATTCAACACTTTGAATTTGACTTTGACTTGAATCTTGTCTCTTGTTGAAGTTAAATCACATTGTAACATTACCAAAAACAATTTGTGACAGTAGACAGTAGCTTAGGCTGTACATTGACATTTTATTATGAAAATAATAGAGGGCCAACGATGATGTAAGGGGGTATAAACCTATGGAATTTAATTTTAGCGTACTCTTTTACTATTTACAATATTATTTATTTGAATGAAGTTTATTAGAATTCGTTTGACACATGGTTTCCCATACGATAGGCCGAGACCACAAATGACTAATCATTAACAATGTAGAACCACTGGGTTGTGCGTTAATAGGGTCTATAATATGTGCCATTCTTGCAGCGAAAATGTTTGCATTTGTAAGTTAATTTCAAGGAATGTTGAAATGTTAAAATAACTGATTTAGATTCTACAGTTCACTATTTGATTCAAGAAAGTAGACCTAAGAAGGCCACGAGTTTTTTCATTTTAAAACCTCTTACTTTTTTGAAGGGTGCTCCTCCTTCAAAAATGGGCTTAATGGGAATACAAAACTTTTAAACTTTTTGGAAACCCTGTATGCGTTTATTACAATAAAACATTATTGATATTTGAAAATTTATTCCATTTTATCAAATATCTTGTTAATAATGTCAGGCGTCAAAGAGTAGATTAGGTATGAACTCGCGGTGGCTTGTAAACTCGTAAATTATTTACCCCTTTAAAAAGTACCCCCACTCCTGGATATATCGTAACGGTAATACTACGTAACTATAATAAGGATAATACATGTCTGTAACGCGATTTTATAGTTTGTTTTTAAAGTTTAAAGAACACTTTATTGACTTTATTGAAATTTAAAATCACTACTTTCTTTACGAGGACAGTGCTCAGGTTCAAGTATAAACAGATAATAAGAAAACACAAAGAAAGACAAAACAAATATAACCTTTCTATAAACAAATTTTTATTTGTCTTAAAATTTTTCCATTTTAAATTTAAGAAGCCAGTACAAGTCAACTCGTAACTGGTACAGTGGTAGTCAAACAAACAATATGGCGGACGAAGTGGGAGATTTGATTGTCAAATTCTTAAAAGATGAACATAAAATAACAGGCTTATCTGGAGGAGATACAGTGAAAGACTTGAAAGATGCAATATATAGCAAAACTTCTGTTCAACCTAATCGCCAAAAGCTCCTCGGACTAAAAATAAAACGTCAGTGGAAGTATTTGATTCTGATTTTGCATAGACCAAATGAAAATGTCAATAGACTCAATAGTTCAAAAAATTCAATCAACAATGTCAGATGGCAACAATGGCTTATGCCTATGCATTATCTTTGTCATTATTATTATGCCTTATACTTACAGTTTTAATTAGACTATTACTAAAATTACTATAAATATACGTTAACCAAATAGACTATAATAATAACTAGCGTACACCCGTCAAAAATGACGGAAGTTTTCAGCTGAAATCTATTTATTTGATAAAAAATGCACTTTTTAGGGCGCCTATGGCACCGACCTTTTTCAAAAGCCCAACTAACTTGTCCTTGTTTGATAAATAGAAATATTAAACTTTCTGAAATATTAAACTTTCTGAAATGTATACAAAGTATTTTATAATAGGGGTTGCAGGGCGCCTACGGCGGCCCGTTTGTTTTTTTATTTTATAATTAACCAGTTTTTTAATTTTATAATTAACCATCATCAAATCCTCTTTTTACATTGATCCCTTTTCCAAAATTAAAATATGAGCGAAAACGATGACGCAATATTATATTTTTTTACAGCGCATTTTTAATTTGCACACCTTTTGATGCATTGGTGCAGTAATTTGGTTTTCCCTGCTTTCTAAAATTAGTAGCGTCAGGACAGACTGACTGACTTGCGTGACAATTGCAAATTATATAGTTTTATATTATAATGATTAATTAAGCAATTATACTATTAATATAATTATTATTTATTGGAGATACAGTAAGTGAAAGACTTGACTGGACATTTTACACTAGTCACTAACACTATTGACACTATCGACAGTCTTAAAGGATGCAATCTATTGTATAGGTACTTTGAGTCAAAGTACCTAATAATAGTAATAATTAGTATTTAGCATAGTCTATGACTGCATAGGCTTAGACTTAGACGTAAACACTAACTCAGTCTTTTGTAAATACAAAGTTAAGTCAAAGTGTCTGCTGCTAGAACTAGTGATTAGTGTCCAGTCGTAACACTAGCCAGTAAACTACTGCTACGACTAGTCGTAACAATAGTTTACTGGCTAGTGTTATGACTAGTCGTAAAAATATGCTATGTAATTACAGTTATGACTAAAGCTGTATTTTAATTATGCTAATACTAATACTAAACATAAGTTCTCGTGAATAATCAAATTTCATGATTACTAAGTAAGCCGATTAATGAATTTTAAAGGTAAAAAGATTTGATTAGTGTCCATTTAATGACAAATAGTTATAATTTTAAAAAATCGTAATTCGACATGGTCAGTGATTCCCAACCTTTTTTGGTTGGCGACCCCTTTTTATATAAGCCATGTGACCTGTGACCCCCATGAAATTAAAATAAATCATTTGCAAAAAAGTTTGTACTAAATAAGGTTGTTAACGGTTAACCGGTTAGCCGGTCCTCAGATCAGGACCGGTCCTATTTAATCAGGATCGGTTAACCGCAAATACAATAAGCCCCCCCGCAACTTCAATAAGCCCGTAATAGCTTTTTACCCAGGAGTTCTGTTTTTGTTGTGTTGAGTTGACTTCAAATCGCTTTCTCCCTATTCTGGTATCTAAATAATATACACGTCATCACTATTAGTCTACTTCGCCTATGGCTAAGGAATGCTAATTTTAATTTGCCTAGGTGTCGAGGCACTGTATGAGAGCTTCATGAGAACCACGGTCAACTCAAAGGGACGACGACAAGTTACGGAGTTTTCTAGTTAGGGATAATGAGGGTGGTGGGGGGGGGGAACTCTAGAAGGCTTGAAAGATCTTTGATGTTTATATAAAAGGAAGCCTCTTGCTTTAACATACCAATACAAGACCGCGCGAAGAGACACCTTCCCTCCCCTCCCCCACTGTTATACATCTACAGTGGGTTGGGGGAAGGAACATTTTTCTTTTTAAATTGAGTCAGAGCATGCCTTGGAAAATGGCGAGTGTAGCTCAACCCCACCTAAATATGTGTGTGCGCGGCGAAATTAAATAATTCTGGCAAGTTGACGAGTGAAACATAATATGGTATTTAATTTAAATAAATTCCATCTTATTATCACTGTTTACTCCGTTTTATCAGGACTGGTTAACTATAACTTCATTTAGTGGGTATATTAGCTTATTACGTGGTATATTAGCTTATTACCCGGAGTTAATTTTTTGTTGTGTTACGGCAGAATACCAGAGCCAACACGCGAGAAACCGTGACGTCAAAATCAAAGCGTTTTCTGAATAATAATAATATTCTTTTCAGTAAAACAGGCTTTTTAAAAAATGATTAACCGGTCCTCAAAAACAAACTGACTTGACAACAATTTATAATATGCCGTTTTAATACTATTATTACATAAAAATTGAATATCATTACAGTTTAATTCTTTGGTGGGGATTTTTTTTGTTTTGAATTCGCTGTTTTGACAGCAACACTAGAGTCGGTACATCACAGGCTCTTTGATGTCAAATTTGATCCATTCTCTTGTTGGTGCACTAAACATGGTATAAATTGTATAAATACGGAACGGCTAACCGGTTAACCGGTCTTTTTTTGAAAGGTTAACCGGTCCTCAAAAACGAGCGGTCTTAACAACCTTAGTACTAAATAGAGCAAATTTGCATTATAGTGAATATTTTTTTAGTCGACAGTTGGCTAGCCCAGAAAACCCCTGGGTCGCGACCCAGAGGTTGGGAACCGCTGCTCTAGGTGAAGTGATTGGCTGATGGATGATTGATTGTTGTTAAAACTGATATGTGGTTCAAATCCCGATACTGGCAAAATTTTTAAAGTTTAATTTAAAAACAATTTTTTTTTAACCACAATGAGTGTGCTGGTAATTGTAGTTTTTGTACTACTTTTTCTGAAAAAAGGAGGCGTTGATTAAATATATTTAAATAAATTTAGATTTTAGAATTAATACAAACACTCCTGCCTGTAAATAAATATAAACCCATATCTATTAATATCGTATGTCGTATGTTAGGCGCGCATATACATGTATATATGTACGTATAAAGTAAATGGCTTTCCATTAATGATGTCACACGTCGTCACAAAAACTTAGACCGCCATCCAATATGATTTTAGTAAATAAGTGAGGTTTTCGTAACATTAATATTCCTTTCTTGTGTTACGACTATTCAGAGTAATAGCTTACTGTTACGACTAGTCGTAGCTATACAAAATAATTTTATTGACTTTCCTTACAAGCTACACTAATAAATAACCTGCCCCGTGTAACCTACACATCCCTTCATTGTCCCAGAACCATTCTCTTCCAAACCATCTTCCTTGGGTCCATCCACTCAGCTTACAATGGACTCAGAATTCCTTCCGTAACTTGATGCTAATTGGACTAACCAACAACAACAATGGTTATGAGAGATTGAGAGTGGGGGTGGGTAAACTGTCTGTAGTCTATTATATTATATATCCTAAAATCTGGGGAGCCTTGTTTACAGTAAGCACCCTATGATTTTGGTATCGTCCCATCACTAGCTTTAAATAAATGAGAATGTACATGCACATGTTTTTGGAAGTTTTTGTACACAACAGCGTTGCCGTTATTTGTCTGATGAAGCGATCGGCATGCTATTAAAATGTACTTACATGTTTGCTAACAACAAAAGACATATGTGCACCAACTAACAGCAGAAATTTACCAATATAAAATAAAAATCACAGTCGATTCTCGATACAAACCATTATTTTATTTTCTAAAGATATTTGTTTATCTTAAAAAATAAAATGATTAATGCATCTTGAAATGAATTAAGTTTAATAATAATATAACATATACTGCGAAATAATGACGATTAAAGACCGATAACGTGATTTTCGAGCACTCGGGTGAATACATACTCGATAGAGACGCGTCAAACTAATTCACACACGGATCAAAGTGAAGCAAGATAAAAACATCCTGGAATATTTATTGAAATCTTGTAGAATCACACAATAGCCAGAAGTCTCGAGGAAAGCGAGATTTTGATGCTATTTTTAACTAAAAATGCAAGAATGCGTCACTAGGCGAACAGATGGGGATCGAGATAACCAACGTTAAGTTTCAAATTCGGCCCTCCTTTGTGCTCAAGATATTAGGGTTCGGCGACTTAAAAGAGTCGACATAACCGATGAGAAAATGCTAAGACAAAGAGAGAACTTGGCAGTTCCAATAAAAAACGTCGACTTAATAGGTTTGGCGAGTTAACCGAGGTCGAGATAAGTGGGTTCTACTGTCCTAGTGCCGTCCATATAAATAGTTATAATTTTTAAAAATCCCAATACGGTCGTCTATTTTTCTTCTTCTTCTTTAAAAAAAAATAATAATAATAATTAGGGTGTTGGCAAACTTGGTAATTGTAATTTTTGTACTGCTTATTCTGTAAATCGGAGGTGTTGATTAAATATATTTAAATAAATTTAGATTTTAGAATTAATACACACATGAATAAGCCCTGATCTATTAATATCGTATTATACATGTATATGCGTATAAAATATGAAGAGTTTGTTGAGATATTATAACGATTTAGTATTTTTGAATTGTCAGCTGCTACAACGGAACACTAGCAACATCCTTATAAATCATATATATATTTACGCTCAATTATGTATGACTGACTCACTCAGTGTGGCCTAACGCTAATTGAAAATATAGACTTGAAAATCATAATCCTTTTGGTTTCCAGAGTATCATTAACCAAACAACGCACGAACCTATGACGTCAGCATTTGTGTTGTAAACAGTGCTGACTGACTCAAAGAGTTTTTTTTTGTGCAGTAATTTGGTGCGCTGCTTTCTAAAATTACTTTTAAAAATCGTGTGGTGATAGCATTGTAAAAAAATATTATGCACATACTTTGTGTACATTTCAGGAATATTTTGTATTTATCATACAAGGATAAGTTACTTGGGCTTTTGACCAAAAAAAACCCCTATTATAAAATACTTTGTGTACATTTAAGAAAGTTTAATATTACGTATTTATCATACAAGGACAAGTTAGTTGGGCTTTTGAAAAAGGGCTTAAAAAAAGGGGGCGCCGCAGCACAAACTAGTATAATCAATAACAGGAAACGGCAAAACTTCCCATCAGCCAAATCGAAAAAACTATTCCAACCAACTAATATTAATAATAAAAATATTAATGATAAATTACTTAACTAAAAGTAATATTGGTAACGTTCAAGTATTTGATTCTGGTTCTTAATTCTAATTCGGTAATGACATAACCGAATGTACCACATCCGCGCTCTTATTTCAAAATTGCAAATTTCCGGTTTCAGGAGCTTTTGACACATTTATTCTAGTCTCCCTATTTTTATCTATTGAATATTTCTATGATAAAATTCTTTTTAATAATGTCTATATTATTATATCACCACTAATGTGATTATTTTAGCTGACATACAAATATAACATTTCAAAAATTAACAACAGAAATTTTTTTAACAAAAACTTTATAGTTATCACTCGTCAATTCACAGAATTTTCCCACTCTTCCCCATCCCCATCAACATTCCCACCAAGTTTTGTTGGTCTATATGCAAAGTAAAAAAACTTATGTGCAAAGTTGCACAGCATCAATTTATTGTGCAATATTTTACAAAATTTGCTGCGTTGTAAGTCTATGCTGCTTCGCATCATCGGTCAGATATCTGCGCAGCTTAAAGGGAACATTGCTCCCCACCCCCCAGATATAAAAAAATCCAAAAAAAAATCAATAATTTGTCATTCATAAGGCATATTAAAACTAAAAGAAAATAGTGACGAAAACACCAAGTCATCCATCTATCTTTTGTAGAAGTTGATTATTTTTAAAAATAATTTAATTTTTTTGTTTGTGTTTGAATTGTTAAATTCCATTATATCCATGTTCACACAAAATAGGCAACAATGTGGTAATTGCCTTTTTCTTATATAGTATACACAAAGAAAGCTATATAAGCATATGACCCCATGACCTATCGGCATTGATCGGTCATCAGCTTAGGGTCTGTTTTCCACATCCGAAAAATTGATTATTTTTATTATTAATTGCACACAATTTTCAGGCGATTTTACAAAAAATATATTTTTAAAATCAATAAACAAAAAATGTTTAAATAAAAATCAAGACATTACTTTGTATCTTTTAATTATCTGTGATTATCTCATGGGCTTTACATCAGAAGTAAATTTTTTAAAAATATTGATAATAGTACACAAACTGTGTCAATAGCACATGAAACTGGAATTTTGCAATAAGAGCGCTGATGTGGTACATTATATATTATTTTATATTCTACTTAATTAAACTTAAATGAATTTAACTTATCAATAAACAGAGTACAGTATAATTTATTTTTATATTAAAATAATTATATAATATTAGTAATTAATAATGACTTATTATACTAGTCTTTTATATCAACGTCATGTTATTCACTATTCAAAATTTCATAGATTCATAGTCAATGACATTCCAACTCACTTTATTTCTTATTATTGGTCTTAAATCTGCCACTCTAAAGAAATATAATACAAGTACACTTAGACTACAACTGCAAAATGAAATAGGTATTCAAAATTGTGTGTTTTCTTTATTCAGTATTACAGAGCAGAATTGTATAGTTTTAATTTGAAAGGAAACTTACAAATTCAAATGCAGCTAATAAGCTAATGAATTAAAATTGAAATAATTATTTCAGAATGATATGAATATAGTGTATAAGGTAAGGTTAAACTAATTGGCCATGCTTATTTTATTATAACTTTCCTGTTTATTCATCGAACATTATTTGGGGCACAGGCATAAGTTTACAAATATATGGAGCTAGGTGTAGTCGGGTATTTTCAGACGGTCAATTGGTGTAAAACCTGAAATACAGACACAGGAAAAGTTGATGCATTACTGTTGTTTTCTCCCTGTCTTTTCAGAAGAAACACATAGCATTGCTTAAATACTCGGAGGTCGGAATTCAGAAATGTGTCTTTGGTGGGGAAAAAGATTTATTACCTGTTCCTATCTTTGGAGGTAGTTTATTGGATTAGGGTTAGGGTCATCTGTAGGGAATCCAAGCGGCAGTTGCAGAACTCACTAAAATCATCTCTGGAATAAACTGTTAAAATGTTGTACATGTAGTTGCCATTCAGATTCTAAATGGTTTACTTTATAAATCTTATTTTATTAATGTTACTAATCCCTTCTATTCTTACTACCATTGTAGCAAGTGATTTAACTGATGATACACCTCTTTCTGCATTGAAGCTTCGACCAAATATGAAGCTTATATTGATGGGGACAAAAGAAGAGCAAATAGTAAGTTTGAATTCAGGATCAGATTAGTCATGTTTTTTAAGCCTAAAACATTTTATTTGCAGCTTTTAGATTTTAAAAAATCATCTGCTACTTGCAAGTTCAAGTTTTAATGTTCATTAAGAATATGTTTTTGCATGTTATGGGCACCTTTAAAAGCAAACTTTTAGTCTGTCATTTATTGTTATTTAGGCAGACTATTCAGCATTGGCTTACTTGGTTTTTTAAAATTATTTTTTTTTGTTTTACTGATAATAAATAAAATGTAATGAGACAATCATGTAGGAAACTTAGGTATTAACTGATAATAAAAAAATATAATGTAACAATTTAGGAATTTATATGATGTATAAGCACTTGAAGGTTTATAATAATAATAAAAGGAATCTTATTTTTCTCAAGGAAAAAGTTTCAGAAACACCAATAGATTTACCTGAAGTTGTGAATGACTTTGACATTGAGGAAGAAGAAATAGCCATAGAGAACAGGTATCCCTATTAAATTTAATGAAAATAAAATACTAATAATTTTTACTAATACATGTAAATTGATTTTAAATGTTTACAAAACAAATAAATAGTTTGAAATTGTTATAATTTTTTTAACAAGATTATTTAGCATATACATAAGTTTTAAAATAATAACTGCAATATTCATTGCACATGTTATAAAATACAAGATGAACAGTGAGGTTAATATTTTAACTGCTGCTTGCGCTAACTTATGCACATTATTCAATTATTAAGTGATCTGTCTGTGTGACAGAATTAAGCTTTAAATTGGTTTTGAGAATAATTATTAAACTTCAAACTTTTGATTCAAAAATCCATATTTGGCTGGTTAAAATCTTCATATTAAAAAATGTTAGTGTTTTTAGTGATTAAAAAAGAAAAAAAACTCTTTCTTGAAATTATTATATACAATTTGTTCAAGTGCTGTGGCAAAAAAAAGTTTTTGTTGTTTTTTTTTACATTTATTGTTATTCCTATTGTGTTATTCCAAATTTTGGTAAAACAGATTAGTTTGCCTGTTGATGATACCTACTTTTTTCATTTCAAGTTGATTCTGAGAAGTGGTTTCTTGTTTTTGTACTCAATGAGTTGGGCTCAACCAAATGGATCTATTACCTTGAAACAAATTATTTCTTTTAATTCTGAAGAATTTCATAAGGCATGTTATATTAGCTAAATCAGGACAACCCCAAAAGTTATGAAAGGAGAAGCAAATCATTTTGTTTTTCTATGTGTTCATACCCCAATAATTAAAGTATTGTGAAATTCTATGAGCATGATAAAATTTCTGAAATGATAACCTTTTTTAAATCCTTTATACTAACTCGTGGCGTCTGCTTGATTGTTTGCTTGCTTGCCAAAAAACTCGATTTTTAACCCACTTCCCCGTATGCTAGCGAGCTGAAATTTTGCAGGCAGACTCGTGCAGATGATAAAAATGATCTATCAAAATTTCAGATCGATCGAATATACTGTAATTAAATTAATGAATGTTTAGATTATCTCTATGTAGCATGCTAATTTTTGTGCGAGAGTGTTGGGGTACGTATTATATTAAACAACCTTTTTAATACTTTCCTGTCGCATGGTGCGGTGCGTATTCTATTGACGATACTTTTTAAAAATATATTCCCGATCTGTAAATGTTTATGCTAATCTGTCGCACGGTGCGCATTATATTAAACATGTTTTTATAACCCTTTTCCCGTGAACAAATCGAGCTGAAATTTAGCAGGCAGACTGTAGTAGTTTTTTTTACTATAAATCCTTTATATATGAGACACAACTAAAATTTTGGATTTTTGGATTGTCGTGCAATGGGTATTATAATGAACATACTTTTAGTTATGTCTCATAAATAAAGGATTTATAGTAAAAAAAAATTTTAAGGGGTTTTTTATTACTTAAAAAATTACCTTGCTTTGGAATATGTGATTTTGATGTGAAAGACTTACTCTTAAAAGGTTTTTACAATTTTTTTTTATATATATATCCCTACCCTAAAATAGTGTCATATTATTAATTATGTTATATTTATTCAAATTTGAGAAGTATGCTGAGTTAGTTGTCTTTAGACCCTTTTGTGGTAGAGGTTATTTGTTTTTCATTATTTTGTAAAGTGAAACTTTCTGGAAATAAGTTTGTTACTGTGTCAAATTATTCTGTTATTCTTTTTCTAGGTGCCAAACAATGTAAAAGCTGAAGCACACTGCTGTTGGATAGTTGTTTGGATTTTTGTTACCAGTTGCACTTCCTTCCTTTTTGTTTGTGTACTGCTAATCACAATCGTACGGATATGTAGATTGTCTGCTTGCCACAAGGTTCAAACACACTAACTACTTTACACAGAAATAACACAAGCCCACTGATTGGAATATCCTTTATTGCCGTTCAACTTTGCACCCCTACACGATACCACTCCACATCTAAACAAAACAAAAATACACAAACTTTCCCAAAATAACACAATATTTTATTTTCCTTCCAAACACTCCAACATCAACTACTGACTATTCAAAACATGACCTCAACATACCCCACCGCGAATAGTCCACAACCGAGTTTGTGTTTTAAAGTTCACAGCTTAAATATGGTTTAAACTTCATCAAGTGGCTTAAATCAAGTGTGTACACATGAACATAACTCCTGCACTATAACAACATGGATTCTGGCTACACATACTAAAATAATATTCATCCTAAAAATATTTAATTACTGTACAGTTCTGTGTTGAATTCATGGAAATGTTTTAAAAAATATGCCTACATGTTAATTTCTCTATATTTAATTTTTCAAATCCATTGAAATCATTTCATTGTACATTCTAGAGAAGAATACCTGGCAAAGATAGAGAGGCGAATAAAAACATATCAAATTAACACCCTAAATGAATGCAGACCTGGAAAGAAATTGTTGGTTTTAGATATAGACTACACACTGTTTGGTAGGTTCATATTTACAGAATTAGTTTTTTTAAAAGTTTAATTAATTCAAAACCCCCATTACTTGAATGTTAACTTAGTGCACACTCCTAGTGCACACTCCTTGTCTCATGCATTTTTGTTTCTTCCATGAGACTGCTAATTGCCTTATTTTCTTGTTACCTTCACTCTCAACTTTCTATACCCAAGTGCAATTAACTAATCGATACATTTGAAATCAAGATTTGATTATACATGTATTTCACATTTTTTGTTGATATGTTTTACTGAAGGAAAAATATTACATTTAAGAAACTTACTGTAGGTTTTCAAATCATTTCATAATCTGATAAATAAATATTTTATTGAGTAGTATTCATTAAAATCTACAAACACCAAAAATTCGAATTTTACATGTAAAATAAGAGAGCTCAGTAAGTTACATGTTCTGTCAAGCCAAATATAGAAAGGATGCTTTTGTTAAAGGAAAAAAGTGATTACTTATTATACATCATTATGCCAATTTACTTTTTGATATAACTTATGCTAATTCAACTTTAAAAAAAACTAATCTTTCTATTAAATATGAGATAAATATTTAAATATCTTATCTTGGTTAAATATTTCAGACCACAGATCTACAGCTGAGCAAGCTAATGAGCTGATGCGTCCTTATTTACACGAGTTCCTCACAGAGGCATACAAAAATTATGACATTGTTATTTGGTGTAAGTTTTTTTTCTTACTTATTGTAATTTAGACGCAGACTGAGATTAGATGATTCACGTCTGAGTCTTTCTTACTGGTTCACACCATCATTAGCATTTATTTGTTGATGTTTGGTATTTTAAAAAAAAATTGATGAATAATTATGCACTGTGCACATTTTTCATTAGAAGCACTAGTGACATTTTTATATTAATATATAGAGATTATTATTTTTTAAAGTAATTGAAAAGTCCTAATAAAGTTAATCATTTGCTTCAGAGAATCTTATATAGCATTTTTAAAGTAAGTGGAGTTATTTTAGACCAGCTTTGCCATGTTTTTTTTCCAGCTGCTACTGGCATGAAATGGATTGAAACAAAACTCAATCTTCTTGGAGTCTCTACACACCCTGACTATAAAATTTGTTTTTACCTTGATGCAGACGCCATGATCTCTGTCCACACCCCTAAATATGGAGTAATAGAGGTCAGTCATCACATTTAATTGATTAAAAGTTTTTTTTTGTTTTTTTTGTTTGACTCATCTCCAATGTTCCTTTTAAGCTGCACAGTTGCACAATTATTCGACAGATGCCGCGCAGCAGTTTAGACAAACCGCGCAGCAAATTTTGTCAGATATTGCACAAAAAATGGATGCTGTGCAACTTTGCACACGGACCAACGGACCTTATAGGGAACATAGTTCATCGTCTGAATCTTTGAGAATATCTCTCGATATCTACAAAAAAATATTATCTTTAAAGATCAACCACAGACATCCAAATGAGACTCTTTCACTGCCTTTTACATCATATCTTGCAATAGTTGTTTTTTTTAAATTTTCCTTGACAATTTCACTTTATTTAACTAATCTTATTCCTTAGGTGAAGCCACTGGGAGTGATATGGGGAAAATATGATAGATGGGATGAAAAGAACACCATCATGTTTGATGATGTGAGGAGAAATTTCATCATGAACCCACAATCTGGTTTGAGAGTGAGTTAGTTACCTTTGTAACATTTAGTCTGATGAATACTTATATGTTTTCAGTACCAAGCTATGAGAATTATAAGTTACAAGACATGCCCCACCCCTCCACTACCTTCGCTTGCCAACCGTTAACTGTGATTAGTTGACCCCAGCGAGGGTCATTCGTCATGCTCGTTTGCACATACTTGCGTGGTGTCTCGCATGGTCCCACGAAGAGAATTATATATATAGACTGGCATTTGTTATATTCCTTTGAAGTGATCTTATGTGTAAATGTGTTTATCAAAGATAAGTTAATGTCTAATTACTCATGCTATTACAAATTGTTAACATCACTTTCGTGTGTAGCCATTTTATTATCATGTTGGCAAGAGGCAAAGTTTCAGAACACCATGTGCAACTACGTCGCTAAATAAAAACTTGATTTTTTTTATATAAACAAAAGTAAAGCTCTGTTAGTTAAATTTAAAAAAGAATTATTCTAAAAACGAGGAATTTTTATACCATTTATTTTACGAGTACCGTTATTGGTATTTAAGAATATGCTTCTATCTGGTTTTCAACTTTACCATCCAGATTCTATCAGAGTTCCTATCTTTCTTTAATTTTTTTTTAATATCGAATAAATACTGCATTATTTGGAAGGATGTTTATCATTGGAAAGTTTCTACACATTTTTACTAAAAGGATTTCACCCCTGTTTGGTAGTGCCATTTCTTTCTTTGATGTCCTAAATTTTAAAGTGTTTAGAAATATCATAAATTAAGGCTTAGAAATCAAATGTTTGGATAAAGTTGTCATCCTTGAATGGTGGACCAAATTTGTTCAACTGGGATATATTTTGTTCATTCTTGTCAAAAGATTATTTACCAAAACTTGCTGGAGTCCTGATCTAAATTTTGTATATTCTAATAAATTATGATTTGTCTTTCCTTGAACAAGATTAAAGCATTCCGTGATTCAAGGGTCAATCGTCTGACTGATACAGAGTTGGTTAAACTTACAGAATATCTTAATAGCATTGCTGACCTGGAGGATTTTACGGTGCTGGACCATAGAAATTGGAGAGAGTAAGTAAATAATGAGAAAATTCTTTTAACACCAACAATGCACTGAGTCACCACAAACCCACTATGAACCGATCAGTTTACAGTTTTGAGGGTTGGGGATATTTAGTTAAAATTTTGTTACCTCTTCAACACTCTCATAGTAAATAACAGTAATTTTACGGCGATGAAAATGTAGACAGAAAAGTTCTTTATTCAATAAAAATATATAATCAGCACTCCTTTAGTAGATTATAAAACTATATCAATTAACCCAAGTGATTGTTATTAACCTTACTAGACATCATAAATTATATAAAAGTTAGTGTGTTAAAAATGATTTACTTAGTCATGTATTTGCACATACATAATACACAATTTCCTTCACTCAATTTATTTTTTATCTTAAGAAGAATTAACTTTCCGTTAGGCAAAAATGATATATAAATATTTTGATTTTAGTGTTCTTTGGCTAAAAAACTAAAAACAAAAATTAATCATTGATGAAAGTTTCACTTTGCACGTAGTCTGTTGCGCAACTGTGATACTCATGACCAATGTTTCCCCTAAGGTTTGTTGGTCAGTGTGCAAAGTAAAAATATTAGTGTGTGCAGTTGCACAGCATCCAGTTTTTGTACAATATTTTACAAAGTTTACTGTGCTTTAATTCTCAACGGCTGTGATGCGTTGGTCAGTTATTGGCGCGGCCTCGCAGCTGATAGGAAACATTCCTCATGACCATTCATTGGTGTTCCAGGTACAGGAAAAAGCCAAGCCATAGAAGACATGGGAGACACAGAGAACCGAATGAACACAATAACCTGTAGTAAAGCTCATTGGTAAATATCTTAGTGTAATCTTCATCATATATCCAATAAAGTGTCCTCCATATTTTAAAGTTTGTAAAATAAAAATTAATGTTAATCATTTAAAATATTATAATGTTATAGTATTGAGTGGCGTTACCCAGATTTTAAAAATTTGGTGGACAAGTTTTAACATGGCTTCTAGGACAAGTGGTAAAAGTTCTTTATTATATTTCTTTTTTATTGAACCATAAATATTCATACTGTGCTGACAGGCAACGTAAGGCTTGTTGATTAATGGGGAATATTTGTTGTAGATGATGTTTTCATTGTCCAAACCATGACAATATATTGATGGATCAGATTTATCCTGTGTCTTTCAACGAAATTTAAAAATATAAAAGCTCGGAACAATAGTCAATCAGGTCGTGAAACATCATATTTGTTCAGCTTTATTGCTTGGTTGAACTTTTCATTGATGACACATGATAAAAGTCAGGGCTAAAAAAATCTCCTTTCAAAGGTGTGATTCTGATTCATGAATCAATAAGTATAGAAAGTATACTCAGCTCCACAAAACTTCTCAATTATTTTTCTTTTGATGTATTTCAGGTGTAAAGGATAACAACATGTCAAGCACATGAGCTTTAAGGAAGATTTAAGTTTCTGTCATTATATTTTAACAATGTTTAATGGAGATTTAGTCTTAACATCCCATCTTTTAGACTCAGCAATGTACCCTTAGGTTTTTTCCCACTCACACTCTCATTTAGAGATTGAAGGTAATATTAATTTTTAAAAAGATTTTTTTCTTCTCTTCATAAAGAATTTACTTCCATTTAGAAATTTTTTCTCAATTGCCCCTTTAAAATGCATTGTACATCATTTAAACATTTAAAGACTAAGGAGTTTTTCATTGTCTATGATAAAATGTCAGTTGGTGAGATATGAAAATTTAATTCTTTCATCAACTTTGATAACAATTAACATTCAGGTAACTGTTGTATGGTGTCACAACTGTATAGTATTGTTAAGACAAGCTCTTGTCAATGCTTAGCTTACAAACACATAACCAGTTTTCTTTATTTGATTAAAAATTTTGTACTAAAAGTTGTCCCATACATAGGCTAAGAATGATGAGCTTTACCTTTTAGTTATATAATATTATGTAATACAATTAATTCTTTTTGATGTGTATGGCAGTAAATAAATTTGGTCCCAAGTGAGAGGGAAAATTTATTTTATTTACCCATTTAAAAATTATTTAATACTAAATACATACATTGCAACTTGAATTATTATTGATGGTAACTTTTGTTTTACAGATATATTATTACCCCTCATAAAAAATGAATTGATATTCACACCATGAGATTTAGACATAGATAGAATATTTACAAGTTTGAGTCTGTATTTAAGTGTATGCCTATGTGAAATGGTTGATTACAAAAAACCCAAGCCTTTCAAGGGTTAGCTAAAAGTGCTGATTGTTAAGGATGTCTCACAACATTTCACATAGGACGGTAATATTCGGTTGTAAATATTATTCTCTTAGCTGTCGTGCGCTGTCTTCTTTTATTGAGTTTATACAATCTATGCAAGATTTATTTTCACCCTTGTTTATTAGGCAATTTGTGGAGTGCAGAAGTGTTTTGTGATTGATTGATGGAGTGCGATTGCATTAATTTTATTGTTATTGGCACGTTGGAGAGCTTTGCTATAAATTATTTAGCGCGGATAATATTTTGTACTGTGTTAGTGTTTTGTCATAGCTGAATACAGGTATTTCTGATTCTGTTGTGTAAATCTTACAGAGTGACATGGTTAATTATTTTTGTTGTGCACGCCAATGCTACAGCTAGTGATAGAGCGCAGGTGTTTATTGAGGTATGTGCCAATAATTCATGTCATTAAAAGCCCTACAGGACACACTGTCATTTTGAGTATCTCTGCTTTCGATGATGCGCTTACCCTGCATTGATTGATCTCTACTCTACATCGATTCATTTCTTTATATATATATGCTATACAGAAGGAATGCATGAATTTATTTATATTAAAGAAGTTGGTATCTAGACAACTGCTGCTTATCTAATTGCAACATTGTTCTGATGCACAGGAATATCTAATGTACGGATTTATAGCAGGCTTCGTTGATCGATTTTTGTCTTAGCCCCTTTATGGATGCACTCGGTTTATAGATATATACGGTAAAAAAAATGGTGCTAAAACTAATAATGATTAAACATGTCAATGTAATAGTTTTAGAGGCCCCATATTTATAATTATCGACAGAAAAAACAACCAACATTTGTTGGTAGGTAGATCATCAAATATTAATATTATCAATTTATGTCGTATCAAACATCCATGTATATGTTTTGTACCAGTAAAAGATATAGTAATAAACTTCACCATGCCTGTCATAGGAGCTTAATATTTCATTTATTCTGTTGTATTTTCTTAACAGCGATTTTTTTCTATAATTTAATATTTAAGGCATTAATAGGAAACCGAGTGCGACTATTGTGCGGAAGAAAATTAACTTGGTGGACTGTGTACTTGTGTACTATGTAGAAGATTTTAAAAATTGAGCATATTACTTGGGAAGTCTGAAAGTTGTTCAGATGGATTAATAAAGTAATTAAAGTATAGACTCTTTCATCAACAAACTTACAGAATACAACAAAAAAAAACCTGTAAAAAACAAAGTTTTTGACTATAAATCCTTTATTTACGAGACATAACTAAAAGTATGTTTATTATAATACACATCGCACAAAAATCCAAAATTTTAGTTATTTCTCAAATATATAAAGGATTTACAGCAAATAAAAAAAAGTTTTGGACTATAAATCCTTTACATACGAGACATAGCTAAAAGAATGTTCATTTTAATACGCATCGCACGACAATCTAAAAATCCAAAATTTTAGTTATGTTTCATATATATAAAGGATTTTATAAAAAAAACTTCTACAGTCTGCCTGATAAATTTCAGCTTGATTTGATCACGGGAAAAGGGTTATAAAAACATGTTTAACATAGTGCGCACCCCAAGACAGATTAGCAATTATAAGCATTTACATTTACAGATAGGGAATATATTTTCAAAAAGTGTTGTCAATATAATACACACCGCACCGCACGACAGGAAAGTATTAAAAAGGTTGTTCAATATAATACGCACCGCGAAACTCCCGCACAAAAATTAACATGCTACATAGAGATAATCTAAAAATTCGTTAATTTAATTACAGTACAGTCGATCGATCTGAAATTTTGATATATCATTTTTATCGTCACGAGTCTGCCTGCAAAATTTCAGCTTGCTAGGATTTACGGGGAAGTGGGTTAAAAATCGATCCAAAGTTTTTTCGGAAAACAAACAATCAAGCAGACGCCACGAGTTAATATAAAGGATTTAAAAAGAGGAAAATATAAGAGTAATTCAATCTAGATTGAAAATGACATTGATCACAAGATAAAAATATTGTTGATTTGTTGAAAATAAATTTCACCTCTCATTCAAGAATTTCAAGTTGTGTCATGTCTTATCTATACAGATGCTACTATACAGAAGATTATTGCGTTCTGATAAGATCCTATGTTGTGGTAATAATATGTAAGTCGTAAACAAAAGCCACTTCCGGTTGAGCTGAAATGAAGTTTCGAAAAGGGATGTTAACAATTAATGACTAATGATCACCAATCAATTCTTGAGCCATAAACCGATTTAATGTCCCTGGGTTCGAATCAAATACGCGGAATATAAAAAAATATATATAGCAAAGATTCTAAACAAAGAAAATTAACATCGACACAAGATCGCAACATGTACATGCCTACGGGCTGCAAAATATACTCAGGCGGGCTGCATGCGGCCCGCGGGCCGTAGTTTGCCCACCCTGGTATACAATATTACATACATATATATGAAGGAATTTAATAAGAAACAAGTAAGGTTTCCTGGGGGGAAATTAAAATTCACTGCAAACTAATATGGCACGTAAATGAGAAGGGTTGGGGTTGGTAGAATGGCAGTGAAGCATGCTCTCATTTTTCAAGGGGATTCCCCCTCTACCCCGTGCATTGTCTAGTGCTTAATGAGATTTTAAGAATAGATGCTGATCATTATTGGCAGGTGACACTGAGCAAAACATTGAATAAAAGTTTTCAATGCGACACTTACGCATGTCATCAGCATCATTCCTTGGTCCTCTTTGTCACCCATAGGAAATGTATAGTCCGAAGAAGTTTTGGAGGGGGGGTGTGTTGGTTTAAAAATTGACTTAACGTGCCTGATCTAATATTGGTGTCACTGTGCAGTAACAACCCTTCAATTTAATTCAGTGGCGCAGCAAAGGGAAAGCAGGGTACAGGGGTGCCACAATGAGACATAGAAGGTCATGTTATTATAATAAGTGAACAATAGTGCGTAATGAATTAAACGGGGTGGGGCGCCAATTTTACACTTTGTCCCCGGGCGAAAAATAACCTAAATACGCCTCTGATTTCATTGGTCGTCAAAACATGATATGTATTACTAAATAAATAGTAACTTCAAACAATAATCATACTTTTTAAAATTAATTTTTCTTTTTGTAATAAAAATTATTTGACTGTAATTGATTAGAGTAGTTGTTTTTTAAAAACTTTATTTATTTAAACAAAATTTATTATGGTAAGATATGAATATTAAACACCGCCTTTTAACGGCGCCAGTGTGATTTTTAAAAAAGAGGAGAAGTAACCGATCAAAAGAGTGGACCACCACTGTGTCCCACTCTTCCTACGTCATTGCTGACGTCTCTGTGTTACAGCGTGACCAAAAAGTCCATTACCTTAATTTTACTTCTATCTTTTAAACGGCGATTATGATCTGAGGGTGAGAAAAGCATAATATCGGGCCAAATATTATTTTTATTGTTGTAGATAACAAACAAGCTGGCGCCCACTACCTCATTTTAATGTATTTGTTTTCTAATTTTGAATTGAATAATTTAAAACCAACGAAAATACACTGCAAACTAATTAAAATAATAAGTATTTAATATGTTAACCGTTGGAGTGTCTTCAAGATGTTAAAGCGAGTTTTTAATTGATTGAATTGAACTTTATCCATTTCCCACATAAATTATTCTTTCACCTTCAAAATTGATGAGATTAAAAAACTTAAAATAAATCAAATTACATCTGTTTAAGCTATTTGAGGATTATTTTGGCTTTTTTTGTTAAAAGGGGAAAAAATTATTTTGAAAAACTTATTATTTATCTTCAATAAGCGCGCCACTACTACAATAGTTTTTAAAAAAAAACATTTTGCGAAAGTTAAAGATTGTCTGAGGAATGATTCATTTCAGATGATGAGGATCCTTTCAGAGATCAAAGAGAAAATAAATTGTCTAGCTGTGTATTCACTAGTACTTAGTACTTGTATAAGAACTTATAAAGTTCCGTGTTACGTGACCGATCGCAAATTGTATATTTTTTAAAAAGGTTTTTTTTAACAAGCAATTAAAAAAAAATTAATTCTACAATTTTGCTCTTATTGAACCCTTTCAAAGTCAATCGTCTATTTAACCAATATTCATTTAAGCCTTTTGGTACTGACTGTACTACTTTGGGGATACTCATCATCATCATCATTATAAGATGACAGGTGTGAACCAGACAACTCCATTTTTAAATCCCTTATATTAACTTCACCGTCTTGTCTCTCTGTCTGTCGTGGTCCCATGGAAAAAAAAATTAAAAAATGACCCACTTCCCGTGATCCGATTGAGCTGAAATTTTGCACATAGGCTTTTGTCACTTAACAATGCATTCTATCAAAATTACAGATCGATCGAATGTACCGTAATTAAATTAATTAATTTTTACATTATCTCTATGTAGCATGTAAATCTTTGTGCTAGTCTGTCGAGCGGTGCGTATTATATTAAACATACTGTTTTAATATTTTCCTGTCACACAGTATGGTACGTGTTATATTAGATATACTTTTATAATATTTTCCCGATCTGTAAATGTTTATGCTGGTCTTTGGCACGGTGCATACTATACTAAACATAATCAATACTTTTAGTTATGTCTCATATATAATGGATTTATGGTCAAAAGCGTTGTTTTCACATGTTTAATTACGTTTGATAAATGTTTCGTGAAAGTCGTTATTGCTTACACTATTGTTTGTTGCCCATTCATTCAGGCATGCTGTTCACCGTCTTTCTCTTTCTTTCCTACCAGACATCTTCCCACATTAAACTATTTTTTATTACACGCTTTTATTCCACGCTTTTATTATTACACGCTTTTATTATTACACGCTTTTATTTAAGTCACAATGTTTGTATGTTGTATCCATCCACCCTTCCTTCAAAACTTGAAACGTAAAATTATACCACTTCTGATGGTCCTAGAGATCTAAAAATTGTACTACAGATAGATCTTGGATGACAATGCATTGTATCAAAATTTCAGATCGATTGAATGTACCGTATTGAAATTATTGCATTTTTAGTTTATCTATAGTCTATATATAAGCATCGGTACCCGTCTGCTTTGTTGACATCCATGAGTTCACCACGTAAATATTACACCGTGGTATAAAACGTTGGGCGGGCGCTTATGAGGTGTTTGGTATAATAAAAATAGTGGTAAAAAAGATGTGTGGGCTTCAGACGTGAATTTTAAAGAGTTTTTATTATAAGTTTTAAAAAATAGCTGTAAAAACAAAGTTTTTGACTATAAATCCCTTATATATGAGACATAACTAAAAGTAGTGATTATGTTAAAAGCGTGTCCTTTTTTAAAAAAAAGATTTTTTAAATATTTATTATTACGATGTATAGTCGTCTGCTAGAGTTGACCTCCACGGCTCACTGGTTTCACTCCAGCCCTCGTTACCGAATTCCCGTGTTTACATCAAGGGCAGGGGAGATCAGCGCGTTTCAGTCTGTAAATGTTTGTAAATAAAAGCGTGTCCTTTTTTTAAAAAAAGATTTTTTTACATTTTACTTATTCTATTTCATTTTTTTCTATAGATGTCCTTGTTATTTAATTTGTCTCACCCTTTATAGTTTTAATGAGTGATCTTGTGGCAATGCTGTTTTTAGCACCACTGCATTTTTTTCTGTTCAAGATATTCTCATCCTCTTTCTTAGAAACCCCATTCTCTGTTGTCCAACATTCACACCCATTTTGGGAATACGACTCCGATAACTTATTGCTGAAGTTGTTGTCTGTAACGAACACATGGCAATACATGGTAAAAGCAGAGCGCCATTGGTATAAACGTTTCATTAACCACGGTTGATCGACCTGAACAATTAGACCGTGAAGTCACGTTAGGCCGATATCTAATCTCGCCCCCAGGCACCGAACGCTGTTTTGTATACAAGCAATAAGTTCAATCGATTTCACAATTTAAATCTCGCAAATCGATCGCAGCAAATGATTCGAATCGCATTCTCGTTATTGATCGATGTCAAACAACATTGGCGCATATGCAAAATATAAAACATATAACAGATGCGGTACATGGTGACGAGAGACCAGGGGCGTCACCACGGTGGAAAGGTGTGTGCTGCATCTGGTGACACTTACATAACCAATCTAAGGTATAAATAAGTGCAGGGCGTCGTCACCAGAAAAGATTGTTACGAATTGCAGGGATCAGCCCGAACAGAGTGGTACAAGTACAGGGCGCCAATGTACATAGAGCGCCACAAAAACAAAAAAAAAGATGCCGTTTCTTGTAAATTTTAACCATATGATCACACGTTAACATTCGTAACTATACTAAATGTTCGTGTTCTATTAAATAAACAATAAATCATTTCTTTCTGGAGACTATAGAAGTGAAGTTGTAAAAATTTACGTGAAAATTTAATGGCCAGTTAAAGAATTTCATTCTGCATATCCAGGTTTGTGTATAAGGGGATGTGGAGAGTCTATATAAATGAGATTTGACACCACTAGTTTCCAGACAGAACCCTCGCAAATGGACAAGCTAATTACCTGCTGAAACAAAAAATAACATAATACCCCTTTCCAGCCCATGACGGACCATGGGGCAAGTGAAATAGCGTTCGCAAGTTTTATTTAGCCACCAGTAACAAGCAAGGGATTGTGTGGCCAGCACAATGCCCCGAGGGCCATGCCAGCACCGAGAATAGAACCCGCGACTATCTTTTACCTCCGTTCGGCAGTCCAACGCGCTACAGCTAGACCACCGCGGCCCATATTATTCTTCATCTTATGGGCCTACGATGAATGTATTAATAAGTGTGTGTCATTTTCAACATTTTGGCCAACACTTTAAAATACATACACAATTCAGAAAGTACTGACACAAATTACATTGACAAACTGGCTTAGCTATAGGTACCGAGGCCCGCAGTGTGCCACAGTCTAAACGCTCCCCTTCACAGAAAAGTATATGTACATCGCCGAAAATTCAACCCCCTTCATATATAGAGAAACGAATTGCACCAAAGGAAGACAGCCCCACCCCCACACCTTACGCACACTCCATTCCTACGCAACTTCTTACAAATTTGAGTCTGATATCTATAGGTCGTGTGTCTCATGGAACAACCCAATCGCAGCGTTAGACACATCTTACGCCTTCGCCTTCATGTCGATGCTTTTATCATCTATCACAACAGATGGATCGATGCATTACGATCAAACTATGGCGTTGGGCTGCTGTATAGCCAAATGAGAATACGGCATCTTGGTTGCTGTGATTTGTACTACCTACAGCGTTGAGGCAACGACGTCCCTGGGGTTAATGTCCAACAGAGCGTTAAACTCAACGGTGTGAGCTACACTCCAGACCTCCCTCACAGGCATCCTCCGAGTCTAAAAATAACCGCTGGATGTTAACATTTGAAACATTGTGATTTACACGTTATTTAGGATAAATTGTTCGCATCTCTCCATGCCTTTAGCCGGATAACCCAGATTGATTACTTCTCTTATTTCTTTACTAAGAGGAACACTCAATGTTAATGTGGACGTATGTTAATAATTTTTTTCAAATAAACGATTACTATGTGTTATCCAGAGGCAAGAACAATTGATATTCCATTTTTAGGTCCTGAGTAAAAAAGAAATATTTGGCGAAGTAGTTATCAAAAAAATTGTCATCCTATATAAAACTGACCATCGCATGCGCACGTTAAACTGTCTTAAGAAAGTGCATGTTAAACTGTCTTTAACATATTATTATGTTATACCGTCTCTAGTATGTGTATGTTAAATAGTCTCTAGCGAGAATGTCCATTAGTCAGTACCTTCTACGAAATTTGTTATAATATATGAGTTCAGCACCAGTGTTTAGAGCTCTCGCAATGTATTATAAATGCTTGCGTGTGTTTAACTGTATCCAGTGTTTTTACGTTAAACTGTATCTATAATGCCTATGTTAAATTGTCTCTAGCATGTGTATGTTAATCTCTCTCTGGCATGCATGCGTCAAACTGGCACTTGCTTGGTCCAGTTGAAAGCTATATCACACCAATGTGTACGTATACCTGCCTCTTGTTGCAAATGCACACGTAAGTTAAACCATTTTAAATCATTTGTTCTCAGCCCCCCCCTCTCCCGCCTTCCACACACACACACACACTCTTTTCTCTTACAACCACCTCTGTTGTAATTAACCAACGCCCCACCAGCAAGCGCTCATGGTTAACTGAGAATGCCTTGCGCCACTTTTCAAAAAGAGTTGTTAAAAACGTGGAGACGTCCTTCTAGTCCATAGAACAGAACATGTCACCCGGATCGTGTCAATAGCACGATCAGAGCGTCTCACTGGCACGGCGTCATTGCAATCAATCTCGGCACCATAAATATTCACGAGGCAGAAACTAGTCGTCTGGCTAAGTAAGTAAGATCGCTGGTGACGTTTGATTATAAGGGTTGATAAAGATAAAGTTATTGGAAGTTCAAGTGGAAGATTTTTGTTTTGTATAGGCTTGTGGAACGTAAGATTGGAATTCATTTGGAGTGATACTTAGGCGGTAAAAAAAAGTTGTGGACGCACTTCGTGTTCGAAAAAAAGGGGGAAAGGGGAAAAAAATACAGGTTTATGTATATGTTGAACAGTGATTTTAAAGTATCAAATATTTTCAAAATGTCGGAAGCACGACAGTGTACCGGACTGAAATGCAGGTATGTTTGAACAGTTAAATACGAAATAATATATATATTATATATATATATATATATATCTATATACATATAAGACGCATTTGTTGTCTGTCCGTCGTCTGTCTGTTCCCTTATAACTCAAGATCCAGACAACCAAATAACGTGAAATTTGGTACACGTACACAAAATTATACCGGAAAGGTTATTAAACAGGTTTCGTTCCATATTTATAAGATACTGGGGGCTGGGGGCCCAAAATGTAGTTTTTCCCTATATGAGCTATATAAAATAAAAATTATTGAAAATTAAGACGTAAAATAATAAACATTTTGGTGTCGAGATTAACAAGAAGGCGTTTATTGCCATAAAATAATGTGATGTGACGTCATAGTTTGAGTTCATATTAATTTGTAAATAGGAAACAAAGTGAAAAGAGCAGTGATTATTTTAATTTAAATTTTTAATTGTTAATATACCGCTGTGGGTGTGCGTTTAAGTATTTGTGTGCACATGTGTGAATCAGTGAGTGAGTGTGTTTTTTGTTGTGAACTAAATGTTATGAAACGGTTTATTTTTATGTCTGTTAATGTTGCGCCTCTAACAAGATTACGTATATATTTTTATAAAATTTGTTTGCAAATTACATCTTTTTTACTTTACACTGTTTCTTTTATGTATATTCTATATGTATTTTATCCAGTCGTCCGATCAAGCTTTTTCCTTTTATTGGTGAGGGTAGGTGTCAATAATATCGTCCATCCCTGGGTGGCATAAACACTGTAGCTAAGCAACTGTGTTTATAATTTTTGCATAACTTAAACTAAACCAGCAGGACACATTTTAAGCTCAAACCTTGCGTTTCGAAATGTTTCTTTAAAACAAATAAACCCCATACAACAGAAAAATGAATTATATAAATTATCACTTACTGGGGGCGGGGGCCAAAATGTATTTTTTTCCCGTATATTTAAAACTGACTCAAAACTAATTCTCCAACTTCCCGTGAAGGTAGAAGCATGAAACTTTGGGAACTTGCCGAATACACTATTATGACGATAATTTGTGAAAAAGAATGTAAACATTTCCACTCATGGGTGGCCGGGAGCCCCAAAACCGGTTTTTCCTTTATGGGCTAAATAAAACTGAATCAACACCAATTCCTCATATTCCCGAGTAGGTAGAACCATGAAAATTTGGAAAGTCGTTAAGTACCCTCCCGCAATGGTAACAGTCGAAACAAAATATATAATTATCACTAACTGGGGGGGGGCGGGCGGGGGCCCAAAGGTAGTTTTTTTCTTAAATGAGCTATATAAATCAGGCTCATCATTCAATCTCTCATTTCCTGTGTAGGTAGAAGCATGAAACTTTGGGAAGTTGTTATGTACCCTCCCAAAATGTTAACTGGCTAAACATTAATAAAAATTATCACTCACTGAGTGGTCAGAGGGCTGAATGTATTTTTTAAATATATAAAACAGACTCATCAATAATTCTCAAACTTACCGTGTAAGTAGAAGAATGAAACTTTGGGAACATTTTGAGTACCCTCGCGCGATGGTAAAAGGCGAAAAAAATATATAAAAATTTTCACTCACTAGGGGCCTTGGGCCAAAATGTAGGTTTTTTCCTAATATGAGCTATATAAAACAGACTCAGCATTAAATATCCAATTTCCCGTGTAAATAGGAGCATGAAACTTTGGGAAGTTGTTGAGAACTCTCCCGCAATGATAACATACGAAAAAAAAATTAAATTATCAGCTCGATCATCATCATCATCATCAGTCCCGTGACCGTTGCGGTCGTCGGGGGGAGCGGATGGACACATCAACAGATAACGATCTCCACATATGCCTATTTTGAGCGGCGGCCAATAATTCATGGAATTTCATCCCTGTCAATTTCTTTATGTTGTCCAGCCAGCTTTACCGTTGTCGACCTCTTCGCCGGCCCCCTTCTACAGTGCATTGAAGGATAATTTTTGTCAGGGTATCATGTCGCAGTACATGACCAAACCATGCCATCTTGCTTCTCTTAATTGTTGTTACGATTGTTTCTTGATGATCCGTAATAGAGTTGATTTGGTCCCAGACATATTCATTGGTCTTATGTTCTAAATATGAGATCTGGAGAATTTTCCTCATGCATTTGTTTTCAAATGCCTGCAGCTTGCTTTCAGCTCGATAGAATGCAAATAAACAGTTTTGTACGCTTCTACAGAAAGTACCTTATTTTAAACCCGGGATAAGCCGGGTACTTGCCCATATAGCATACACATAAGCAGCATTTGTTGTCTGTCTGTCGTCTGTCTGGATGTTCCCTATTAACTCAAGATCCAAACAACCAAATAACGTGAAATTTGGTACACGTACACAAAATTATACCGGAAAGGTTATTAAACAGTTTCGTTCCATATATATAAGATACTGGGGGCCGGGGGCCCAAAATGTAGTTTTTCCTAATATGAGCTCTATAAAAAAATTGAACTGCCAAAAATGTTATCAATCACATTGCTTTATGTTAAATGTACCCTTTATTGCATGCAAATATACAGTACTGTACCCTTTATTGCATGCAAATTTAAAACCCGGGCAAAGTTTCTCCTTTTATTGGTGAGGGTAGGAGTCAATAATATCGTCCATCCCTGTGTGGCATAAACACTATAGCTTAGCAGCTGTGTTTATACTTTTTGCATAACTTAAACTATACCAGCAGGGTAAATTTTAAGCTCAAACCTTGCGTTTCGAAATTTTTCTTTAAAACAAATAAACCCAATACACACCTGACATAAACCTTAATATTCACATAAATATTCCTTTATATATTGTTATTTGGCGTGTCCGTGTGAGGCCCCGGGGTATCTAATAAAATAAATTATTGCAAATTAAGACGAAAAATAATACATATTTTGGTGTCGAGATTAACAAGAAGGCGTTTCTAGCTTGATATGTCTCACTTTACAGTCACATATTTTTTTGTTAACGCAATGTGCTGTATTATTGGTTGTCAGAGTTGCCAGATCAGCTGAAAGACCTGAGCAAAGGCAATCACGTCTCCAGGAAGATCAGGTCCGCCACAGACTTGCTAGATCAGCTGAAAGACCTATTCAGCATGTGGCACGTCTTCTTGGCTTAAGAAAACAGAGAAATGTTGCCATCACTTTGAAATGGAAAGCCCACATGCATGATGGTTTCATGTACAACCCATCATATGACTATGAAAGCAACAATCTTCTTGACATTGGCTGAATGGCAAATGTTTGTCTAAAGTGTAGTGCACTTAAGTGGAAAGGAGAAACTCCAGGCATGTGCTGCTCCAGTGGTAAAGTCAAACTGCCACCAATTCTAAAGCCACCAGAACCATTGTGCAGTCTGTTGAATGGTGAAACTGCACAATCAAAGGCCTTTGTGAAACATATTAGACTATTCAATAATATGTTTGCCATGACTTCCTTCAAGTCTAATGTTGTCGTGAATAATGGGTGGACACCAACATTCAAGGTCCAAGGCCAAGTGTACCACCATGCTGGACCTCTTCATCCAGTCAATGCTGTAGACAGCAAATATCTCCAGATTTACTTCTTGGGAGAAGATGAGCAAGTGCAAAGACGACTGGATTTGCTTGACAGTCCTGTTGACAGAAACATTGTCCTCAAACTGCAAAGAATTCTGCATCAGCATAACAGCTATGTGAGGTCATTTAAAATGGCTGCTGAGATTATGGATAACACTCAAGTGGACTACAAAATCAAACATTCTGGCAAAGCACCATTAAAGGAACACAAAGGCAGATTCAATGCACCATCTGTTAGTGAAGTGGCCATCATGATTGCAGGAGAGCTAGGTGATCGTAGGGACATTGTGCTGCATTCAAGAAGTTGCTCACAAATGCCACTTCAAAGGATTCAAGACACTCGCAGGTCATATGATCCACTTCAGTACCCTCCGCTATTCGTTAGAGGAGAAGATGGCTATGATTTGAACATAAAAGATGTAAACAAGGCCACAAGCAATGACTACTATGCATATCGCATGATGCAAAGAGTCAATGAATTTAATACACTCCTCAGATGCCCGCGCCTTTTCCAGCAATACATAGTGGATATGTATGCTAAGGTTGAGAATGAGAGTTTGCGTTTCATCAGACTAAACCAAACAAAACTTAGAGCTGAGGACTATGGTGTACTATTAGAGGCAGTAAGGAATGACAACAATGTGACTTCTGAAAATCTTGGCAAATTAGTGTGCTGCCTTCATCCTTCAGTGGAGGGCCCCGTTACATGCATGACTATGCACAGGATGGAATGACCTATGTACGTCATAGAGGCACGACTGATCTCTTCATCACTTTCACCTGTAACCCAAGCTGGCCAGAGATAACAGTTGAATTGCTTCCAGAATAAGTGTCAGCAGATCGTGTTGACTTGGTTGCCAGGGTGTTTCAACAAAAAGTTAATAAAATGATGCATGTCATCAAGGATGTTCAAGTGTTTGGAAAAGTAGCCTGCTTCATGTATTCCATTGAGTGGCAGAAGCGAGGACTGCCACACATGCATCTTTTGTTTTGGTTAAAGACCAAAATTCGCCCAGACCAAGTAGAAAGCATTATAAGTGCAGAAATCCCAGACAAAGAAGAAGATCCTATTCTGTACGATGTTGTCACAAAAAAACATGATTCATGGCCCTTTCTGCAATAGGAATCGCAAGGCACCGTGCATGGTTGATGTCAAGTGCAGTAAGAGGTTTCCCAGGCAAATGTGCAAGAGACACAGACAGGAGAGGATGGATATCGCCGCCGAAAACCAGGTGATGGTGGCCATGTTGCCCCTGGTAGAGCACCCGAATCTGGAATGTTGGAGGATGTTGATAACTCTTGGGTTGTACCCTATTCTCCATTACACTGCAGAATCTTCAAAGCACACATAAATGTGGAGTACTGCAACTCAGTCAAAAGCATCAAGTACATTTGCAAGTATGTTACCAAGGAAGTGATGCAGCCATGTTTGATGTCGCAAATGAAATGCCGAACAGGCTTGATGAGGTTACCAATTATCAACAAGGACGATACATTAGTAGCAGTGAGGCAGTGTGGCGCCTGCTCAACTTTCCCATCCATCAAAGGTATCCAACAGTTGTTCACTTGGCAGTACATCTTGAAGGAGGCCAAGAGTATACTATAAACCAGGACAGCCAACAGCACATTTGACTGACACTCCACCAAAGACTACATTAACAGCCTTTTTTATCTCTGCAAAACAGATCCTCTTGCAAAAACATTGCTGTATTCTGAAGTGCCTAGACATGTTCGCTGGGATGCCAGTCAAAAGGTCTGGCAAATAAAAAAAAAGGTGTACCTCTTGCAGACTTCCCAGGATATGTGACAGACAATGCCTTGGGAAGAGTGTACACTGTGCATCCTCACAACAGAGATGCATTTCACATGCGCCTTCTGTTGCACCATGTTGGAGGACCTATTTCATTTGAAGATCTCAAAACTGTTATTGTGAGAGATGAGGATGGTGACATCCTTGAAATTAAGCCATGCAGCACATACACTGTTAAATGTACCATTTTATTGCATGCAAGTAAACAGTTT
>CALYLW010000955.1:295584-337176 GCA_944989445.1 Ampullaceana balthica | reverse complement strand
ACCCGGGAGAAGCCGGGTACAAAACCTATTTTAAACCCGGGAGAAGCCGGGTACTTGCCCCTAGTATATCTATATATATAATTCTCTTCGTGGTCGGACCATACGAGACAATCTGCAAGTATGTTCAACAGATACTAATTTTAGAAAGCAGCGCACCAAATTACTCCACCAATGCATCAAAAGGTGTGCAAATCAAATATGCGCTTAAAAAAAAATGACGTAATTGTTTTCGCTGATATTTTTATCTTCTTATCTATATAATTCTCTTCGTGGTCGGACCCTGCGAGACAAGCTGCAAGTATGTTCAACAGATACTAATTTTAGAAAGCAGCGCACCAAATTACTCCCCCAATGCATCAAAAGGTGTGCAAATCAAATATGCGCTGTAAAAAAAATTATATGACGTAATTGTTTTCGCTGATATTTTTATCTTCTTATCTATATAATTCTCTTCGTGGTCGGACCCTGCGAGACAAGCTGCAAGTATGTTCAACAGATACTAATTTTAGAAAGCAGCGCACCAAATTACTCCACCAATGCATCAAAAGGTGTGCAAATTAAATATGCGCTGTAAAAAAAAATTATATGACGTCATTGTTTTCGCTGATATTTTAATTTTGTAAAAAGGGAACAAAAGTTATAAAATACTTTGTGTACATTTCAGAAAATTTAATATTTCGTATTTATCAAACAAGGACAAGTTAGTTGGGATTTTGAAAAAGGTGGGCGCCGTAGGCGCCCTAAAAAGTGCATTTTTTAAAAATAAATAGATTTCAGCTGAACACTTCCGTCATTTTTTACGGGTGATACGCCGCGGGTCTCTCCAGAGTTCCTTCTTTTCATTCACTCACAGACGTTTGCCCAAACCCACCCCATTTTGACAACTGTGTCTTTCAGTAAGTCTTCACCCGTCACTAAATCATTAGCGGCGTATGCTACGCCGCGGGTCAGCTAGTAATAGAAACAAGTGAAGTGTCTATGTCTATGAGAAGCAAGACCTAGACAAACGGATCGGATGAATCAATCATATTTTGTAATCAACGCTCGCATTTCATATAATAAAAAGTCGTAATCAAGTTGTATCAAATGTCTTTCTCGTGTTGTGTGAAAAAAAAATAATAACTTGGTAAACCAGAACTAGCCGCAATCATTGAGCTGACCTCGCCTCTATTACTGGGGCCTAACTATTGTGTATGAGACCAGGGGCAGGAAACCTTGGAGTGGGTAAGGTGGCTGTTCAGTTTTGTGATTGAGCGTTGCACCGTGGACCCAAATCATCTAGAATTACTGCCTGGAAGGGAATAGCGTCCATACGAGGTCGTCCGAGGGGAGATGAGCAATGTACGGGGAAATAACCCGAGTGCTCTTTATTAAATGGACATAACAAATTATGACCGAATGAACGTGTGTTGCCAATGGTTAGTTATTTCAAGAACTCTAAGACTAATTTATCTTGGATTCTCAAACGGTCTAACAGGTCATCGAGGTTGTTTGACAGGCAATGGGAATGTGTTGACAATGACAGGAGACAAATACTTGTCGCTGTGTTATTCTGTTTCAAGTAAACTTCTAACCCCCTCCCCCCGTATCTTCTTCCATAGTTACAGCATGAATCCATTTTTTACTCAGGTTACAATACAAAATATTTGACAACTCCAACTATGTGACAAGTCCAGACATTTGACAACTCAAAAGATTTGACAACTTCATTATATTTGACAACTCCAATTATTTCAAAACTAAATCTCAGCAAATATTGGTAACGTGATTTTCATATATTACAAACAGTTGCCAATATCGGAAACGTTTGGTCCAACACGGGCGTATTCAGTTATAGCACATTTCTAATCTCATACATCTAGTCTTCCTTCATACAGCTATCTCTAACCTCTTACAGCTAGTCTCTAACCTCTTACAGCTTGTCTCTAACCTCTTACAACTAGTCTCTAACCTCTTACAGCTTGTCTCTAACCTCTTACAGCTAGTCTCTAAACTCTTACAGCTAGTCTCTAACCTCTTACAGCTAGTCTCTAACCTCTTACAGCTAGTCTCTAACCTCTTACAGCTTGTCTCTAACCTCTTACAACTAGTCTCTAACCTCTTACAGCTTGTCTCTAACCTCTTACAACTAGTCTCTAACCTCTTACAGCTTGTCTCTAACCTCTTACAGCTTGTCTCTAACATCTTACAGCTAGTCTCTAACCTCTTACAGCTAGTCTCTAACCTCTTACAGCTAGTCTCTAACCTCTTACAGCTAGTCTCTAACCTCTTACAGCTAGTCTCTAACCTCTTACAGCTTGTCTCTAACCTCTCACAGCTAGTCTCTAACCTCTTACAGCTTGTCTCTAACCTCTTACAGCTTGTCTCTAACCTCTTACAGCTAGTCTCTAACCTCTTACAGCTAGTCTCTAACCTCTTACAGCTAGTCTCTAACCTCTTACAGCTAGTCTCTAACCTCTTACAGCTAGTCTCTAACCTCTTACAGCTAGTCTCTAACCTCTTACAGCTAGTCTCTAACCTCTTACAGATAGTCTCTAACCTCTTACAGATAGTCTCTAACCTCTTACAGCTAGTCTCTAACCTCTTACAGCTAGTCTCTAACCTCTTACAGCTAGTCTGTAACCTCTTACAGCTAGTCTCTAACCTCTTACAGCTAGTATCTAACCTCTTACAGCTTGTCTCTAACCTCTTACAGCTTGTCTCTAGCCTCTTACAACTTGTCTTTAGCCTCTTACAGCTTGTCTTTAGCCTCTTACAGCTTGTCTCTACCCTCTTACAGCTAGTCTCTAACCTCTTACAGCTAGTCTCTAACCTCTTAAAGCTAGTCTCTAACCTCTTAAAGCTAGTCTCTAACCTCTTACAGCTAGTCTCTAACCTCTTACAACATGCCTCTAACCTCTTACAACTTGTCTCTAACCTCTTACAGCTAGTCTCTAACCTCTTACAGCTAGTCTCTAACCTCTTAAAGCTAGTCTCTAACCTCTTAAAGCTAGTCTCTAACCTCTTACAGCTAGTCTCTAACCTCTTAAAGCTAGTCTCTAACCTCTTACAGCTAGTCTCTAACCTCTTACAACATGCCTCTAACCTCTTACAACTTGTCTCTAACCTCTTACAGCTAGTCTCTAACCTCTTACAGCTAGTCTCTAACCTCTTACAACTAGTCTCTAACCTCTTACAGCTAGTCTCTAACCTCTTACAGCTAGTCTCTAACCTCTTACAGCTAGTCTCTAACCTCTTACAGCTAGTCTCTAACCTCTTAAAGCTAGTCTCTAACCTCTTAAAGCTAGTCTCTAACCTCTTACAGCTAGTCTCTAACCTCTTACGGCTAGTCTCTAACCTCTTACAGCTAGTCTCTAACCTCTTACAGCTAGTCTCTAACCTCTTAAAGCTAGTCTCTAACCTCTTACAGCTAGTCTCTAACCTCTTACAGCTATTCTCTAACCTCTTACAGCTAGTCTCCAACCTCTTACAGCTTGTCTCTAACCTCTTACAGCTTGTCTCTAACCTCTTACAGCTAGTCTCTAACCTCTTACAGCTAGTCTCTAAGTTCTTACAGCTAGTCTCTAACCTCTTACAGCTTGTCTCTAACCTCTTACAGCTAGTCTCTAACCTCTTAAAGCTAGTCTCTAACCTCTTACAACTTGTCTTTAGCCTCTTACAGCTTGTCTCTAACCTCTTACAACTTGTCTTTAGCCTCTTACAGCTAGTCTCTAGCCTCTTACAACTTGTCTCTAGCCTCTTACAGCTAGTCTCTAGCCTCTTACAGCTAGTCTCTAACCTCTTACAGCTAGTCTCTAACCTCTTACAACATGACTCTAACCTCTTACAACATGACTCTAACCTCTTACAACTAGTCTGTAATCTCTTACAACTAGTCTGTAATCTCATATACCTACCCCTCTGATATTTTACAGCAAACATCTAATCTCTTACAAAACGTCTCTAACCTCTTGTAAACGTCTCAAATCCCTTACATCATGACTTTAAAATATTTTGACGTTCCCAATCTCCTAAAGAAGGTCTCTATCTCTTATATAGGTTTGTAATCTCTTATAACAAGTCTGATCCCTTACAGCAAGTCTCTCATCTTTTACGTGCCCATAAATCTACTATAACACGTCCTAATCTCTTACATCATATAGCTAATCTATTAAAACACATACTTTATCTTTAACAATATGTCTCTATTCTTTGAAAGCGTGTCTCTAATCTTAATTGCAAAAATGTATACCTTTAAATTTTTTGGAATCGATTATTCTCTTGCCGGATAAACTATTTTGTAACGTATAAAACAATAATTGTTTTATTAGACTGCAATGACGAGAACGAGTTGCAATTTTTAATTTACAATTATTGAAATTTCAATGGGTAATGTGCATAAAAATGCCAAAGTACTGTACGTATTTGCGTTGGTTTAAATTGGAAAAAATTAATTTAATGTCTTTGCAAATTTAAAGTTATATAATAGAACACCTATCATTATCAAATATAGAACATTTCGTAAAACATTCATATTTTGGTCATGTTATCTACAATATTTAACATGTTTTCATTACAAAACTGGGTTATTTATTCAGATAAAAGTTTCTCACATCTAATACTTATAACTTCTGTGGTCTTTTAGTAATAATCTATCTAATCTTCAGTAAGAGCTTCTCTACTCATTCAGCAAACTTTCTACCATCATACAATACGTTTAACTCTGGGGTTTCAAAATATTTAGTGATCGTTCACGGTGACAAGCAGACCTTAACCCCGGGTAAAAAGATCATCAGCTGGACTTCAAAATTAAGTCATAGTTCAAAGTTCAAAGTGTAGTGTTATGGAGTGTGATTTACGACATGCTCATGATTAAAACTAATTTAAATGATCGTAAAATCTACACACAAAGTATATTTTTATATTGTTTTCCACGTATAAATACAATTTCCTTACAATTACACTCGCGTTTTTTTCATTTGGTTTTGTTTGTTACTATGCCTAAGATCGTATCTTCGAATTTTCGTAAGCTGAATAGTCGTTAATAGGAGGTAACCTGTAAACCTGTTCAAGACAAGCCACATAATTTGACAAATAGTATGAAATAGAGTTTGTCTTCAAAATTAAAATTTCTGTTAGTAAAACTAAAAGTGTACTAAGAACATTTTGCAAACGAACATGAAAAGTGATCAAATCATAGAAATTTTATCAGCAAAATGCAAAATTTAAAAATGATTGATTTGCTTGCACCACTTCACTGATTAATCCTTGAACATTAGCAAACATACCGGTCAAAGCCAATGTAAATATATAATAATATAATACACGATGAAAATTATAAACTAATGCAAATTAAGAATTAGATCGATATGTTGACGCGAAAAGAATGGTTAGAAAAATTAAATCAATTATTTCTATAGTCCTTTAATAACAGATTAAATGATTAAACTTCTGTTTGAAGTTTTTTAAAATAGTATTTCTCTGTTGAGCCGTAAATTTTTAACAAAATTCTGCGGAGTTTAATCCTTAATTGCCACAGCTTGCTGAATTCTTGATGAAACACTCAATAGGTTCTCTCGTTAATGTATTCATGTTATTCAATAGTTCAGATTAATTAAGCGATAAATTTTCCTTCGGTAAAAATTTCTATGCATGCAATAGAACTAATTAAACAAACACGAATAATACGGTTGGTTAACTTTTCAGTTTTATTCATTGTTGGAAGTTGAAATACACAAAGAACAAAACTTGAGAGCTTTGTGAGTAATTTACTGATTAGCCCAACGGCAGACAAATGAAAACATGAATTTGTGAATAAGGACACTTGATAAAATCATACTATGTTCTTTATGAACACACACAAAACCATTACATAATTTTCATTTAATTTTAAGAGATTTTTAAGTTGGTTACTCCATGCATTTATTTTTGGAGATCATTAAAATGAACATATATCTAAAAATAAAACATGTTCAGGTCAAAGGTCTTTTCCAGAAAACTTTCGTTTACCTAAAACCTATATTAAGAATTACACTATAAGCATCTTATTGCAGGGGCAGATTAAGACTGCACGGGGCCCCTGGCTGCAATTCAAACTGGGGCCCTATCCAGCCAGCGTCTCTTTCAATAAAATGATTGCTCGCAGCTAATATAAGTCTGTTACTTGTTACTAAATAGTCCATTGGTTCCTTGCTCATAATTTGTCTGTACTAAGGGATTGGATTCATTAACACGAAGATCTAATTGTTTGCCGGCATCCTAAAATTGAGTGGGAAAAGATAATTTTTAAAAAAAAAGACAAATGAAAAATAAATACATTCTACCGCTAGGAATGGAACCAGCCACCGCTTGCGCTACAGGTCAACACGCTGCTACAAGACCAGCAGATCCTGACAAATTGGTAAATTTAAAAGATATAAATAGTATTTATTAATATTTTCTCTTATGGAGCGTATCAAATTAAGTGTTTCGATTACTAAGGCTATCGGGTCCGAAAAGCGGTAAGATTAATAGTAAAGCGGTAAGATTAATAGTAATAGATAAGATTTTTATTATTTTATTTAATTGATGATATTTTTACGGATTCATGCAAACATGTGTCCACCTATATTATAGAATATACTAAATTTGGGGGGGCCCCTAAATCATTGGGGGCCCCTGGCTTTAGCCCGTTCAGCCCCCCCTCCCCTTTTAATCCGCCATAGTATTATTCTCCCAAAACCATCCGAGGGCCTGACTGGACAACAAAATTCTTTGAAGTTTTTCAGCATGTCAAATTGAACAAGTGACAGCAGAGCTGACTCGCTAGCATCACAAGCACTGTGTCCCCTAGCATTCCAGGCAACGACTTCCCTAGCGATCCAGGCAATGACTCCCCTAGCGTCATATACAGAGTACCCCATAGCGTCACAAACACGGTCTCCCCGAACATCCCAGGCAATGACACCCTTAGCATCACAGGCAATGACTCCCTAGCGTAATAAACACTGACTCCCTTAGCGTCACAGACATTGACTCCCTAGCATCACAAGCACTTTGTCCCCTAGCGTTCCAGGCAATGACTCCCCTAGCGCTCCAGGCAATGACTCCCCTAGCTTTCCAGGCAAGGACTCCATAGCGACACAAACAATTACTCCCCAAGTGTCACAGGCACTGACTCCCTAGCGTCACAGACATCGAATCCCCCAGCGGCACATATCTATCAAAACATAACTTAGCAAAAAACAAGTACTTCACTAACCCATAGTAAGGACAATGATCATACACGGTGTGCCCCCAAATAACCCAAGTCTCCATCAACATCGCAGACCTTGAGTTGAGTTATAACAAGTTGGTTCATTAGGTCAATCAATAAAACACAAGTGGCCGTTCGCGCTATTTGTTCACGTATTTTATCTTAGTCATCAGTGTTGGACCAATGTTTAAATGACATATTTAATACAACACTCGGCTTCCCTTGAACATGCGCACTCTACGGGTATCGATCGCATCTAATCAATACTTTCATATATTCGTTAAAATCACTTGTGGGGGCTCTGAGGACAAACCAACTAATTGGGGTACCTCATGTCAAGTATTGTTAGGAATGATGTCATCGAAGTGTTCTATTAATGTTACTTCAAACATTGTTTCGTTACACATTGATTTTCCGAAGTCTGGACTTATCGGTACGGCGAAAATAATATTTATATGTCCACAGTCATGACATATTGCTAGATTCCACTTATAATGATGTTGTATCACGTGTTGCTATTTATTCCCCGATGGGAAAATGGTTGATGACATTCTTCGAGAGTTCTTCCACAGAAATAACAGTTACATGAAATGGGGGGGGCATTATTCCAGGGGGAATCACTCCAGCATCAGGAGTTATGGGCCGCAGCAGTAAGTTTCATTAAGTGCTCAGACGCGTGTGTGATACTTGTCTGTATCCCTGGGTGTTTTCCAGCCTTGAGCCGTTCTCCCAGAAAGGAAATTCGGTTGCTGTCTAATGTGAGACTAGACCACGCTTTTACTAGCTGCCCACTCACATGTCTATTTATAGCAACATCTCATGAACTAATAATGTGTCGATGGAGGTCTAATTCCCATACGTTTATCTACACGTTTCAGAAATGAATGCTGGGTCTCAAACAGTGTTTCTTGGTGCGCGGCCGCGCGGCAGCGCATACATATATGACCGACGCCGCACAGCAGTTTAGAATAACCGCACAGTAAATTTTGTAAAAAATATTGCACACAAAAAATGGATAATGTGCAGCTTTGCACATGCGTTTTTGTTAATTTGCACACGAACCAACGAACCTTAGAGGGGACATTGGTCTCAACCCAGGTCCTGGTGTCGGACAAAATGGTTGTTAACTTATGAAAAATTCTTAATAATTTTTATTTTATCAAAACTACAATCTCTGAATCAGACTGGTTATAGCCAACATAAATCTGAATACTAATCTCAGTCTAAAAACTTTATGCATTTAGCAGACAAACTGTACATATCCGATTGAATGTACGGATTTACATGGATGTCTCGTTTCAACCATTGTAAAAATAATTGAACGCCTGCTTCAGAGACATTACTATCTGAATCATAACACATTCCAGACCGGAACTCATCTCTAACAACAACATCTTCTCTTCCTGTCCTATCGACTAGTCTAAAACAGGGATCACAATTCTAACTTTCCACGAGACAAATATTAAGAAAATAACTAATGTTAGCCTCGCCTCCTCCCCCATCCCCCCAACACACGCACAAAAACATATTTCCTCCCTTGATTTTTATTATCTTTGTGAGAAGCAGCTACTATCTATTCAATGAAGCTAACACAATAGCACGTCCCTTCATTTCCTACGTTGTAAAGACATCCATAACTGAAATATCTACCTACTCAAACGCTTTCCTTTAATTACTTAGAATTTTTCCTTACATCACTGCATCATTGTCACTAACATCCGCCACGCTATAGGATTCTCAAATATTTCTTAATTTATTGCTAGAAACTTTGCTCCATGAAATCTCCGTGAAGACTGGGAAAAGGTTGTGTCGTGCACAACTGGGATGAATTTTATTTTGTAATTAGTTTTTAAAAAAAAAGTTTATATATGAAGACGAAAAAGGGGACGGTCGAAAGTGAAGATAAATGTTTATCGTTTGTATTATGGTCTCTTGGTCTAGGACAATCCTATTAGATAAAAGCACTAACAGGCTCTTAGCGACAGATTCATCTGCCAGATACTCAACGTAATTTTGTAGATTGCCGTATTTTGAAATTAAAAATAGAATAACTGTACGTTTAAAATTATTTTTAAAATATTTATTTGAAACAGATTAGTAAACAGAAAACGCAAACTTTGGTATAGTTCAGGGGTCTCCAAACTTTTCTGCCGGAGGACCGCCTATGGCCCGCAGGCAGTAGTTTGGAGACCCCTGGTCTAGTTTCACTCTTCTTGAACAACCTGAATCGCCACAGGTCCGATTGACAAAACATAGTGAGCTCAGTACAAAGTTGTTCATTGCTACAATAAAGGTGTGTATGATAATCTCAGCGATAAAACAAAACAAACTTTATAACTAGTGATCGTTAGTCACATGGCAATACATGAATGAGGATCTTTCTGGCAAATTGACGGTATCACATGGCAATACATGAATGAGGATCTTTCTGGCAAATTGACGGTATCACATGGAAATACATAAATGAGGATCTTTCTGGCAAATTGACGGTATCACATGGCTATACATAAATGAGGATCTTTCTGGCAAATTGACGGTATCAACACATTGACGCCTAGTTGCATCTGATACATTCTAAGTCTATTTTTAGCATGTACTTTTACCTCGCAACAGAGAAACACAAAGTAGAGAACTACAAATAAACTTTACAATATCCTTAACACAGTGTGATCGAACTTCACAATCACACACACACTTAACAGTGCATCATAAACTTCACAGTCAATTACAAACATTACATTGTGGTACGATTTTCAAAATCGAATACAAACCTCACAACCTGACACAAACCTCACAACCTGACACAAACCTCACAACCTGACACAGACCTCACACACAACCTGACACAAATCTCACAACCTGACACAAACCTCACAACCTGACACAAACCTCACAACCTGACACAAACCTTAGACACAACCTGACACAAACCTCACAACCTGACACAAACCTACCAACCTGACACAGACCTCACACACAACCTGACACAGACCTCACACACAACCTGACACAAATCTCACACACAACTTGACACAAACCTCACAACCTGACACAAACCTCACAACCTGACACAAACCTCAGACACAACCTGACACAAGCCTCACAACCTGACACAAACCTCACAACCTGACACAAACCTCACAACCTGACACAAACCTCAGACACAACCTGACACAAACCTCACAACCTGACACAAACCTCAAAACCTGACACAAACCTTACAACCTGACACAAACCTCACACACAACCTGACACAAACCTCACAACCTGACACAAATCTCACAACCTGACACAAATCTCACAACCTGACACAAACCTCAAAACCTGACACAAACCTTACAACCTGACACAAACCTCACACACAACCTGACACAAACCTCAAAACCTGACACAAACCTCACAACCTGACACAAATCTCACAACCTGACACAAACCTCACAACCTGACACAAACCTCACAACCTGACACAAACCTCACAACCTGACACACACCTCACACACAACCTGACACAAACCTCACAACCTGACACAAACCTCACAACCTGACACAAACCTCACAACCTGACACAAACCTCACAACCTGACACAAACCTCACAACCTGACACAAACCACACAACCTGACACAAACTGCCCCTTGTTCCAGGTAACTGTGTCCTTGCCTCAGATAACTTATTGGTTACTCTCAAAACTTTTTCTCGCTTCAGGTGGCAAGCCCCCTATTCCCCGTGGCACGCCCCCTATTCCACGTAGCTGTCTCCATCAGCTTCTGATTGACTATTGATCTTGGCATATAGAGCCGTGAAATGTACGGTGTTGTCAAGGGCCCAATGAAATAATTATAAATGTCAACATGGGTTTCGTTGTTTTAATGTTGATGGCAACAGAGTTATTGTCCCTTTAAGTCAATATACTTCTATGTAGTATCTGTACACTAACTTTAAAAATAATAATGATGTCTTATAACGAAACAAAGGAATCATTTTGGATACACGTTTAAAAAGGAAATTTGTTGATTTATTGGGTTTTAAAGAGATTTTTAACGACGTGTTTTGTTAATGTAGGAATAGTTAAAGACTAGTCTTTGAATTATAATTTTATGCTTCAATACATATTGAAACTTCAATTATGTTACGCCTATATTGTTAAAATTAATCCCATTCGATAATAAATCCTCAATCAAGTACAACACTCATAGACCTAAATAATAAGAGTATCGACACAAAAGTTATAATTAAAGTAATCGAAGACGAAACGAGTTTTTGAAAGATACGTGTGAGTACAAGAACGCTAAATCTATTTCAACATGACCTAAAGATACGTGTGAGTACCAGAACGCTAAATCTATTTCAACATGACCTAAAGATACGTGTGAGTACAAGAACGCTAAATCTATTTCAACATGACCTAAAGATACGTGTGAGTACAAGAACGCTAAATCTATTTCAACATGACCTAAAGATACGTGTGAGTACCAGAACGCTAAATCTATTTCAACATGACCTAAAGATACGTGTGAGTACAAGAACGCTAAATCTATTTCAACATGACCTAAAGATACGTGTGAGTACCAGAACGCTAAATCTATTTCAACATGACCTAAAGATACGTGTGAGTACCAGAACGCTAAATCTATTTCAACATGACCTAAAGATACGTGTGAGTACAAGAACGCTAAATCTATTTCAACATGACCTAAAGATACGTGTGAGTACCAGAACGCTAAATCTATTTCAACATGACCTAAAGATACGTGTGAGTACCAGAACGCTAAATCTATTTCAACATGACCTAAAGATACGTGTGAGTACCAGAACGCTAAATCTATTTCAACATGACCTAAAGACATTGTTTATTAGAATGAGACATAAAAACTTTATCAACATTTAAATCTCTAATAAAAACGCAGGACTAATCACAAACCATAGATAAGCGTAGGGCGCAATAATCTTCTGTATAGAAGGAGTGTCTGTAAACAGATAAGATAAGATAAGATAAAAAACTGAACCAAAGGCATTTAAAACAGCCGCGTCAAGAAACAATCAAAATAATAACAGTAAGACAGACCGCTGAGTGCAAATTAAAAACATGCAATATGCACACATTTGATATACCGGACAGTCGTTTAGTAGCATGCATGAGTATATAAGAGATCAGTCTTGTGTGTCGTTATATGGAAGTCCTTAAGACCAAACCGTTATTTTTCTGTCTATCTCAGTTTTCTTACGTTCTGCTTATGTGAACCTCTTAAAACAATTCCTTACAGTCTTATAGCATTCGCACAGCTGCAGGGAAATAATCTTAGGGTGTTATGGCCTTTCCAAGATTGTAAAATTTCATGATTACTTTGAGATAAAGTTTACGAATCTTCTTCAAAGGCAACAATTTCATCAGGTATGCAGGTCCCCAATGGTTCTCGAGTTATTCACTTAAAACGGATGATAGAGTTTATCTTCTGATATAACTTTATCCAAACTCAAGGTGTAATGGATGTCAAAGAAAAGAAAAAAATAGGATCATGAAAGTAGAATCCAAAAGGTATCGGGTCCATATATTCCGCACATATTCCGCACATTCTTTGAGGCTTGCTTTAAGGCAACAGAAAATGATTGTCAGATAGTTATCTACAATCTTGTATAATAATTGATAACTATCCCCGGCATAATTACCACCGGCGTGGTGATCAGTGATAGCTAGTTGGACGATAATTTCTATATGACGTCATTGCCTATTATCCTATTTTCTCCCTTCCTTTCCACGAGAAGCACTTCCCCCATGTTTTAAAATTGAAGATCTAACAACAGTTAACAGGTTTCTAAGACTAAACTTTGTTTTTTCTTTCTTTATTTTTTAACGCCTTCTTGATGAGATGACGTCAGATTATATTTAGCTTAGTCCTATTTTAATAACTGTCCCCTTCCTGGTGTAATAAATAAAAAATCTATTAATTTTACATCGCTTTGACGAAACAAGTTCATTTGAAACCAAGCGAGTTATTTTTACAGATAAAAATCCATGTATAAATGTATTTCCCTTTGTGTTTGTGTTCCCAGGTTACAAATAATTTTCCAGAACCGCTTTGTGGTCTCGTACCACTCTCTAAACAACGTGAGACCAGCTCTCCCTCCACATCCCGCCTACTTTCAAACCATTTTGAACAACAACAACAACATCTGTAATCTAATATCATTTCACTGAAAATATTATCCTGCAGACAGAACTTTCCAATCCTATTGATAATAAACAGCGTGATTACCTTTAGAAGGATTCATTCCTCGGACTTTCCACATGGCATATCCTTGTGATTGACACTCCGCTACACTGCTGCTAATACAGTGTCATGATTGAACACAGACGGCACGAGCACGAGCGGCACGAACGCCGTCTCAAGTCAGACGTTGATGAGCGGTTGTAGTTGTTAATCCCTTTGTTTAGCATCAGAATCATTAGACTAAATCCCCGGCATGAGTACCACCGGCGTGGTGATAGCTAGTTGGACGATAATTTCTATATGACGTCATTGCTTATCATATTTTCTCCCTTCCTTTCCATGAGAGGCACTACCCCCGTGTTTTTAAATTGAAGATCTATGAACAGTTGAGAGGTTTCTAGGACTTTAAAAAAAAATTCTCTTTTTATTTTTAATCGCCTTCTTGATGAGATGACTTCAGTCTATATTTAGCTTAGTCCGATTTTAATAGCGTAAAAGTTGTTTTGACGAATAACCAAGATTTCTTGATACTGAAATAGGTGGAAATAGATAGTCTCCCTTGATCCAGACACTGCAACAAGAAAGAAATAATACTATGATTTAAATGTATGAAATGACAGAATTAATTAATTTAAATAACTACCCAACACACCGCTTTCGGATTAAATTGAACTCATTCAACTTGCTCTGGTTTTCATAATCATATTATCATTACAACGACCAACAATGTTCTCGATAAACAAGATACCTGGTAAACGACTTATCCCATAAACAATGTATCATAAAACGTAAAATATATATTAAAAAACAACTAATAAACAAACAAAAACAAACAAACAAACAGAAAAAAATCAGATAAACAAGTTTTCCGTATATAATAACTTTCTAAACGGAAACCCCCAACTCCTCTGCCACTGAACACCAAACCCAAATGATATATTGGGGTGACCGATCGAGAAAAGAATTCTGAGAATAAAAAGCATCTCTGACAACACACAAACCCATTGTCCTCGTAGAGATGTTTCAGTGCTGCGATCAAATTCATTCAGTCTGTGTCAACGGGACTAATTTTACCCTTACAAGGGAAGGCATTGCCCTTTATTATTATTATATTTAATCTTCTAATCTATTTCCACTGTTATGTGTCTAGGGGTGAAGGTCACTCAATAAATTCAACTCAAGCACGGGTTGAAGTTACAATGCCATTAAATACGTGGACTTTAAATTACAAATGTGTATAAAGCTGGTCTATTTGCCAACACGACGCATAAGATAATATGTCAAAATCTTCAAGACTTGTGCTAAACTTAGATTTATAAAAATTTCATCGCAGATACATGAGTTGTGCTGAAGCTAACATGAGTTGTGCTGATGCTAACATGAGTTGTGCTGATGCTAACATGAGAAGTGCGTGCTGAAGCTAACATGAGTTGTGCTGATGCTAACATGAGTTGTGCTGATGCTAACATGAGTTGTGCTGATGCTAACATGAGTTGTGCTGATGCTAACGCGAGTTGTGCTGATGCTAACGCGAGTTGAGCTGAAGCTAACATGAGTTGTGTTGATGCTAACATGAGTTGTGCTGATGCTAACATGAGTTGTGCTGATGCTAACATGAGTTGTGCTGATGCTAACATGAGTTGTGCTGATGCTAACATGAGTTGTGCTGATGCTAACATGAGTTGTGCTGATGCTAACATGAGTTGTGCTGATGCTAACATGAGTTGTGCTGATGCTAACATGAGTTGTGCTGAAGCTAACATGAGTTGTGCTGATGCTAACATGAGAAGTGCTGAAGCTAAAATGGGTTGTGCTGATGCTAACATGAGTTGTGCTAATGTTGACACGAGGTGTGCTGAAGCTAACATGAGTTGTGCTGATGCTAACATGAGTTGTGCGTGCTGATGCTAACATGAGTTGTGCTGATGCTAACATGAGTTGTGCTGATGTAAAATGATTTGTGCTGATGCTAACATGAGGTGTGCTGATGCTAACATGTGTTGTGCGTGCTGATGCTAAAATGAGTTGCGTAGGTGCTAACGTGCGTTGTGTAGGTGCTAACGTGAGTTGTGTAGGTGCTAACATGAGTTGCGTAGGTGCTAACGTGAGTTGTGTAGGTGCTAACATGAGTTGTGTAGGTGTTAAAATGAGTTGTGTAGGTGCTAACATGAGTTGTGTAGGTGCTAACATGAGTTGTGTAGGTGCTAACATGAGTTGCGTAGGTGCTAACGTGAGTTGTGTAGGTGCTAACATGAGTTGTGTAGGTGTTAAAATGAGTTGTGCTGATGCTAACATGAGTAGTGCGTGCTGAAGCGAACATGAGTTGTGCTGATGCTAACATGAGTTGTGCGTACTGATGCTAAAATGAGTTGCGTAGGTGCTAACGTGAGTTGTGTAGGTGCTAACATGAGTTGTGTAGGTGTTAGCATTAGTTGTGCGTGCTGATGCTAAAATGAGTTGCGTAGGTGCTAACGTGAGTTGTGTAGGTGCTAACATGAGTTGCGTAGGTGCTAACATGAGTTGTGTAGGTGCTAACATGAGTTGTGCTGATGCTAATATAAGTTGTGCAGATGCTAACATGAGTTGTGCTAATGTTGACATGAGGTGTGCTGAGGCTAACATGAGTTGTGCTGATGCTAATATAAGTTGTGCAGATGCTAACATGATTTGTGCTGATGCTAACATGAGTTGTGTTGATGCTAACATGAGTTGTGTTGATGCTATCATGAGTTGTGTTGATGCTAACATGAGTTGTGTTGATGCTAACATGAGTTGTGTTGATGCTATCATGAGTTGTGTTGATGCTAACATAAGTTGAGCTGATGCTAAAGCAAAAATAAACACATCGAAATGATAGCTGGGCCGACAACAAGTTAATAGGCTATGACCACGCCTATTAATCTCATAGGGCTTACACGCCCATAGGGTGTGGTGATAGGGTGAGCACGCTCATAACTCCAATAACATGACCACGCCTACAATTCTGATAAGGGAAACGTCAAGTTCAAGGTGAAGGTTAACAGTAATGTTCAAAAAATTTTGACGATAACAAGCATAATAAGTTGAGAACCGTCATATACAAATGACACGAAAAAGACAGTAAATTCAAAAATTATTGATCGCTAAACTCACCCTTCATTTCAACAAAACCCTTTGTGTCGCACCTTGCAAGACATTTGAGTAAACTTTTTTAAAGAGAAAATCTTAATACATGCTCAAAGGTTCTAAAATTGTATCATCAAAACCTCCTGTCATTAAATATATTTAAATTTAAAATAAAATGCAATATTGATCAGATAAAATTTGCACATTTTTACATCCGGGCGATTCGTGAATTATTGACTGGCGAATCCCGGTTGAGAGCCACTGCAGTACTCACTGTCAAGCTTTACTGATCATATCTACTAATTCGTAAATAAATAATTTTCAACACAGTTGATTGTGACACTGTTCAAAGTTCAAGGTCACGTACGTGCATCTGTCAAATAGTTACAGATTTCAACGCTTTCATGAGCAATCAGCTGGGAGTGACACACTTCGACATGCCACAGATCACCCCAAGCGTGACACGTTACCTAACCTTCCTTAACCGATTCCACGTTGGTAGTGGTGTCCTAACTGTAACACACGACAATGCGCACAGGGAGAAGCGGGTTCATGGAGGTCAGTAATGAAAGTTGCAATAACATGTTTTCATGTCGTGTTGGTGGGTGTAAGTGTTATAGGTCAATGTGGGGCTATCGACGACTCCTTCAATTGATGTATAAAGGATCCGTTATGCCCCCCGGGGTCTGCGTTAAAAATGTTGGCGGGTTATTCGGGGCATTGTTTTTGAAAGTGTGATTGTAAAATTCTTTCGAGTGGGTTGCTAAGTGTATAGATGATTAAGTTAACTTCCGTCCGACAACACATTAGGAACATATCAAATTGACCTGGGCTTGTTTTTCGTTACTGTTTTATATGCACAGTAACACAAACTATTAGTATCACTGATTGACAGTGAGAAAGATTGGTATCGATGCACGGGGGAAATAACGGCATCTATAAATCAGACAAGAAAATGAAAATGTAATTAACGCCTGACTCCGCCGATCAAGCATTTTATTTATGACATGCTCAAACAAGAAGATATTGCCATCGAGTGTGAGCAGAGAGTATTAGTGACAAATGGCACGGCGTGCAGAAATATCGGCAAATGACGTCATGAACAGAACCGGATCAATAGATGAGAAAACCTGTGACGCAACAGGTCGAAATAAACGATGAGCCGTCGGTGAAAATGGATGGCCGAAATAGTTCCGGGATAAGGTTGGATAAGTGGCCGGCCTTAATTGCCGCTACCAGCGGGTGAAAGGAAACACGGGGGCTGAGGTTGTCGTCTGTAAAGGTGTTAGTAAAGACGTGTTTGGGGAAGTGGCCACCCTTGGTACTCACAGAAAAATGGGAAAATTGAAAAAAAAATGAATATGAATGATTTCCGAGGTGAAGGCGAATGGGGAAATAACGGTAACTTTGAGGAATGATAACAGTTCATCCCATCGAAAGGGAGCTCATGATTCAAATACATACGTTTTTTTTTACAAACAAAATTGAGTTCAATTGAGTTAAACAATATAATATAGTAGTACTTTTTTTAAAATTTGGCTCCAGTAAAGATTATGTAGTCCACTCATATGCATACTTTAAAGCAGTGCTTCTCAAAGTGGTGATCCGCGGACCGCTGCCGGTCCGTGGGTCATCCGCTGCCGGTCCGCAGAAGTTTTCAAGAAAGGACAGAAACATCTATATATTTAATTCACCAAAGCGAGTATGTGCAAATGAGCATGACGAATGACCCTCGCTGGGGTCAACTAATCACAGTTAACGGTTGACAAGCAAATGTAATGGAGGGGTTGGGTATGTCTTGAGACCAGCAACGCTTTTTGCATTCACTTTCGATGTTCCTTCACAGAGTACATGTATTTTTAGTGTATTGGGTATTACATTCGCCTGACATGCGGAAAGTCTTAGGTTCAAGCCCCAGCGGCACCATTTCAAAATTTAAAAAAAAATGTTTATGTTTATGCCCGTTCTTTTTTCTTAGCGAACATAAACACCGCTTCGCATGTACCGTATATACTCGCTCTATAGCCCGTTCGTTCATAAGCCGACGCACACAGACACACACTTTTGGAAGAGAAAAGTATTAAAAGTGTATAACCCACTGGCAAGCCGATTAAAGCACTCAAAATAAAACAAATAAAAATAAAATAACATTTCGCTACCACGTCAGAACAGTGAAAATAGTTCACCGGTCCCTGGTGCTAAGGGAAAATTCCTACCGGACCGCCATATTAAAAAAGCTTGAGAAGCACTGCTTTTAAGTTCCTCATTGCCCGGGATTTAGGTCATCACGAGAAAAGGGAGTAGGGATTCTTCATTTAGGGATCCCTGAATTTTGAAAAACAACTAATATAATTTATATTAACAATAGAATAATATTCAGTTTTAAAGGTTAACAGAAAACTAAAATGAAACTACAAAATAGATTATGTTGTGAACGTGAATGTTAATGGCAATGAAAAGGCAGACTCCCTGGCCAAAGCAGGTGCAGCACTGCCCCAACCAGAGGCCCCAGTCACTTATCTCGGGGCTAAAACCTGGCTAAAGGACCACTTCCGGAGTAAGTGGTACCAGGAGTGGGCTGACAACACGACAGCCAGAGGGGTATTCGCTAACATGCCCAGGCCAAGCCGTTCAGACCAGTGGTGGAACCTGAGTCGCAAACACCAGAGTTTGGTGACTCAGATGAGAACAGAACATTGCCCAACCAACTCTTACTTTCACAGGCTAGACCACAACAGGGACTCGAACTGCCGTCATTGCAGCCAAGCCCCTGAGACAGTCGTACACCTGGTGACGTCTTGCCCGGCGCTTGATATGGTCGGGGGGGGGGTGAGGGAGGCGGAAGAGTCCCATGTAAAGACAATGTTGTATGGCAATGCTCAGCAGATGGAGCAGATTGCCCAGGTACTAGCCAAGGCCTTAAGAGATTAGTCTCAGGCCTACAGAATATGTGTTTAGTTTTAGTTGTTTAACAATTATGTCTACAAATGCATGTACAATGTGTTAAAGTTAATTAAAAGGTAGTCATGTGCTACTTTCCCCTACATTTTCGATTCAATAACTTAAGTATATGCATTATGATGATTAGCTTAATTTGTGTGTTAAGCTAATGTTCAGAATAACCAACCAATTGTTTAATAAAAACAAAACTTTAAGAAGTTTTGTTTCTATACAAGTCAACAATTCTAGCTGAGAATTCATCGCATATTTACAAGAAATAAATGTTTATTAATACTTGTAACAAGGGTTCGTTTAGTAATAAATTATAAATAATCGTGGATGTTAGATAAACGTTCCTTATACTTACTTATAAGTCTTCACAAGCTGTTTGCCGAAGGAAAAAAACCCACTAAATAATTATAGTAGAACTATAACGCTAGATCGTCCAATAAAATCCTAATTAAGTTACTAGCACACAAGTTTCCACCCCTTGGGAGGTGACTGAATTGGGATTTCAAAGGGATTTTTGGGGAACAATGATTTGTGGTTAACCGGATGAAAAAGAAAGACACTTAGGTACAACAATAAAAAAATTGTTTAATTATTCAGTTAATGTATTCAAGTTTGAATTACAATTCAACTCATGGTAAAAGTAAATCACAATTTACGTTGTAATTATATTCTTTTATTGTTCTTCTTTGCTATAACTAACTGCAAATCACCTTGCTTTCCTATAAGCAATATTTTTTTCTAAAGAAGTAGCGTAATTAATTTTCAAGACAAGATACTAAATAAACGTTAAGTGTAGGTGAGTCAACTAGCTGGAAACGATAAATATTCGTCCGGTAGCATGCAATGATAAATGTGCAGCGAGCTGTAGCAAGTATTCATTTATATTCGAAAGTAGCAAACACTGATTAGTTTAATCACCCGTTGCAATCAGGGGTAAATTATACGTCCATCAACAACCAAAGATAATGTATCCGTCAATCAGCAACCAATAATAATATTAATTAATATACACGTCCAACAGACACCAATAACAACATTAATTAATATACACGTCCATCAGCAACCAATAATAATATTAATTAATATATGCGTCCATCAGACACCAATAATAATATTAATTAATATACACGCCCATAAGCAACCAATAATAATATTGATTAATATACACGTCCATAAGCAACCAATAATAATATTAATTAATGTATCCGTCCATCAGCAACCAATAATAATATTAATTTATGTATCCGTCCATCAGACACCAATAATAATATTAATTAATATACACGTCCATAAGCAACCAATAATAATATTAATTAATATACACGCCCATAAGCAACCAATAATAATATTGATTAATATACACGTCCATAAGCAACCAATAATAATATTAATTAATGTATCCGTCCATAAGCAACCAATAATAATATTAATTAATATACACGCCCATAAGCAACCAATAATAATATTGATTAATATACACGTCCATAAGCAACCAATAATAATATTAATTAATGTATCCGTCCATCAGCAACCAATAATAATATTAATTAATATACACGTCCATAAGCAACCAATAATAATATTAATTAATGTATCCGTCCATCAGCAACCAATAATAATATTAATTAATGTATCCGTCCATCAGCAACCAATAATAATATTAATTAATATACACGTCCATAAGCAACCAATAATAATATTAATTAATGTATCCGTCCATCAGCAACCAATAATAATATTAATTAATATACACGTCCATAAGCAACCAATAATAATATTAATTAATGTATCCGTCCATCAGCAACCAATAATAATATTAATTAATATACACGTCCATAAGCAACCAATAATAATATTAATTAATATATACGTCCATCAACAACCAATAATAATATTAATTAATATACACGTCCATAAGCAACCAATAATAATATTAATTAATATACACGTCCATAAGCAACCAATAATAACATACACTCTCGTAATCAACTAATGGTCAAAGAGCTAATATCCAAAAGTAGCCGATCCACAGAGGCGCCCTAGCCATCAACCCAAGTTAACGTAATGAGTATTAGAACATAAACCCAGTTTCAAGACACGATTCGTCATCTTCTACCAGTCAAGACTTGTCACGTGACTTCTTTGTTAACAGGTAGGAAGCCCTATCTAATCAATAAAAGAATAGCTACACGGGGACACTCATTAACACACACACACGTAACTATAGAAACTTACACCATACAATTCGTCCCACTAAACAAGCAAAGCACTGAGTATACAGTGAAAGTATACAGCAGAGCACAGCACGGGTGACGAATCTAGCATTGAGAAAAGATGGATTATCAATCAATTAATATTTCCTATGACATTGTGTTTGATTATGTCTCCAATCACACCCTCCAGGATACGCTGCTGAAGATCGCCGTCCCACGCCCAAGCGCACAACCAAACACAGGAAAACGTAACACATAACGCGTTCAACCGTTGCGCCCCCCCCCTTGCAAACACTTTGTCACCATGCACTGAGTACAGACGTCACGGTTTAACTCACACAACGCTAATCCCAGTAATCCCCCTTGGTTTCTATTCTCTGCTGTCTGTAAGTTTAAGTCGTCAACTTGAGATCGCAGCACGGCGAAAGTAACAGGATAGCGGAATAAGTTGTCAGTCCAATCTCACATTTAAACTGTACCACATGATTGTTGACAGAAACGACTATGGCATGAACTGCACCAGGGTCGGGCGCATTGAAAATCCATACGCCAAACTCAGGGAAGAGATGTGCGTGCGGCGGGGGGTGCGTGTGAGTTAGATAGTGTTAGTAGGAGCGGGAGCGGGGAAAGTGTGTGCTCTGGGATGGAGGGGGTGGGGGATAGAATTCGTTGAAAGGATTCGGGCGGTGTCAATCAGTTAAAAATAACTCAGTCGTTATGAAACGGAGATTTGTGGAATTCCCAGTTCTGATCTCTCTTTCTCTCTTTCCCTTCTTTCTATCTTTAACCCTCTATGTCTTCATTCAGTTAAAACAACTCCTCAGTTGTTTGTGTTTTTCCCGCCAATTCTACACGACACAACGGCGGCTCTGGAAGTCTCCCGTGGGGTGAGTGGGGGGTGGATTGTGAAATGGACGAGTCCAGGCAAAGTAAACAAGGGGTTAAATAATTGACGGAAAGCTGGACCTGACCTTTTCAATGCTAACGGCTTTTTCAAAATCTCTTGAGCCTCGGCCGATGACGCCTTAAATCTGCAGGAGGGAGTCAAGAATTACTTTTAAAATGGCAAAACTTTCTGGGGACATGAGCCGTTGATTCTCGTGGACTTAAGTACCATTGTGATTACCACCAAGTCGTATGAACTTTCCCTAGCAGCCGAGTTGGTATCCCAACATCCCCATCCCCCCACTTTTATTTATCTTTATTTTAATACTAGTGAAAGTTATTTGTACCGACCAATGCATTAACCGAAACGTCGACTTTTGTATCAGTCAGTAAATAAAGATTTAATTTATTGTTTTGATTTCACAATTAGTTTGTGTATCTAGTATTTTATTGAAAAGTTTAATCGCAGTCCCATTCTGTTGGATACATTTACTTTAAACGTAAAACTCGGTGAATGTTGACCTGTGGTCAGTGGGGGCAATTGGATTCATTGTACAGGTGTTCATTGGGGAGTTGACCATGAAACTCAGTAATGCAAACGTCTGCAGTAGACTATTTCATAATATTAGTTACTAAGTATTAAAATTTAATTAACCAACAGCTCAAAAATTCGGTCCATTTTCCTCTAAATGTATCAACCCAATCATGTGATTATTCAAAAATTTACTTTTGGAAGGCAAATAATTTTTGTTTACGTTTCCATTGTTGAACTTGATTTACCGAGTCAGCGATTATACCCCCTTTCCGATCATACTAGAGTTTACTAGAGTAACTAGAGCCACCTTTTAAATCATTTGACAATAAAACATTTGAAAAATGTTTTTATTACATTAGACCTCCGTAATCTTCATCAAGTAGAACGCGTAATAAAACAAAAATATTTCGTTAAACTATTTATATTAAACGTATCGGACTTGGGACAGAAGAAAGAATCAAGTGACGTTTATTTACAATCATCTTTGATCGTGATATCTACTCTATAAAAAGCTATCGATGCTAATATGTTCTCGACAGGACAAAGTTCAAAGTACGAAGTAAAAGTACTTTTAAATCATTGGACTTTCTCAAATAAAAGGGGGGGGGGTGACCAGTCTTTTTCTTAAGTGATAGCTTTAGTTACAACCCCTTTTTCCATTTTGTTTACATAAATTCCCATTGGCTGATTGTTGATGCCATGGGATTCCGATTTTTATTTATTGGTTGGCGCCTAGAGTGACCTGGATAAGTCAATGTGTCTGCGTTTCATTCTACATGGATCTAGTGAATCTAGTGTATCTCCTGAACCACATTAGTCAGTCCTTCCTTGATGTTGTGGTATATTTATAGCGGCTGACGATTTGGTGAAGATTGCCGTCAACCCAATCTTTTTTTCCTTCTCTGGGAAGTAAATAGCTTCAAACATGCAGCTCAACGTCACGGTGAACCAAGAGAGAATCACAGGTCTGAGTTTGAACAGAAATCCAACACTATTATTCTCATTATCCACACACCATCCATGAAATGGTGTGGCAAGTTTTTTGGTCTAACCCATCGCTTAACAATATTGATATTCTGGAAAAGTTTGGGATTTCAATAAAAAAGAAAGAAAGAAAGAAAGACACGCCACCCTCTGCAAAAACAAAACAAGACAACAAGCCAACAAACAAACAAAAGAACAAAAACAAACAAACACGATGACGAAATGGAATAATCACATGACCTCAAATATTTATGAGATACGATACTGATAATTCAATAAGAATATATAAAACTATATAAAAATGTAATATTGATTCCATGTATAATAGAAAGCTAAATAGTTCAAATTAAAAAAAGAGCTGCCAGATTCATTACTGGAGCATATTCAAAACTGACAAGAATAACACACTAAGTTAAATCATTAAACCTTGAAACACCAGAGGATAGAAGAACCAAGAGTAAAGTAGTAATAATACATAAAGCAATTAATTCTAATTTAGAAATACAACACAAAGATAGCTTAATACAACCCTCAGATAGAAATAAGGATAAAAACATCTTGGTCTAAGTGGTAGCGCACTGGACTATCGAATCGAGGCGTATCCCGAGTCGCGGGTTCGAGCCAAGGTACTGGCAAGGCCCCTGGGGCATTGTGCTGGCCACACATTCCCCTGCTCGTTAGTGTTGGCTAAAAACTTGTGAACGCTACATCACTTGCCCAATCGTCCGTCATGGACTGGAAAGAGGGTCATTTTTATTTTTATTCTGTATGCAAGAACAAACACATAGAAATTCTCGTTCTTCCAGTCGGGAATTCGGGCATTTATCAACATTTAAAACTCTAATAAGGATGTAGGACTAAACACAAACCATAGATAAGCGTAGGATCCAATAATCTTCTGTATAGAACAGGGGTGGCCATGCATGTAGTAACTGAGATCCATTTTAACAATAGAATAATTTTTGAGAGCCGACATTAAACTTTTCAATTGTTGTAACCGTAACCTTATGTTGAAGAAATATAAGAGTTACAGTTACACAATTAAAAAATATTAAAAATGTAAAAATTATTAATAGAAACACACTGATAAGTAAAGTTAAGATTGAATGTTATGATGCTGCTAAGAATCCGTTGAAATCACAAGTTTCTTTAAATCTGGTAGGTAGCTAGTAGCTATAATAAGGTTCTTAAGCACAAGCAATATTCCAAGTGATAGCATAACTTGCCTCATTTGAAGTTGAAGTTACGCCTTTTTTCCCCTTCTTTTTTGCATTCCAGACCTTAACTCAGCAAGCTGGCTTTTTCTTTCTTTAGATATAGCCTAAATTATTTTCAAACCTTTGTTTCGTACAAGTTTTTTTTTAAAGTTCGTTGTTATTTTTTTAATATAATATTATATATTTCAAACGGAAAATTTTAATTTCATAAATTGTTCAAGAGCCGCAATGTGAACACAGAAAAGCCGCATGCGGCTCACGAGCCGCCATTTGGCCACCGTTGGAATAAAAGGAGCGTCTGTAACAGATAAGATAAGAATCTCATTTCTATCCAGTGATAGGGGGTAGCAGAGTTAAAAGAAAATAAAATTAAAATCCCTGATAAATATATGCTGTGACATATACATATTTGGGCTTGTATAAATGTCCTGTGACATATACATCTTATCTTATCTATACAGACTCTCCTTCTAAGCAGAAGATAGTTGCGTCCACAGACCATGACAGATGATCTGTTGGCAAGTGATGCAGCGTTCACAGGCCACGGCTTTGTGGGTTCCACGCATTACCCAGCCGCCTAACTACATGTAGTGTTAGGTACCCATTCGGAGCGGGGTGACTCAGGGACGCCCTAGGCCCCGGGAACAAACCCTTGCCTTCACACGGATGCAAACCCGTGACCATCGGTACGACAGTCCAGTGCGCTGCCACTCGACCACCGCGTCCCCATATATACATATTTGGGCTTGTATAAATTTCCTGTGACATATACATATTTGGGCTTGTATAAATGTCCTGTGACATATACATATTTGGGCTTGTATAAATGTCCTGTGACATATACATATTTGGGCTTGTATAAATGTCCTGTGACATATACATATTTGGGCTTGTATAGATGTCCTGTGACATATACATATTTGGGCTTGTATAAATGTCCTGTGACATATACATATTTGGGCTTGTATAAATGTCCTGTGACATATACATATTTGGGCTTGTATAAATGTCCTGTGACATATACATATTTGGGCTTGTATAAAGTCCTGTAACATATACATATTTGGGCTTGTATAGATGTCCTGTGACATATACATATTTGGGCTTGTATAAATGTCCTGTGACATATACATATTTGGGCTTGTATAAATGTCCTGTGACATATACATATTTTGGCTTGTATAAATGTCCTGTGACATATACATATTTGGGATTGTATAAAGTCCTGTGACATATACATATTTGGGCTTGTATAAATGTCCTGTGACATATACATATTTGGGATTGTATAAAGTCCTGTAACATATACATATTTGGGCTTGTATAAATGTCCTGTGACATATACATAGTTGGGATTGTATTAATGTCCTGTGACATACAGACAAGCCGGCCCCCTCCCCACTCTCCCCTTCCACAAAAGAAACAAAAAGAACAAGGATCTACAAGTTATAAGAAAACTGTATCTCGCTGCCCGGTGTTTGAAAAACTGAATGAAACATTAATAGTTTTGATGCGCAGAAAATTTCACTCATGACAAATGCCATCTATTTAATGAACATGACATTTGCATATGCTGTATACTCAAATATTTATAGAGGCGAATTAGGGAAGCAGTTTCATAATGAATAGGAACAGTCTAAGCGAATCGATAGAAATGTGTTAGCGCAAAGACGTGATAGGCAAACAGTTTTGGCAATGAACACACACAGAGGTTTGAGCTGGCACTTCACCAAGAAACTGATGAAAAATATCAAGTCTGCAATACCAAACATTTTTTTTTAAAAATGCATTCTTCTACGTATTGTTGATAGTTTTCACGTCAACAGCGCACATAAAGCTGAGGTGAGAATTATAAGGAAATCCTGGGTTAAAAAAGAAAATAACGTGTTAAACAATAGCTTTTGTTAGGAAAAAAATATCGAATAAAATAAAAATAAACAAATGTTTCATGCCGGGTTGAGAAAAAAAACAACTGCAAAATGTTTTAAAACAAGTGGGGTGGGAAAAGAAATACCTAAGAAAGAAAGGGACAATATGTGCATTGGTAGAAAAGAAGAAAGGGGCGGAGAGATCCAAATGCTAAAAAGTTCAATATTGATTCAATAAATAGGAGGCGTGGATTGATGGGAGAACATTAATAAAAACAACCCCGTAAAAACAAAGTTTTTGACTATAAATCTTTTATATATGAGACAGAACTTAAAGTACTGATTATGTTCCAACCCGCCAAACATTTACAGCCTGAAACTGAGTCAATTCCATCTGGTTAAAACACGAGATGTGTTCACCGATGGCTGGCGTGAAGTCAAGTGACCCGTAAAATGTAAACAATAGCGACTTCTACATATAGTTTTATATAGATAAACTAAAAATACATTAATTTCATTACGGTACGTTCGATCGATCTGAAATTTTGATACAATGCATTGTTAGGTCACACAAGGGTATGTGCCAAATTTCAGCTCAATGGCATCACGGGAAGTGGGTCATTTTTTACTTTTGTTTTTCCGCCCGCCCATGACAGAGTAAGACGGCGGTGAAGTTAATACAAGGGATTTAATAAAACAAACCCGTAAAACCAAAGTTTTTGACTATAAATCCCTTATATATGAGACATAACTAACAGTATTGATTAAGTTCAAACGCAACAAACATTTACAGACTGAATCCGTCTTAACTCCCCTTTGCTTTATAACCCGGGGTGGGTGGGAGAGGGGAAAGGTCTGGTCACCGATCGCTGGACCGAGCTCAGCGTGACACTTAAATGTAAAACAAAAGCACGCCAGTACATCGACGATGTTGCGTCAACGCGCGAACTGAACTGTTACGTGAAAAAAAACAATAACAAACCGTGAAATTGAATTACATATGCCGTATAGAGATAAACTAAAAATGCATTTATTTAATTACAGAACGTTCGATCGATCTGAAATTTTGATACGATGCATTGTTAGGTGACACGAGTATATGTGCAAAATTTCAGCTTGATAGCTTTACGGGAAGTGTGACATTTTTTACTTTTGTTTTTCCGCCCGCCCAAGACAGAGGCGGCGGTGAAGATAATATAAGGGATTTAATTAAATAAACCCGTAAAAACCAAGGTTTTTACTATAAATCCCTTATATATGAGACAGAACTGAAAGTATTGATTATGTTCCAACGCGACAAACATTTACAGCCTGAATCTGTCTTAACTTTCCTTTGCTATATAACCCCTGGGGGCGGGTGGGAGAGGGGAAATAACTGGTCACCTATCGCTGGACCGAGCTCATCGTGACACGTAAAATGTAAACAAAAGCACGTCGGTACTTCGATGGGTCGCGTCAACGCGTGACTGAACAATCACGTGAAAAAAAACAATAACAAACAGTGAATTTGAATTACATACGTTATATTAGGATAAACTAAAAATGCATTAATTTAATTACGGTATGTTCGATCGATCTGAAATTTTGATACGATGCATTGTTGGGTAAGACGGGTCCGTGTGCCAAATTTCAGCTCGATCGAATCACGGGAAGTGGGTCATTTTTTACTTTTGTTTTTCCGCCCGCCCATGAGATGACGACAGAACGACAGAGACGGCGGTGAAGTTAATATAAGGGATTTAATTTTAAAAAAAGGCCCGTAAAAACAAAGTATTTGACTATAAATCCCTTATATATGAGACACAACTAAAAGTATTGATTATGTTCCAACGCTACAAACATTTACAGACTGACACCGAGTGATGTCCCCTGTCTTTAATAACGGGGGATGGGACGTGAAGGGGTGTCGGCACGACGGTCGACGTCTACGCGTCAACTCAAACTCTCACGTGGAAAAAAAACCATAACAAACCGTGAATTTGAATTACATACGTTATATAAGGATAAACTAAAAATGCATTAATTTAATTACGGTACGCTCGATCGATCTGAAATTTTGATACGACGCATTGTTAGGTGAGACGGGTCCGTGTGCCACATTTCAGCTCGATCGGATCACGGGAAGTGGGTCATTTTTTACTTTTGTTTTTTCGCCCGCCCATGAGATGACGACAGAGACGGCGGTGAAGTTAATATAAGGGATTTAAATAAAACAAGCCCGTAAAAACAAAGTTTTTGACTATAAATCCCTTATATATGAGACATAACTAACAGTATTGATTATTTTCAAACGCGACAAACATTTACAGACTGAATCTGTCTTAACTCAACTTTGCTTCATAACCCTGGGGGGTGGGAGAGGGGAAAAGTCTGGTCACCGATCGCTTAACCTAGCTCAGCGTGACACGTAAAATGTAAACAAAAGCACGTCGGTACTTCGATGGGTCGCGTCAACGCGTGACTGAACAATCCCGTGGAAAGAAACAATAACAAACAGTGAATTTGAATTACATACGTTATATAAGGATAAACTAAAAATGCATAAATTTACTTATTTCGATCGAGCTGAAATTTTGATACGATGCATACGAGACGGGTCCGTGTGCCAAATTTCAGCTCGATCGGATCACGGGAAGTGGATCATTTTTTACTTTTGTTTTTCCGCCCGCCCAAGACAGAGATGACGACAGACAGACAGAGAGAGACGGCGGTGAAGTTAATATAAGGGATTTAATAACAAATATTGATAGATTTCAATGACGTTAAAACGTGCGATGTCGTCCTTTGAGCGGAGGGGGTGTAACTCTTTGCAAATTCTTAGAATCCCCCCCCCCTCGAAATTGATATACGTATATATGTATTGGCAACTTAGGAAGTCTCATGCGTGTCTAGTGAAAAACTAAAGACGTTGCAAAAGATTGTCTTTTGCGTTTTTTGTCTTTAAAAAAATTGTGTTCAACATTTAAAACTCACATTTAGCGTTTTCCTATAAGTTTTATGCTTTGTTAGTTAATGTTATGTCATTGCTTAGAACACTAGAACTGATATGGTCGTGGTTTGTACTCAGTGCAATGAAGGTTGGATATGGCTCGACTTCAGACGTCAGTAGCTTTCAATTCGGGTTCGGTTCGGTCTTTATCGGGTTTCGGTCGTCTATGGCCTATGGGATTTGTTTTTACGTGCGATCTTTGACTGGGTTCGGTCTTAGCAGGGTTCGGTTTTATTACGGGTTTAATACAAAAGAAGCAAAATATTTTCATTTTTTCCGACAGAATGGACATTTCAATGGATCACTAATCAGGCTCCGAATCAAAAATCAATTTGTGTGGGCCGAAATAAAGGAGAAGACGAGTCCACACTTATTTCGGTGAAGGATTAAGTAAATGAATCCACGAAACATGTCATCATTGGAGGTTATTAATTGTAACTATTTTCTTTTCAGTCGGACATAACACGGTGGCTGGAAGCGGAGATGACAGTGGTCACTACAACACGGTGGCTGGAAGCAGAGATGACAGTGGTCACTACAACACGGTGGCTGGAAGCAGAGATGACAGTGGTCACTACAACACGGTGGCTGGAAGCAGAGATGACAGTGGTCACTACAACACGGTGGCTGGAAGCAGAGATGACAGTGGTCACTACAACACGGTGGCTGGAAGCAGAGATGACAGTGGTCACTACAACACGGTGGTTGGAAGCGGAGATGACAGTGATCACTCAGAGACCAATGATCAATAGCCTTCTTGCCAGAACTTTAAAAAAACAGGGGAGGAAAATAAAGCTGGACAAACCTTCGGGCTAGACCAGTTGTCTCCCTTCGTTTATGAGACGAGATCTAGGTTAAAGTCCCTTCCGCCTTCAGCTTATGAAGTATCATCGTTTGATAGTTGGGTGCGTGCGTTTCCCAAGCTCTCTACAAGAGTGTCTAGACCAGATGCCGATGGCAGCAATATTTGTTTCCCCCGTTTGCCGAAGGTCGCCACGGTGGCTGCATGGCAGTTTGACAGAAAGAGTGTGTGTTTTGTAGGGTGGGGGCGTTATCTCAATGAATTCTGGACATATTCATATACATAATATAACATTAGTGCACACGTTTCTTTAATTTGTGTAACAGAGATGTCGTGTAAAAGATTTTGAGAATCTGTTCAGACCTTCAACCCAACAAGGGATGACTTCAGCAAGGTATGGGAAAAGCTGTAACTAAAAAGTTAGAAACGTTTAGAAAAAAAGGCGTATTCAAAACATTTAGCTGCTATGTAAGATCCGAGCAAGGGTACATTAATTTACTTTTAGTGGGTAAGAGAACGATGTAGTCGATAAGGCAAGAGAGAGGACAATGATTGGTGGGGGAAAAAAACGAGAACATTTAACAGGTGAATGAAAACATGACTTGTAATTGTAATTTAATGTCAAATAAGTCTGAACAGTTCACTCTGTCGGCCATGTAGGTACCAGACATAATTGCGGTGATGGATACATGGTCGGGACATTTGTGGTCATTTCTACTGAAGTTTTTCAAGACATGACATTGTTTTTTTATTATTGTATTACGTTATTTCAAATAAGTTCGGCATATCTGTCAGAGACACACCGTCCCGTCTCACCCATAGACTAATACAGTAGAAGTCATCTTATAAGTGAGAATTGCCATTAGGAAATTAAGGGCGTTGATCCTGGAGATAAATGGACAGCATGTACGTCATCGGCCGAATTGTTCCTTTTATTATCAACAACCCCCAAAGTCCGTCTTCATTCCTTAACATTAAGAAGAGGTACACTTGATGTTTTGATAAAGTACATCATGTATCTCTGTTGTGTTTCGTGTTCATATAAAGGAGATCCCGATCATTTTGATCAAGACGTTATACCTAAAAATCCCAATCATCCCTTTTCAACAACGTACAATGTGGACATTCAGTCTCCACTCTCGCTAGAATATGACTTTATAATACTAGTAGGATTTATAATCTGTCTTTATATGTGGACACAAGTTTGCTACTTTTAGATTATTAATTATAAATAGATAATTGCTTCATAACATTAGTAATGAGACACCATCTCAGAAGTGCGTCATAAAAATAGTTCTCTTACGTCATGAAAACAGATCTTTATTAATTGCGCTCTAGTCGGCTGTCCATTATTTAAAAATTGTAAATGAATTGTTTCTTTGTTTAACTGTTAAAAGACAACGTGTGAGTAGGACGATGCTGCTTTAAGTTTTACTGTTGAGCTGAAATTATTTACAGAGCTTTATTCTATTCAAGTTGCTTGGATCGTTAAGCGCTCCATCAGAATTTACAGGCGTGTTAGATTTTCACGTGGTAATCAGCTAAACCCATTAGATATAAAAGATGGTACACATAATGTTTTTAAAGAGTGGTTGAAGGGAAATAACTTTCTTGAATATTTGAATTCAACAAATTTATTTATAGACGTTTTATCACGAGTTTCTATTTATTTAAGTCGAAAGTTATTTGTTTTAAATTCCTAAGACGCATATTAAAAGAAAGGTCTCATTAACATTTAAAACTTTTATTCAGGCCATCCCCTTTTCTGTTTTAACATCTAGATCAGTGGTGGCGAAACTTTTTGTTGCCGCGTGCCCAAAATTGAACCAAAACCCACTTATTTATAGCTATAGAATAGTTGAGTTTAATAATAGAAGCTCAAATTTATTGTTTTCCTTACACAATTTGTTGGTGTATTTTGTATTTTATTTATAGCTAAGCGCCAACCCTCCAATAAAATCCGAAAATGGGGGCTTTGCACAGCTGGTTTGATTAAGGAAGTAATATTTTAGTCGCGTGTCGAGTGCCGGCTAATGACTCTCTACGTGCCGACTGTGGCACGCGTGCCATTGGTTCGCCATCACTGGTCTAGATAGTCTTAAGCAATCATTGCCCCTTTTACGCTATTCTGAATATAGTGTCAAGGTACTAGTGCACCCTCCTTGTTAACCAGCAGACAGATTCAATGAACCGTAGCCCTTCCAAGTTAACCTCTACGTTATTCTGAATACAGTGTCTAGGTACTAGTGTACCTTTCTTGTTAACCTGCAGACAGATTCAATGAACCATAGCCCTACCAGGTAAAACTGCCATGCAGTTAGGGTTAAGGAACCATTAGCCCCATCCATAATGTTAATCTGCAGTTAGACTCAAGGATGTAATGTCCTATTAAAAACACCATACAATTTTGAAAGTATTTGCTCCTGATCGTGGACACCGTGGACACCGATGGGCCTGGCTCTCTTCTTAAGTAACTACGGGTGATGCAAACAGAGCAAAAACGAAGCAGAAATTATGATCAATGATCCTCAAAATATTTTATATCATTTTTTTTTCCACACTCTGGACAAATGTATAAAACTGCGAAAAGCTGAGAATATAAAAGTTGTACAAAAAAAATTAGGCAGCATAATTACCACCGACCTACGTAAAGTTTTTTAAAAAACATATATGTTAGGGAGTCCCTTAAAAATGTTTTAGAAGCCATGCTGGGTGTGTTTTGTTAAATGTTCGCGCAGACCCCATGAATTTTGAGGAAGGTTTTTAAGCTAACAAAGACTTGCCCTACATTCGGAGACATCCAGCTCAAAGAGGATACACTACATGTACTATTAGGTGTAACCGGGGCGAGAGACTGGCTAGGTCTTAGATTTCAACTGATTCAAAGCAGCAATATTTAGTGGGGTGTACGGCCACGAGGTGAGATCAGCACACGCGATATCTCGCCTGCCCGCCCCATAAGCCCTCAAATTCCAACCACGCTACACCACACACTGATGCTAAGACCAAACAAAAGTTAAGGCACTGGCATCTTTTAAGTAAGATAACGACGAATGTTGACTCACCATTAGTATCTTAAAAGTCAAGGACTGCTGTTGTCTAATCTTTTAAATATTTTTAAACGTGGATACACAAAAAAAATAAATAATAATAATAATAAAGAATAAAATAAAAAGTAACGCGAATGATAATGATTTTAATAAAAAAAATAATAATATTTAATTAAAATGAAATTGTCTTATAAAAATGTATATTTTACAACGTGCTTTAGAATTTTTAGCGCAAAATCTGAGCATCCAATGCCTCGATGACGCCATCCTGAGCATCCAATGCCTCGATGACGCCATCCTGAGCACCCAATGCCTCGATGACGCCATCCTGAGCACCCAATGCCTCGATGACGCCATCCTGAGCACCCAATGCCTCGATGACGCCATCATTCAAGTTTCCCATAGGCACTGGAGAGTTCGGTGATGTTTTCGTTATAATTGTATGAGCACAAGACAGAAGGAATGCAGCGATGAGGTGTGGAAACTAAGCCCCACGACTTTGCCCAGGAAATTTTTGAAAAAGGGAACATTGTTAACAATAAATAGGTGGGAGGGCTCAATCAATTGGTTGAAGACAGTGCATTTAGATATATTTTTTTCCCTATATTCTAAAAAATAAACCCTTTCTTCACTCCTACCCCCACATGTTCATTATGTAGCCGTTTGCCTGTTTAAAATGTTTAAATCAGGGGTTCCTAACCAGTGGTGCATGCACCCCTTGGGGGTGCATGAGCAGGTTCCAGGGGGTGAATGAACGATTCAGAGGGTGAAAACAAAGAAATAGAGGAAGAAAAAAAAGATGAAGGGGAAAAAAAAGAAAGAAAAAAACTGATAATCTGAAAATGTAAACCATAAGCAAAGCATGTCGCGTCAATGGGCGCCCATATGCAACCATTTTGATAGATACTTCGATACTCATCAGGATTTTCAGCACTTGTAAAGAAAGAAGTTCCAGATATTGTCACTACACACTGTATCCTATCATCGTCAGGCCCTGGCATGCAAAACTCTTCCTCCAACCTGAAGTCAGTTCTTTCTACTGCAGTCCAAGTTGTACATTTTATCCGCTCACATGCCTTGAACCACCGCCTCTTCAAGTTGTTCTGTCAGGAGGTGGGCTCTGAGCATGAAGTTCTGCTCTACCACACTGGGGTGCGCTGGTTTTCCAGGGGACGGATACTTTCTCGGTTAGTCGAACTGAAAGTGGAGTTTGCCATTTTCTTGCAGCAAAAGAGAGTGACCTTGCTGAGAAGTTTGAATGTCCAAATTTCATTCATTACTTGGCATACCTGGCTGACATCTTCTCCATCTAGAATGAGTTGAACACATCTCTCCAAGGACCCTGCTGTGACTGTAATGGATGCTACTGAGAGATTGCAAGCATTCCTTAAGAAACTGCCACTATTTCAACGACGACTAGAAAAGTCCAACTTGGCCAACTTTCCACTCTTGGATGAAGTTGTAATATCTGCTGCAGAAGGAAGCACTGAGGGAACCACTGCCTGACAACATCAAAGGGGAAATTTCAGATCACCTTTCAACATTGCAAAGGTCCTTTGATGGGTATATCTGTCAAGAAATAGCTAGGGAAAACCTTTGGATTCGCAATCCTTTTCTCTGTGACTTGGACAACATTGATGACAGTGACCTTGCTAAAGATGACCCTGATTGATTTGAGAATCAGATAAGTACTGAGTAGTGCCTTCAGTTGCAATACATCGATTGCATTTTGGTGCGCCTCAGCTAGATTCCTACCCACAACTAGCGAAAAAGGGCACATTTGCCACAACATATCTCTGTGAAGCAGGATTCTCCACACTTTTGACGATTAAACCCAAGGCAAGGAATACGTTGAATGCAGAGGATGACATGAGAGTTGCTTTGTCCAAAACAGTCCCCATATTTAAATCACTGATTGATCATAAAAATCAGCAGATCTCTCACTAAATTCCCTGTTGCCTATTGTTGTGTTCCTAAAATAAACATAGTTTATTATGCATTTCCTGCAAGTTTTACGAGGGGGTGCATGAACGTTTTTTGGGCATCTGAAGGGATGCATGGAGCCGTAAAGGTTAGGAACCACTGGTTTAAATAGAATCAAATAGAATTAATTATATTCAATGATATTTTGTGCAGTCTGAAGACAATTAGTATCCGATCGAAACAATTTGATTTTTAGTTGTTCTGGGTTCTAACAATTATTTATTGACATTTATATATTACTACAATGTCCAAGACTAGTTATAACAATCAGCTTCATACATCAAGAACATTCAATACACTCTCCCGCGCACTTCCCAATCTCACAAAAAAAAAGCTGGTGACAAGAAGAAAATATCAATAAAAATAAATGGAATATTTTTTCAGCACATTTATAACTTTGTTTAATTATTTATGTACCCAGAGGGGTAACAACGACTTGGCATCGGGGCAGTTGCCAGGGGCGCCGGGACAATTGCCAGGGGCGCCGGGACAGTTGCCAGGGGCGCCGGGACAGTTGCCAGGGGCGCCGGGACAGTTGCCAAGTGCGCCGAGGGCTAATCCTTCAATAATCAATTTATCAATTTATTGTATATAATTTAGTATTTTCCCTATTTCTTAAGGGCGCTAAAAATGAATTAGCCAAGGGCGCGGAAAACCCAGTTAAGCTTTTGTATGTACCACCCACTTAATACACCAAACCAAACGTACAGCCTACATTTACCTGATTGTTAGACCCATTAATCAAAAGTCATAACCTTTTTAAAATAATTTTAAAAAGAATAATGTATTTAATAATATAGTATATTTTGTGTATCAATTTACCTATTTAAAAAGACCATGAGCAATTTATTGGCAATAGTTCCATTTTTCGACATCAGAAGATCCCATAGCAGCCCCAGGCCCAGGAAATGCACAATAATTAGGGTTACTTACAAAGAACACAAACAGTATAATTATAACCATACATGATGCTTAATCGATCAATTACTTATGGACACAGCCGGTGTTTACAAAGTCAAGACGAGAGATAAGCCATCGTGAGTTATAACTTCAACTTTCGATTTCCCAGTCATTGTACCTAGCAAAACATACAATTTTTCACTGGCGCCTTCTATAAGAAAATGAGAGTAAGTGGTTAAGAAACCAGTATGAAAATAACACACATCCATACTTATAGTAAAAAGAAATAAAATAAAAGATACCTTCTGTAAAGAAACATAATCATCAACATCAGTAGAACCAAAATATTATGGAGTATGAACTACCCGTAGCCACAACACGTTTTAAATGTGTCCTAATCATCAACACATGTGTGAAGGAAGATCAGACGCATGCGCTGTGTCAAGTCCTCCAAGAATGTAAACACAAAATGACGGAAAAGCGTGAAGCGCGACCTCATGTGACCTAGATTCACACCATTGCGTGACCTCATATTTGGGGGTAAAATTGAAATTCCTTTGATGTATGGTCATGGGGAATCAATATGTTAAAATAAATTAAATTGGGTAAACATTATTAACAAAACGGTGGCTATTGAACGAAACTTTTGAAATGTAATAAATAACTGGGTTAAAGAAAGTTATGTTTAAATTTATTCCTGGTACTAGGTACAGATCCAGTACGCGGCTTTCAATAACAAAAGGACCAGCCACTAAAGGGAAAATACTCGTTAAATGTTGTTTCTTTAGTTTTGTAGTGTTGCTTCCCTTCATACAAAAATAAATAAAAACACACTTCGCTGTTTGGAAATTCATGTTTTATATTAATTATGTTTTTTCCATCTTGATATTGAAAAATGTGTCTGCCAGGTTTTTAAAAAAACCAATAAATCCATGTAAATGTTATGTAGATCATAGATGTAAAATTGTTACAAAATTTTATTAGGATTTCCCAGCACCAAAAGAGTAGACATTATAAGTTAATTTCATCACAAGCAGTCTTTCATTAGGGTAATCAAGTTTTTGGGTGCAAAGTCTAGTCTAGATTCTAGATCTATCCATCCATATGGTAGTCAATGTTTAAAAGATTTATTTAATTATATATTTTAAGAAAACCCTATTTCATGGGGCTCCAGTTCCAGCCTAAATCAGCAGATTATGTTAAGTTCAAATCTGCATCACTTTTGTAAGTAAGATGTAAGGGATGAGCCTGCCAAACTTCAGCCTCATACCTACACGGAAAATTGGATAATCAGAAATTGTTGAGAACAGAAAGATATGTTTTTCTTATGAGTATGTATGGAATTATAATCAAGAAAGGGAATAGTAATGGATTAGCCACCGTCTTTACGACAGAACGTGGGGGTAGTGGAGAGCATTGTAAGTATGATGCACTTTGCTAATCTCTTATACTTTGTTTCTCTGCTGTGACGAACAATTTATTGATATTCAAAATTTTCTTCCCACATTCAAAAAGTAATTGAACTTGAAGGAACTTTACAGCGATCCGTTATTTTCAACAGTTGGTGGAGTTTTCACAAGAATCATAACATTAAATCCCGATTCTTCTAGAAATATCAAAATTTATGTTCAACTAGGCGTTAAAAAAATTAAGCCAATGTAAATACTTCCTTTGACCTTTATTTGTAAAAGGAGCCAAAGGTATTTTGACAGGAAAATTCGGTAACTTGAGACTTGGGTGAATTTCTGTAAGTTTTAGTCGAAATATTTGCACTAAACACGTTCTGTCCTAGAAACCACTAAACCCTTTTTACGGAGGATGTTTATATAAGTTAATTAATATGTTAGACTGTTCGGCAATATGTTGGAAGGAACGTCTATGAAGGCATCAGGAAGCGCAGCAGAATGTTTGGAGCAGAAACCTCCAAGTTCGTTCTATCTTAAGGGCCCTCGATTAATACTCTGATCATTATGGCTGATATGAAAGTTGAGAGTTTCCCCAAAAAACTTTGAAAATAATAATTTGCAGGGTTGCTCATTGGGGTTATCAGTTACCGGAGCTTGATGAAAAGGAAGCAACAGACGCATACGTGTCAATGTCGCCTTAACTCAGGGGTCGGGAAACATTTTGTCTCAGAGAGCCATAAACACCACATGTTTTGAAAAGTAATTCTGTGAGAGCCATACATTATTTTTAAAACTAAAAATTCAAGTAAGTATGTGCATTTTGTGTAATTTCAACACTAAAAGTACAATAATTATGTCTCTGAATTCTTTTTAATATCATTGTTATGCTGTTTATTTTATATGTAATTCAAAGGAATCTGAATAAACGTTGTTTTTTTTTAAATAATCAAACATTTGTCTGAGAGCCGGATGCAGCCATCAATACAGCCACATCTGGCTCGCGAGCCATGGTTTCCCGACTCCTGCCTTAACTGATCTTTTTTGGAAGCGTGTTCCACTCACTAACTGTTACCGTCCCTATCAAGAATGAGCAGCTCCTGTGGCGTGTTCTTGTGTTGTTCAGCGGGATTTGTCCTGTTATGGTTACAGTGTTAAGCACTACCAACGTTGAGCAAACAACGTCATCTAACTCACCAGGCAGTCCATTGACGGGTCGCAGCAGAAAATCTTCTTTAAGATTTACTTAAGCCTAATCAGAAATAGATACAAAGATTTATCGGTTAAATATTTCCACTCAACGTATTAAGATCTTTGAAAGTATATGTCATGCCATCATATTTCTTTATAATCATATAATAGCACACTTGGAGATGTACTGTTAAATTAACGGTAACTAGTAGATCTCTTTTGCGATGAACTCTAATGCTGAATCGCATGAATTGGAGTTAAAATTTAGCCTTGCAAAATCAGACTAAGATCACAATAACAATGGTTAAGTTATGGTTAGTTCCAAAGTAATTGTGTTAAAGATTTTTTTAATGCTTCCCCTGTGAAAAGGAACGCTGCATAAGGTCACACATGTGACATCGCCCTTTTTGTATAGAAAAAAGTGCCGCCTAGGCAGACAGTCTCTCCACACTTCATTACCTACGGCAGTGCATATTTATTACACTCAATAGGAAGTTCCTTCTCCTACAGCCCTGGGAAATTATTTCCATTTATCTATTGGTTCGTTTCTGAGCCGTTATATGGCATTATTTAGAAATGTTTTTACACAAAACTCTAGCAGCGTGATGAATTGTTGAGCCCGTTTAAAGGCCTATAACTTTGCTCTCTTGAGCCCATTAAAATTGCTGCAAGTTACTGTGAAAAGCAAAACGACATCAAATGTTTGACACAAAATATCACTTATGGAAACCCCAAAACCAGCTCCCCGTGCCCTTTTTAATTTATATTTTATTATTTGGTATTCAATTGCAAAAGGTTCCTTGATACTGTTTTACCTTTTGTCATAATGTTCCATGCTGTCTTATTTTCACATTTGGTACCCCTCTCTGATCAGATCATACGGACAGCAGAGGCCAATCAGAGAGATGTCCTGAAATCACGGACTGAATTGAAAGAATTTTGTATCGAACTACGTCACGTACGGGTTCAAGGTCAGTAGCAGCAGTGGCGTATCTAGAGGGGGGTGGTGTCCACCCCGGGCGGCACGCATTTAAGGGCGGCATTTAGAGGCGGCATTTGTGGGCATTTGAAAAGTGCAAACCATTCCGACAACCACCCTTTTACTTTTGAAGGGTGGAAACCAAGGTGAAACAAAAATATTCGTAATTTCTAGTCCTAATAAACGGATTCCAACAACATTTGTTTGATTACATAGTAGATGTGTGGATGTTAAAACTAAGAAAACCGTTCAAAAATTTAAAATCACTCAAAAAAGGTATCGATTTGTTTGGAAAAATAGCGGTATACGTACGACCAGATGACGCTTTTATAAGAAAACTACACAAAAAACATATCACCGCTGGGCCCAATAATGTGCTATTAATATCGCCACGATGGTTTTTGCGTGGAATTTCGACATTCGCAGAATGATGCGCGAACAAGTAGCTACTACAATTCATGGTGGTTCAAATATTGTGTTTAACTTGCAAGTAGTAATTTATATAAATATGGGTAATTTATACTGTTTGAGTTTTCAGAAAATTATTGTAAGGTACGTTATTAAAAATTAAATTTATTTTGTTTTTATTGCATTAAAGTAGCACAAATAATTTGTGTTTTTCATTAAAATACTGTTATTCATTAAAAAATGTTACGCCTATCCAATTAAAGTAATGTGTAAATAATTTCAATTCGTCTATTTTATGGAAAAGTATTAAGATTTATGGCAAGAACATGAAAATATTCAAAATTCTCCGTTAATAAACACCACAATAGGCATACATATTTCGAAAAAGACATACTTTAAGAATGTTTTTAGTGCAAGGCTGCACTCTAGTATCGTGACACGCGTTTTACGTAAACGTCATTAAATAAAGTGTAAGTAATCAATATTTAAGTCGAAATTTTATTTAAAGTTGTGTGTTTTAACGTGACGTTACATTTCTCAAACACACCCCCCTCGTCACACATCGTCACAAGTGTATGACTCCCCTCCCCGCCGCAGGTGCGTGACATCATTTGTGGACGGCCCCTAAAAAGGGCGGCACATTGGAGACCGCCCCGGGCGGCAAAACTTCTAGCTACGCCACTGAGTAGCAGCTACCCTTTCATGGA